>JAENPR010000758.1:0-307276 GCA_018135685.1 Themeda triandra | reverse complement strand
TCTACATTCTTGAAGGTTTTCCTATGGATGGCGATAAGAGAAGGAATCAGCTCCGGATTCTGCGTCCGGTGCAGCAGAGCCAGCCAAAAAGCAGAAGAGGAAAAGAGCCTCTGCTGAACTGGGCGTGGTGGACAAGGAATCTGCATCTGCTGAATGGCAGCGAGAAATTGATGGGCTGTTTGAATATTACAAGGAGGTTTCTGGTCGTCGGCTCAACCCTGGGGAACTTCCGTGCACCACAAATGACTCGGTTATAGCATGCCTGCTGGAGGAGAGCAGTCTTTCCTGTGCCAAGTTAACTGATGAAATCTACAAGAGGATGAGGTTGCAAATGGTGTCACCGAGGTCTTCAGTGCGCTTCAGTACTCAACATTGGTAGGAGATCTGCGTACGGGATTTCTGCTGTGGATGTCGATGTTCTGGAGGATGAGTCGGACTCAAGCCTTTGGTGTTGGGAGGTAATATATAGAATCGAATGCTTATTACTCTCCTTATCGTTCAAGAAAAAGAGAATCTCATACAATGAAATACAGCTCTCCCTGCATTTTTTATATATAAAAAAACATATTACTTTCTTTCCTGTGAATTTCTCCATTGTATGGTAATTGGGCTTCTTTTGATCTGTTATATGCTTATGGGACAGACACAAGATTTGGCATTATTACCCTTCCATCTACATAGTAGTTTGAGCATTCGACGCAAAGCTCGGAAGTTAATCCATAAACGGATTATGATTCTTTCAGGTATGATGATTTATCTTCTCCCAGTTTCTCTTTAGAAGTATAAACTTATACAGTACTAATGTGTTTATGTGTTCATAAAATATGACATCTGAAGCATTTGATTCCCGTTAGTGCTTGGTATTGCATGATCTCAGTCAGTTAGATTATTACTGTTAGCAATATGTGCTCATGATTATATCTTTTTAGCATGCTTATCTGTATTTGGTTGAATCAACAAATTCTTCCGTTTCCACTTGTCTCTGTTTCTAACAATTTTATGTGTATTTTGGAAAGAAAACATGTTTAATTGCATGTCAATTGTCTTGTACATACAACTAGGCTCATAGATAGATATGCTTATTGTGCTACCATTGATTTTATCATTGCAACAACAATTAATGTCTAGAACATACCCCTGCACTTTTTGCCTTCGGTAAGATTCGTATTTTCTAGGTATAGTCTGCTGTCTGTGTTTAGGTTATTTATTGCTTCTATATATATGGATTATTTAATATATATTAGTACTTTGTGCAGATTACTGCAGTTCTTTAGAAATATTTCCTTTTCTTATGTAGCATTGAATGTTTGGTCTATTGAAAAGGGCATGTAATTGGCAATCATGCTGTTATTGAATTAGTGTGTACCATGACATGCAAGGCATATTTAAACCGCATAATCTGATGTATCAATTAGGAACCCATTTACTTAAGCTTCTTTTTACATAATTGAGATGCTCTGCTATGAGTTTCAGAACATGCAAGTGTAGTCATAGTTTAGCCGCTTTACCAATTACTCCAACATAAGATTGAAGTGGTTGCTGTAGATGAAATGAAAGGCCATCCTTATAGGGTATATGAACCTGGAGTGCTTATATGATGGAGTAGTTGCCAATGATACTGTATTATTGGGAACTGTAATACAGGAGATATTACATAATGCACTACATTAGTTCCAAAACAAAGGAAAAAATATCTTTGATATGGAAAACTAATTATGAAGTAGGTCCAGTGGCAGGTACACATCAAATCTGCACACTATTATTCAACTAATGAGAGAGTCTGCACATGGCAGAGAGACACTTTCAATTTCTTAGTTTATAAATTATTGGTTCCAACTTATGATGTAATCTTTTGCTAGATCAGTTTTACTGGTTTCAATTACTTGACAAGGGGTTTGGCCATTTTTTTTTATGATTACAAGTCGACATGTAAATTTTCTTTTACCTTGCCATCCTTGTTTGTCCTGTTTCAAATTTATGGTTTCTGGGCACATGCTTCTTTGGAATAAAATGTGTCATAATTTTGTACTATTTTATTTGCATGGCATTCCCTCTGGTCAAAATTAGATGGCATCTTGGACAGCATGATTTTGTATAAGAAGCACTATTTTGAAGCTACTAATTGGTTCAGTCTTTTCTATTTTAGTACACTGACTTTTAGCTACTTTAACACTGTTACAGATTATTATTTAATATTGATGTAATGTTAGTGCTGAGATAACTCCTCACCTGTTTAAGTTAATGCTCTTGCCCTACAATAGTCCTCCACTACCACATGAGTTTTGAGTATACGCCACTGATTTGCATAGGAATACTGAATGTTTCCTCCATATTTTATCTTACAGGCAAGCTGGTCGCCAAAGAGGCCAGTAATTCTTGTAGCAACCAGAACAGCCTTATGGAAAATGCTGGTGAAGTTCTAGATCTGGATGATATTCGCTCTATCGTTGAGTCAAAACACAAGAATTATGCTGACATGTACTTATCTTACTTCATCTACATATTTTAAAATTTTGAAACTACTCACTGATCTTTCTTTCCATGTAGAACTAAAATGCACAGTAAAACAAAGGCACAAGAGTTACAAACCATCAGTAAAGCTGTGAAGAAACAGCAAACTGAGCAAAAGAAGAAAGTAGGTTATTTTATTACTGCAAAAAGTTATTTTTTCAGTGTTGTATGTAATGTTGCAGCTAATGTAATCCCTTGGACAAATGTACATAGGCTAAGGTTTTTCCCCCATCAAATTGTATTTTTTGTGCCTAAAATAGCTTGCTGAAAATCAGATGTCTACTTCTCTGTGATATTCCAGATATTTTGTATTGGATGATTTTTGTTCACGGAAGTGGTTTAAAATTTCATAGAGCTGAGGCTATTGTGAAATTGAGACTTGATAGGAAACTGGTTGTTCCTGCTGAAAATGCATTAAAACATGTTTTTTTTTCTTATCTTGTTAGACGAAGAACTTTTGTTTATGTTTCTTTGTCCTTTTGTATGCGAGTCTTGGCTTCATTATCTAGTTGAATTTTCATGGATCTAGTAGTGGAAGTATATCTTGTACTTTGGAAATTTTACTCTCACAATTGCATTTAGTGTAGCCTTAGATGTTTATAATCAAATGTTGGAACTAATGAAACAATGAAGTGGACTTTTGAAAAATTTTAGATTGTTACAAGTTAAAATTGTAGATAATAGCTGGAATATTGATATACCATTGGACTGGTGCTGTCTTTTTACTGAAAAACTGCAATATTGGTAAGTAATAACTTTTCAATCAGAAGCATGATGCATAGAGTAGATTCAGGACTGTGCATTTAAGTACTGTTATCCAATCAAGACCATAGCAGACTTGGATTGGTCACTGCAATAAAGGGTATAGTTGTGTGAGGGGGTAAGACTTTGTGTTTGTTTCTTTTTTCTCTACTTTTTTTGAATGGTGAAGGAGGGTTTCTTTCATTTCATTAAGGAAGAAAAAGATATGAACATGTGAGGTTAGAGTCACCCCACATGAGCAGAACCCATACAAACCTAGTAGATAGCAGGATGTGATACGTAGCTCCCCCTGCGTGTTCAAAAAAGAAAAAGAGAAAAATAAAGGATACTGTTGTAAAGTATCCCCTTCAATGATATTGACGTTTCCTTAATAATTGTAAGAAACCATCATATGTTGATCATGCCATGTTAGATATTCTCAATAGCATCTATAACATCACAGGAACGGGAACTCAGGCATATGAATGAAAAAAAAAGTGAGAGGGAAGCAAAACGTATCGAGAGAGAAAATAAGCGGCTAAAGAAGCATCATGAAGAAGAAGAGAGGGCAAAGAAGAAGAAAGAGAAGGAAGAGGCTGAGTTGAAAAGGAAAGTTTCCATTCAAAAGCAAGCAAACCTCATGGAACGTTTTCTTAAAAGAAAGGCAAATAGCAGCACGGAAAGTTCGGGTAGTCACCACTTGGAGAGGACTAAATGCTCAAAATCATCAGGAAACATTGAAGAACTTGC
Organism: Themeda triandra; assembly: GCA_018135685.1. Lineage (NCBI taxonomy): Eukaryota > Viridiplantae > Streptophyta > Magnoliopsida > Poales > Poaceae > Themeda > Themeda triandra. The sequence continues at coordinate 303,274 of JAENPR010000758.1, read as the reverse complement.
TGTTGCAGCTACATCAGGAATGGATTGTACTTTATCTAAAGAAAGTCATTTGAGCATGGAGGAACTCCGGACGTAAGTTATAACCTATTATGTCTACATCTATTTGAAGTAAATATAAGATACTGTACAATCAGATTGCTATGGATGTTAATCCTATGAAACATCTTTTAGGACCTGCTTGGTTGGCTACCAAAAATCGCCTTACCAAAGATTTAGCAAGAAAAAATTGCCAAAACTAAGGCAAGAATATTTACCACAAATTTGGCATGATGTTATAAGAACTATGCTGACTGTACTATCAGTTTGTCATCTTGTTGCTCAATCAATATGTGCATTTTTCCTTTTCCCTACATTTTCATTCTATTCTAGTTAAATTAAAAGCAAGTTAAAATGCCACATCATGATTAGAGAATCATGTATGTGTATACATAGGGAACAAACAGGTCAATGATGATCAACCATTATATATAACCAAGTTTATTGTGACTTCACGATGCAGGATACATGTTGTGAAATGGAGGAAACTCTATCAACACAACAGATTGTGCCATTGGGGTGTTAGGAGATGTCCTAAAATTGAGTTGTTTCCTGAGCTAAGGCTACAAAAGTCCTCTCCAGCTATAACTTCTGATAGTATGTTGACTCCAACAAAAGAACAGTCATCTCAGAAGAGCACAGGAAGCCTTGATATCACCAAGCTTCTGGATGAACTAGAGATACCATCTCGTTCTCAGAATGGTATATCATCTTCAGTTTTGCTTGTGAAGAAGCTTCTGCAGTTTGGTAAAAGTTCTAGGCCAGCATACTATGGTACCTGGAGAAAGACAAGGTATTCTCCAGTTATTACGTGTCATTACACATGGATTTATTTGTTTTCTTCCATTTTATTAAAATTGAATGTTATACATAGATAATAGCTAGCATAGTTGAATTCAATCATTGATGTCATTCATAACGACAACATTTTCATATAAGTAAAATCCTACAGCTCTACAGTTAGTGCAAGGCAACCCTTTCAGAGGGATGAGGAGCTCAATTATGATGTCGAGAGTGATGAAGAATGGGAAGAGGTACTTTCTCTTTTTGCGTTGTCTGCTGTGGAGATGAATTCTCAGTATATATATAGTCTTGATGCAGGACGATCCTGATGATCCTGGTGAAAGCTTATCTGATTTTGAGGAAGATGATGAGAAAACTATGAATGAACATGATTCCATCATTGATGCAGAAGAGGAAGCTGAGAACAGTTTTGTAGTGCCCAATGGCTATCTTTCAGATGATGAGGTTATATAATTATATGGATTGCTAATATCAACCCCAGAATGTGAAGAATGAAAAGAAAATTGAATTAACAAGTCAATGCAGTTGCTACAGGCCATTTAAAGCATGATTACTTGATTCGGAATTCAAGTTAATAATTTATTACTGGATTTTATCATTCCATGTATACAAGGATCATATTAATGTCTTGTAGGATGTTCTTCAGAACAGTTTTAACCTGGAAAATGCTAACTAATGATTGCACATCAATAAATCTTTGATGAAACCACCCCAATTTTCATGTGAAAATCATGATTGCTCTTGATTTCTTCATCACATGATTGGTTGTGCAGAACCTTCTCTTCTTTTATGTAGGGCATGCAATGTGAACCTGTATGTGTCAAATTTGATGAAATCAGTACCCTGCTGAGCATCCCTGGGGTTACAGTTGAGGAACTTAATGCTCTACTGCAAAGGCAGAAAGCTCTTCATATCATCACAGAAAATGCTCTCAAAATAGACAGACCTCTAGTCATATCCAACCTAGATCATAGGAAACTTGACCTGCTGAATGCTGAAGATATCACTGGAAAGCTGAAGATGGAGAAAATCTGTTTGCAAGCTCTTTGCATGAAGAAATACCCTGGCAGCCCCATCATTGATGTGCCTGTGGTTAATATGACCATTGAGGATGGATTTTGCCGATCAAACAAAAAAGAGCCCCAGGACGCCCGTATCATCCAAAGCCATTTCTGAATCAGACATGCCTGAATTTGTAAGTTGCTAGGAGACATTTAGATGACATTCTTCTCTGAAGTGAAATGAAAGACTTGCTATTCACTCATGATGTTCTGCAGGCCAAACTTGTTGCATCATGCCCTCAAGGGATAGTCAAATTGGTGGAGTTGTTACATGAGACATTTCCATATGTCGCTAAGTCACGACTGAAGAACAAAGTTCGGGAGATAGCTGAGTTTACCAATAACCGCTGGCAGGTCTTTCGCATTTTACACTAATTTTCCTTGGACAAGCATTGCTATATTTTGTCCATGCCAAATAAGGGTATAATTTTGAACAGATTAAGCAAGATATCTTGGATCAGTGCAGTTTCTCTCTTTCTCCAGGTACTCTTAGTTATAATTTACTTTCGTTAGTTGATTTTGTGAGTGATGCTTTTTCTGCCTTCAAAACTTGATATAATGTTGCTATGAAGCAATTAAGATAGATACTCCCTCCGGGCTCCAGTCAAAAAACCTGACTTGTTTATAACAAGATTTTGTGCAACCTTTAAATCTACGGACATCAGTTACTTTTATACTATTTATTTTGTGAAGTCATATGTGTAGAATTGTATTCAAAACGCTTGCAGAATATCTTAAATTTTAAGTATTTTAAGAATATAGTATTTTACAAGAAGTCAGTGGTAAAAAATATACAATGAAGACCATGTAAAGGTGTCAAATATTTTTGACAATAGGTAGTATCTCATCCACTAGCTACCCATCATGTCATTTCCATCGAACTTTGCAATGCAAGTGTCAAAATATATGAACCATGTTTGTTAATGGATAAAGTGTTTGATAACTTGATTGTACCTACCAAAATCGGCTCTTTTTTATGCATGAGTGATACAATTCTGTGCTTTCTGTAACAGATAAAGGTGAAGGCCCGAAGGGTGCAGCATTATGCTCCCCCCAACAGCACCAGCTACCCAATGAATCGGGTAACACAGGCGAATCTTCTCCCCAGTGCTTCCTGAAATCCGAAATGGTCAAACAACAATTCGGCACCCAAGGGTCACATCCTAATCCTTGATAATTGACACTACTCCAAGATGGCAGGCGGCAAGTAAGACTACTTGTAGTACTGTGCATGTATATTTGCTTAGGTTATACAAAGTAAGTATAGATATATGCAGGTTCAGTATGCTGAAAACCGATACCAGCAAAGCAGGGGCCGTAGCCAGTGTTTTGTAGCAGTAGCTCAAGCAGTTTGATATTGTGTCTCTAGAATGGTTGCTCTGCCTTCCCATGTAAATTCAAACTGGTTCCTGTGTTTGGCAAGATAGCAGTGTATGCGTTTATGTGCTTGTATGGATTTGTTAACAGTGCATGAGGTGCTCGTGCTATTGCAGTCATTGTTAGAGGGAAAAACCTTCGTAGATATTGTTGGCACTTCCAGAGTAATTTCAAGAGGACCTGCCAGGAGCCAAGGCTAGCACTCAGGATTATATATGACACTGCAATGCCATGTTTGCCGCTCCTAAAGTTGCACTTGCAGATACAAAGAAACACTATTCTAGCTTCACCCCCACCCACCCCTACCCCAATTGCTAGGTAATCTATCACGCCAACTATGTTCTATGCACAGTGAGCTGTTTGGTTCTATCTGTGGTAATGCAAACGCAAATGAACACAAATGTACAAGCGTCAAGGCGTTAGCTCAGCCTAAACGGCTGAGCCGTGATTCATCAACAGGTCCAACAAACCACCAAACATGCCTGTACATTAGCTAAATTATAAACTCTGTTGCGCTGCCAAGCACAATTAAAGAAGATCATATAAAAGATCATTTAAAAACAAAATGATATTTTCAAACTCACTCTACTATATTAGCAACATTACCTGCGACATCAAACATTGCCAATAACTTGTCCATGGAGGTTGTGTATAGGCTAGTCAAACTGTGGCACTATAGATTGCCACGATTACACAAATATTACACGGTTCATTTAGCAACCCCCTACTTCAACACTGGAAAAAGGAAGACCACAACTTTATTGCAGTCATTGTCAGAGGAAAATCCTTCGTAGATATTGCTGGCACTTCCAGAGTAATTTCATGGAGACTTGCCAGGAGCTCAGGATAGCACTCATGATTACATGACACTGCCATGCCATGTTGCCGCTCCTAAAGCTGCACTTGCAAATACAAAGAAACACTATTCCAGCGTTGCCTGCTCTGCAGTCTGCACTAGTGTGAAGCCCTCTGCATCCTTGTGCCATCGTATTAAAATGCACCTCCGCCCATACGGCTGAGCCGTGATTCATCCACAGGCCCAGCAAACCACCAGACATAAACATAGGCTATACTTTAGCTAAACTATGAACAGCCTATTGCGCTGCCAAGCGCAATTAAAGAAGATCAAACAAAAGAGCATTTAAAACAAAATGATATTTTCAAACTAGCTCTACTTTATTAACAACATGACCTGCGACATCAAACATTACCAATAACATGTCCATGAAGGTTTAGTGCATTACAGATGATAGTAAAACTGTGGCATTGTAGAGACTACCACAATTACATAAATATTACACAGTTCATTTAGCAACCCCCCTACTTCAACACTGGAAAAAGGAAGACCTCAAATTTAGCAGCAAACAAAAGTACGAGTCAAGCAGCAACTACTCAAAGGTTGCGCATACACCTGCCCTTGCTTCTTCACATTCAAAGGGAACGGTTTTAGACAAATCATGGACATCGTCAACATGCATAAAGTAGCAGTGGTCACATCTTTTAGTAGTAAAATGAACTCGAGCACATCTTGAAGCCCTTTTCTCCAACTGGAGCAGCTTATGCTGCTCTGCAAGAAATTTATCAGTCACACTGTACCTTTGACACTCAAATGTCATTGACTCCAGCATCTTTGCGTTCATTAAAAAGAATGTTGCAAAGTTAACTTGTGACTTTATACCTCGATAATTAGTCAACGCAACTGTCTTGAGACGTATGTCAAAGCATTCAATAAGATTATGATGTTTACGGCGCCATAAATTCTTCTCCTCGCCCCCTTGCATGCCTGAAAAGGTAAAAAAACAGTATTCAAACACAAGAGGATTGACACAATATTAAGTCAATATACGGACACGATGGATTACTAGTTTAGTATGTTTACCTGGATATACAACTTCTCCAAGCATGGGAAGCATCTTATTAGGTCAATAATCACATCCAAGCTAAGCTTAAAAATATGGACTGCTAAAATCTTGATAGTAGGTGCTGGCGTTGTCGAGTTAGTGACCTGGAACCCCTTTAAATTGTATGGCTGCATAAAACATGCATTAGCTCATCTATAAATTTTCATATTTTTCAAGATTTTTCTGCAAAACTGAATCTGTAGGAAAGAGGTAGAAAACCAAAAGTTACCTCAATAATCATAGAGCCCAACGCAAGCTTGTAGTTGGCAGCACAACTTAGGCAACCCAAGGTGTCAAGATTGGGTGCTGAAATAACTGATACTTGCAGTTTCGTGCGCGTTCCTGCTGATGGGAGATATAGAATCCTTTTAAGGCAAGGGGCATCCTGGATGACGAGTTCTTCTAAGGTTTCATACCCCATACTAACACCCACACCAACGCTTGTTAGGCTAGCTGAGTTGATCCTGACACGGCGGAAGCCGGAGCTCGCGAAGCAGGAAGCACTCGAGAACGGGAGAACCAGCAATTATGCTATGTAGGGAATCCTCAGAAATGATGACCCATTGAAGTGCGAGCTTCTTGAGCCGAGGAACTGAAGCGCCCGGGTGATATCGTCAGAGATATGGCATTCGCTGAGAATGGCGACACAAAGGGACAACGAGAACCGGAAGGTAGACGCCGGTAGAGGTGGCGGGGTGGTCATGTAGTCAAAGTAGCGGATCACATTCAATCTCTTGGAGGTTGTCGAGGAGGGGGATCGAAGCCATGCATCCACAGTGGCAGGGCATTCCCAGCCGTCGTGTGGGGAAGCGAAGCGCGGCCGGGGCCCCGTGGGCGGAGAGGATGCGGGAGACGGCATCGAGGACGACAAAGTTAAGGCCGTCGAGGTTGAGCGGGGCGGAGCGCGAGAGATGGCGCCACCGGGTGGCGAGGATTTGGGTGCGGCAAGCATCCTTGGTGGGGAGGAGATGACCTCACCCAGAATTGCGTCGGGAGGTTGCTGATTCGGTCGACCCCATCTTCCCCCTCTCCGGCAGCTCCGGCGGCGGATCTTGGATGTGGGATTCGTCTCCTCCGGCTCCCGGAGGACTGGAATGAGACGCACCGGCCGCCGGGTAGCGGCGAGATGTTTGCCTCGGCATCCCGCTCCGGGCTCTTGGGCGCCGCCTCCGCTTCCTTCTCTTGGCTGGGCGAGGAGCCGCCGCGGAACCTCCACGGCCGGCGGCGGCGGGTGGGGTACACGACGGTCGACGGCCGGCTCAAGCTCCGTAGGGTTCCCGTTTCTCTCCGGGTTCTCGGCTACCTCCGGCTTCCTTCTCTTGGCAGGCGAGGCGCCACCGGCGTCTCCATGGCCGCCGGCGTGGGTCGATTGGGGCTGCGGCGGCGGCGAATGGGGATTGGGGAAACACGACGGCTGGCTGAAGCTTCGTAGGGTTTTGTGTATTTTTTTTTTAGAAATTCGTAGGGTTTTGCCGGCCCATGGGCCCAGGCCGTCTATAGGTTTGGCTTCAAAATCAACTTCAATGATGTTGAACTAATTACTTTTGCGTAACGAGATACCAGAGCGAGAGAGAATCACATATATAATATAAGTGGGTCAGGGTGGTCTGAACTCGCAACCTGTTTCTATTGCAGGATAATTTTAATTTTTCTTTCTTATTATGTTATTGCAAAAAGTTTGTTTGAAAAGGTTATTGAATAAGCGTGCACCCATGTATGCATTCATATGTTGTTGGATCTTTTCATACATTTATTTATTTATGAAGTGGGAGCATGGGAGCACATGATGTCTCTCTCTATCTTTGGCACCATTCTCTCATCGGTTAGAATTGAATAGATTAGATCATATACGATAAATTAGATTGAGAGTTCAATGTCTCAAACCAAGACGAGCTAGGGTCATGACTAATTTAGAGGCACTCCTAGAGAAAATTAGTCCGCGACTGACACGAACACACATCGACACATGATTGGTGTGAGGGAGTGTTTTTACCTCAGAAGAGGGGAGCTTGGAGGCAACGCCGATGTAGGTGGTTTGACCGGTCGCGAATGAGGCGGTAGAGACACAGCAAATAGACAGGGGATGATAACCTGTGCGTGGTGTCAGTAGCATGGGCAGCCAAGTGCAAGCTTAGGGGAGGGCACAATGGCAGGAGAGGTAGTCGATTGTTACTAGAAAAGGCTGGAAAGGAGCGGTGATGCAGTGAAATCACTAGTGAGGTAGCCAATGGCGGTGGAGATCTGCAACAGATAGGGCAGTTAGGGATTTGTAGGACGCCATCGATAAGAACAATCATTGGAGGAAGGGAAAAGAAACCACGAGTCATGACAGAAATGGACACATGGTGTCAGTTAAGGAGAGTTTTACCTATATGCCCTTATGAAAGTTGGTCGGTACCTGTATGCCACTGAAAAGTTCGCTCAAACCTACATGCCCAAGTTGAACTTCGTTTTACCCCACACGCCACTTCGTCCACCTTCCATCCAGTTGCTACCGCTTGTAAGCCTTGACGTGTGGGCCCAGCCAGCGAAAAACGTCCAAAATGCCCCTGTCTCATAGCTCCATCATCTGCTTCTTTCACTCTCTACCAGGTGGGGCCAGGTTGTCATCGACTCCATTGTCTTCTTCCTCCAGGAGAAGAGCAGGGAGGGGAGCGCCCTGCCCCTGCCTCCGGCCACGCGTGCTGTGCACCGTGCCCTGCCTCCCACCCTCGGACGCGCGCCCCCGCTTCCTCTCCCCGCCGGGCCGCGCCCCCACCTCCCGCCGCCGTCGCGCAGCGCCGCCCGCCCTCGTACGTGAGCTTCCCGCTCCGGCCGCGCGCCCACCTCCTATCGTCGGCCTTGCGCCTCGCCTCCCGCCGCCGGCCGCGCGCGCCCCGCCCCTTTCCTCAGACACGCGTCTCCCGCTATCAGCCGCGCGCCCCACCTCCATCCCCCGGGCGCGCGTCGGAGGGTTCGACGTGGCCCACCTCCAGTTCCCGCCGTGGATCTCTAACGGCGCTACCCGAGGCAGCAACACAAAGCACAGCCACGGTGCCCGCTCTGCTCCTCCTCTAAGCCCCATGGCCTCGCCCCGAGTAGCGTCGGGCGGCGAGAGCAGACGAGACCGTTCGCGCGCGCGTGGCGGCTGCCGTCTCGGTGCCAACACAGTGGAGCGAGCAGGCAGAGCGGTATGGATGCCATGGCCGCATTCAGCTTCGCTGGGCCGTCGTGCCGTCCTCGTCGTAGACCTCATGGGGCTCGACAGCAGCGGCGGGGTTGTCTCGGCCGTCTTCGTCGCCTGCTCCCGGCACTCCCGACCCGGCTGCCGTGGGCGAGCGCCACTCCACCTCGCGAGCATGATGCCGCGACAGAGGAGGACGAAACGATGACCATGGCGGGCGGTGCTGCAGCGGCGCATAGCGAGCAGGGGGCTGGATCTCGCAGGCGGGGCAGGGCGGGGCGGCCTTGGACGACAGTGGAGGCTTGTGTCTCCATGGCGGGGTTTGTGGCCTCATCAGTGGTAGAGGAGTGGGCGTGCACAGGAGGAAGATGAGAGGAAGAGGATGAATGTGGGCCCGCATGCCATTGCATTCAAATATGAGGGTATTTAGGAACTTTTTCATTGTAGTTTGGTACCATTAGCCTCAGTTGTGGATGGAGTGACGTGTGGGGTAAAACGAAGTTCAACTTGGACATATAGATGTGAGCGAACGAACTTTTTAGTGGCATACAGATACCGACCAACTTTCATAAGGGCATACAAGTAAGAGAGTTACAACTTCAGGCGCTAGCCTTCTATGGAGTCACTTCGTGCGGCCCTTGATCAATGCGATTAACACTAGCATAGTATTTGGCATTGACGACTTGCAGTCTTTGGGGACAACCTCTTAAGAAAGGAGGCCACGATGTGCTCAATGGAATTGGTGGTGATGATGTCGTTGCTACTGAAAGCACACACCTGATGACCTTTTCCAGTCTATTATAACCACTTTGTGGGATATTTGAAAGGCTAAAAATGGTAAAAGATTCAACAATAAAACCTGGTCCATATGGCAGATACACAATGCTACAACAGTAGATATAAACATTGCAAGCTATACAAAATGTAGATGATGGACAGGTACAACAGCAGATTACAACGGTGAAATGCCCTCAACAGGCCAGGGGCGAACTACCAGGAAAAAAAAAAAAAGGGGAAAGGATATGCAAATTGTACGTGAACCACGGCTGCAACCATAACTACTCCAACAAAGAAGAATGGTTTCTGCCCATGCCGACATGCACAGCAACCCGATGACTACAGAACAAGATACGGCTTCAACAAAAGTACAGACAACAACACAGGGACGACCTTCGAGCTGCAAAGTCAATATACTACCTTCACAGATGCATCTCTGGAACCAGATCCAACCACAACAAGCAGAGAAGCAGGACGTAGAGCGATCATAATCAACTTCAATTCACACTCAAGCCGCCATCACCAATGTATGATCAGTACTCATTTCCGAGGCAGCGGCACTAGCATTTGCAGCAAGATTTTCCACTCTGCTCAGCCTACATGATTCAAATTATCTGTCAGACAGCCAAGTACTGGTGAATTTCGTCGACATTGCCAACTTTTCACCACCAGGCTGAAGAATAAAACTTTTCACACAAGATCTCATCAACTCAAGCAGAGAACCGAAACAAGCTCTACAAGATTGACAGAGCTTTAAATATCTCAACTCATTCTTTAGGTAGACAGGCAAAATCTTCTTCTTTTTTTTTTTTTTTTTTTTTTTTTTTTTTTTTTTTTTTACTACGAACATGCAGGAGAGCTGCGTATTTATTGTATTAATAGAAGAAAAAGAGAGTCATATGTAGACCCGAACCTCCGGTCCCTACAACACCCACACACAGGCAAAATCTTCTGTAGCCTCCATCCCACCCCAACCTTCTGTATCTGCACTCAAAAGAATATCCATGTTAGAACGCAATCAGAAAAGATGTTAGAAAATTGGCTAAGATCTAAACCAATAAATATTCAATTCTGACAATGCATTAAACTTATCAGTTGACGAAACCGAATGAAGTTTTTGGCAACATTTTCTGATAAATTGCATGGTCATTGCACTTTTTTTTCCTAGTGATGATCCCAAAGCATTGGCAGATTGAACATGACATCAGAAGGTTGAAGATCACAAAGTAAGACAACTTACCTTTGCTGCAGCTATATGTATAGCAAACTCCTGATCCTTTATCACCAGCTCTCAGGTCAGCTTCTAGTACTCTGCCCACAGGTCCTGCTGCAGCACTTACACCTTACCCCAAGTGAAAAATGCATCTGACTACAGAAAGTTTGGACAGCTTCTACGCCACGAAGCACTATGATGAAATTCATAAGCTCACCACCAACATGTATGTGCAAAGACAAGTACACAAGATGAAACAAGAATTTATCTGCCAAAAGAGCAATCGGCACAAATATGTATTGTCATAAAACTCATAAGGCTAGTCACATAAAATATCACAGCTGTACAATTTTCTACCAAATCTTTTTTTCTCGAAAACATAGGAGAACTGCGCTTCATTAAATTTAGAAGAAAAGGGGAGGGGGACCCCAGTTACAACTCACACCACATGTTATGGGCGGCAAGGATCACCTACAGAGGAAGACGAGCAGTGGCTAAGGAGTAGCATGCGAGACTTGCCTGATGTGCGTGGTCACCGTGCCCACAGCGGCACCGTTTCCTAGTCTTTAGGATCTTTGGTTAGCTAAGCCAAGTCTGCAGTCAATGAGTTTGTTAGCATCGAGTCCTTCAGTTTGTTAGGAGTCCTAGCTGTCAGGAGTATTTGAGTCGTATTATTCCAGGATATTAGCGTATTGGTTGTTAGCATCAAGAGTATATGTACCTGAACTCTATCGATTAAGGAGATAAGCCTGGGATTGAGACGTTAGTCTCCCTTGGGCGCCCGGCGTCCCTATTCATCGTCATCTTGTGTCATTCGCATCTAACTCAGCAGCTCGCCATCGGCATCAGCACCACCTCTGTTCATCAACCTCTCTCTCCCGTGCTCGAGACACCTAGTCCCTAGCCCGCCACAACACCACACCACCTAAAAAATTTTCTACCAAAACTAGCAAGTTTCAAACATGTTTCTCAATAAATATGAAAGCATGCAGGACTCCAGACAGCACAATAAGCAATGATTTTAATACCTAAATTCAAATTAGCCTGACAAGGTGGAACCATTCATGTTCATTCCTTCCCTTAAATTTGGAAGTGCCTAGGTAAAATAGTTATAATGAATTAAAGAACATCATATTATTTTGTGACCGCTAAACAGAACTTACAAGAAGCAAACAAAGTGACAACTCATTGTATGCATAATTCCTGCGATCAGAATTCCTCATTTGTAGTAAACCACTGGTTTTAAATAGAGAAGACAGAATAGTTAAAATATACCACACTGAACCTCTCTCATAAGCAAATAACAAGTGAGGTGCGTAGTTCCTAAGAAATTCCACACAGCAAGCCATGTAAACAAAACAGCAACACTGCATTTGCAATACAACAGAAGGCGGTACCATTAACGATTTATCAAGTGAAGAATTAGAAGTTGAACATACAAACCTGTGCTCCCCATGCAAAACCAGAAGAAAATATAGCAGATGGTGCAGATCATGATCCATCAGATCTTCGAGCAACTACTAGGCCAGTTCCAAGTTTGTAAGTAAGACTAGCGCCAGCTTTTACAACTGTCAATATGGCAAGCCCACTTGCTCCACTAAGAACTGCATGGGGAATATACTTAGGGTTTATTCTTGCCACCTGCATTGAGATTTTTTTATGGGTTTGTTAGATTCAGATTCTAACTTGTCCAAAGCACTAACATGCAAATACAGAATATAAGAAATGAAATTCAGGAACCTGGATGTAACTCGACAAGGTATTTGCTGCCTTGTAAATCTCATGCTCCATGGTTAACCTGATGGGCAAATTTAACCACCCTCTTGCATTACTATGGAAAAAACTAAACAAACAATTAAATGACTAGCAATGGCATAGCTGTCTGGCAAGGAGTACTTGTTGAAGCGATGGAGCATGATTGGTTCTCTGTAGAAAATGTAACCATTGAATTTCAAGGAAAATCTGTGCAAAAGTAATTTATTTGTATTCCTTACATATTCTACTACTACCACCCAAATTTGTAGGTTGTTTTGACTTTTCAAGATACACAATTTGTTTACATAGAAAAAACTAGAAAAGTTAAAACGACTTATAACTCAGAATATCTATGTAAATCTCAAAGAAAGAAACTCTCTAGATTGTATGGATTTTTCTGCTGTTTGTTGGGTTTCATTGATTTATCCTGCAAATAGAAAATTATAAAGCATCTACTCAACCTATTTGAAGCTCCAAATGGGCCCAATCGGCTCCTAGCTTTGAGTTAGGCCGTCTGTTCTTGTGCCATCACGTTAAAATGCACCTCAGCCTGAAGGGATGAGCCCTAATTCATTGACAGCTCCAAGAAACCACCAAACATAGGCTATACTTTATATTAGCTAAAATATAAATAGCCTGTTGCGCTGCCAAGCACAATTAAAGAAGATCAAATAAAAGAACATTTAAAACAAAGTGATATTTTCAAACTAGCTCTTCTTTATTAACAACATTATCTGCAACATCAAACATTGCCAAGAACTTGTCCATGGAGGTTTAGTTTATTACAGACTAGTAGGTAAAACTGTGGCACTGTCTGACTGCCACAATAACACAAATCTTACAATACACATAGTCCATTCAGCAAAACCCCTACTTTAACACTGGAAAGCGGAATCAGGAAGTAACTACTCAAAAGGATGCACATACACCTACCCTTGTTTCTTCACATTCAAAGGGATCAGTTTTAGACAAATCATGAGCATTATTGATATGCAAAAGTTCATGGCGACAGCTTTTAGTAGTAAAATGAAACCGAGCACATCTTGAAGCCCTTTTCTCCAGCTGGAGCAGCTGACGTTGATTTGTAAAAAAGCTATCAGTCACACTGTCCCTTCGACACTCAAATGTCATTGACTCCAGCATCTTTGCATTCAGTACAAAGAATGTGGCAAAGCTAACTTGTTCCTTTGTGCCTTGATAATTATTCAGCATGATTATTTTCAGACGGATGTCAAGGCATTTAATAAGATTATGATGTTTACGGCGCCATAAATTCTTGTTTCCCCTTGTATGACTGAAAAGGAAATTAATTCAAGAATTAACACAATATTAAGTCAGATCCAAAGAATATATGAGCACAATGAATTATTAGTTTAGTATGTTCACCTGGATATACAACTTCTCCAAGCATGGGAAGCATCTCATCACGTTAATAATCACATCCAGGCTAAGAACAAAAATATTGACTGCTAAAATCTTCAGAGTACATGCTGGCGTTGTTGAGTTAATGACCCGTGATTCCTTTATGCAGAATGGCTGCGTGAAGCATGTGTCAGCACATTTATAAATATCGATATTTTGAAGTTTTTTCTGCACAGAGAAAAGCAACTCAGAACTGATAGGCAAGAGGTAGAAAACCAAGAGGTACCTCAATAATCGTTGAGCCCAAAGTGAGCCTGGAAGAATCGTCACAATAACTCAGGCAACCCAAGGTCTCCAGATTAGGTGCTGAAATAACTGAGACTCGCAGTTGCAAGTACCCCCATTGTAGTGATCGGAGATAGAGGATCCTTTTAAGGCAAGGGGCATCCTCAACAATGAAATCTTGTAAGTAGGCCATTGTTGGATGATGCGCAGCACACACCCCAATGCTTGTAATGCTAGCTGATTTGATCCTGACACAGAGGAGGCCAAAGATTCTTCTAAGCAGCAAGCACTCGAGGACGGGAGAAGCAGCAATGATGCTTTGCAGGGAATCCTCGGAAATGATGACCCGTCGAAGTGCCAGCTTCTTGAGCCGGGGGAACTGAAGTGCCTGGGTGATGATGTCGTCAGAGAGACAGCATTGGTAGAAAGTGGCGACGCAAAGGGACGACGAGAACCGGAAGGTAGATGCAGGCACAGGTGGCATTGGCATTTGCACAACATCCACCGAAGAGCACTCAATCTCCTGGAGGTTGTTGAGGACGGGGGACCGGAGCCATGCCTCCACAGTGGCGGGGCTGTCCCGTAGGTGTTCTTGGGCGAAGCGAAAGCAGCGGCAGGGGCCCTGGTGGGCGGAGAGGATGCGGGAAACATCGATAGCGAGAAGGTACTCGCCGTCGAGGTTGAGAGGGGCGGAGCGCCAGAGATGGCGCCACCGGGTGGCGAGGATTTGGGTGCGGCCGGCATCCTTGGTGGGGAGGAGAGAGATGACCTCACCCAGAATGGCGTCGGGGAGGCTGCTGATTCGGTCGACCCCATCATCTTCCGCTCCGGCGGCTCCAGGCGGCGGTTCTTGGATGTAGGGTTCGTCTCCTCCCGCGGCTCCAGGAGGACTGGAATCGGCCGCACCGGTCGCTGGTACCAGCGGCGGCGAGATGATTGCTCCAGCCTCCTGTTCCAGCTTCCTTCTCTTGGCACGGCGAGGCGCCGCCGCCGGAGTCTCCATGGCCGCCGGCTGGTGAAGGAGAAACACGACGGCTGGCTGAAGCTCCGTAGGTTTTGGGTCTCCCGTTTCCGGCCCATGGGCCCAACCCCCTACGTTAAGCTTCAATCACATTTCGAATGCAACTGCAGCACAACAGGGGATTAGTAGCGTTTTATTTTGTTTTGTTTAGAATTAACAGGGGATTGGACGATTGGTAGATGATGATCATGTTGCGAGCATTTGAACCCGCAACCTGTTTCTATCACATGATGTTTGTCTCATTTTCTTATTATTGGTCCAAATTTTTTTCAAAAAGGTTAAATTTTAATTTGCATGAGCGTGCAATCGTGCGCCATTTGCCCGTCCATATTTTTTGGTGGATCTTTTCATGCGTTTTTGTTTTGAAGTGGCATGGGAAGGGATGGAAGCACAGTTTTTAGATAACGAAAACCATCCGAGCTTCCAACTTCTTTCGAGAAAGAAACATGAATCCAAACTTCAAATTAAAACACACATAAAGAAATAAACTCATTAATTGAAGAGGACAACTTTATTAATAATTGACGTAGCACCGACCGACATGGCGCGAGCTCGTGGTGTGCGTTTATCGAAATTTTGATTTGAAACACTCATATCAAATTGTGTACGTTTTTTTTTTTTTTTTTTTTGGCGAGGATATCAACTTGTGTACGCGTTTCGTGTACCTACTTGAAAGGGAATTAGCCTCGGAAGCCGGCCTTTTGATGGCAAAAGACTTTAAGTCATGAGCTGCGTTTTGCGTGCTACTAAGGCCGTCTTAATGAAAGTTTCACGGTAGTGTGTCACGCACATTAAATAGATCGTCATGTCAAGATTGTATGAAATTGGGAGGAGAGAGAAGGAATTCGTTTCACCATGTTGAAACTATATAGCGGTGTTTACAAAACATTGAAAAGTGTGTGATACCCCCATTAAGAGTGTTATTTCATTTTATCCGCATTTACTGGAGGAAGGACATCGTGGAAGAGAGAGAGAGACAAACGGTGGACCCATAGAAGATTTAAATAGTATGTGAAACTATGCAATAAAACTATGCATTTAGAGAGAAAGTTGTTTCATATCAAAATTTCAAAATTTGAAAACCGTAAGATTAAATCAAGCCATTTAGACTAGCCTAATTCACAGGAGGAATTAGTAGCTAGTGATAGTACGGATTTTCCATGGCAAATCAAAAGCAAGCGTTCATCATAATACAAAGATCTAATTGAATGAACTAAATAACAAATAAGCTTACCCCCTCCCCCCGCGTTGCTCTCCGTACGTGCGACACTGTGGGCGACTTCTCCGCCTCCGGCCTCTCGTACGATCACCGCCTCTCCCCCGTCCCCGCAGCGCCCCCTCCCCTTCCTCTCTCCCTCTCCCTCCCCTTCTCCCCCCCTCCTCCTCTCCCTCCAGCTATGGCCATCCGACCTCGGAGCTGCCGGCGGCGTCTGGGGGCCAGATCCGGGCCCCTGGGCACGGATCCGGTGCCCCCTCCCCGGATCCGGCGGCAGTGGGCGGCGCCCGGCCTCCCCCCGACGGTGGTAGTGGCCCCTGTCCGGCGTCGCCTCCTCCATCTCCGGCGTGCTCCAGCCCCTGGCCGGCCGGATCCACCACGTACACCTAGGACCGGATACGGTTGGTCTCTTGCCGGTCCTGCGCCCGTTGTGCTGGGGTGGGCCCCTATCACCGGATTGCCACGGCGGCACCCTGGGCTCGCCCTAGCGGCGGCTTGGGCTCATTGCTCTCCTGCCGGTGGCTGGCTGCGGCTGGGGACGCCTACCCTGCTCGGCCCGGTCATTCTGGTGGGCCCTCTGCTCACCGGCGCGTGCCAGCCCGGCACGGCCACGCGTACGGCAGCTGCTGGGCTCGGTGCGGCCCTTCGTCGGCGAGCGGCCAGGCGGCGCAGGTCTTGGCCAGGCACGGGGACGGCGCGCGGGCGTGCGTGCGGTCTCCGACTGCACCAGCATCCAGCTCCTTCGGCTACGGCGACTTGATGATGGCCGATGAGGGCAGGGGTGGCGTGGCCAGTGGCGGGTTGTCCTGCACCGCGGTGGTGTGGGGAACTGCCCTAGCGGGGCGTCATTGACGCCGTGGTGGTGTTGATAGCGTCGTCTCGGTCGTTCCGTGCATTTGCGCCGTCGTGGTGGCGACGCGTGAAGGTCGAGCGGGCACTCCGTGATTCGGTTATTCGTCTGTAGTGGTGATGCTTAGGGTGAGGCGCAAATGGCGAAAGCTTTACCCATTTGTTGGGTCGTTGACGACGACACCTTTGGGTGCCGTTCACTTCCTTGGAAGCGTCTATCGAAAAGCCCTCACCCCTGCGTTGCTATCGGCGGTTGGTGCTACGGGTGTCGTTCGGTTCGGTTGCGGCGCTACAAGCTTGTGCCTGTTGTGCTTCATCTCCTCCTCACCTTGGTTCGTCCAGCTCGAGTGTCGGTGTCGCCGTTTCGGCGTCTTGTTCGTAGTGGCAACCCGGTCGCCGGCGGTTTATCTCGCGACTACCCGGTCGCCGGAGGTTGTGTGTACGACGTCTTTTTGCAGTGGCTACCTGGTCACTGGCGGTCACCTCGCAACTACCTGGTTGCTTGAGGTTCTAGTGGATGCTTGGCCACCATGGCTGGTGTAACAGAACCGACCAATTAATATAAACATAATGTACTAATAATGTCGCTTAAGCAACTTAATTAGCACATAACGCTTATATCAACCCTAGTCCGTGAAACCACGAAGGATTTCAAACTTTCCACAATACAAACCCAGACGAATTAAGTTCAACATAAAACCGTTCATAGTAATACATAAGTTCACAAATAGTTGATTACATCGGAGTTTATGAAATAGAGATTACAATGCCAAGTTGGAAACAAACTGCGGAAGCAAAATAAAATGTCGCTTTACAAACGCACACTTAGTTAAAAATAGTGCCTGGTCCTTCATCAAATCCAGCAAAAGCATAGAGGTAAGAGATATAAGAGATGACCTTGCCCAAGGTCTAATCCTCCCGTAGCGGGATACGAGTCCATCTTGTTGCCACACGAAAGGTCTTATGATCTCAACAAGTGGGAATAAAACCCCGAGTACAAGAAGGTACTCGGCTAGACTTACCCGTCATAAACCAAAATAAAGTGACACCAAGGAGTATGCAAGACTTTATAAGTGTGGTAGCCGACTCATTTATACTTGCGATAAAAGATAAGCTTATTAAATAATCATTTAGTGATAAAGGACTCTCTAGCTTATCATCTTTTAGGTTGGATCCGACATCACTAGATTAGCACCTCGTACTACTCCAACTCCAGGGTATGAGCAAACAATGCTATCCTATCCTTCAAAGTTGAGCATACCAAAGCATCAACAACATAGAACCATAACCATCCTATTTTTCACAATGATTTGCGACAGTTGCCGCTGCGGGTCAAGTGTTCACCGTCCGAGAACGATGGCGATTATAATCGATTGCAAACCGGTACAATGGGTATTCCTCACACAAACCACACGTCTCCCGTCGGAGTCGATTAGATCACCTTGGTCTATTCGGGTGGAAACACGGATTTCAACGAATACGGTTGCACCGGGGCATGCCGGCTACTGTGTACCTCCGGCGCGACCGGCCACGCTTTAATACCGCGCTGTGGGCAACACACTCAACTCCGTTGAAATTCCGGCCCAAACATCCTCAAGGCTTCGCGGTCGGATGTCCGCATCCTTCCAGCTATCTGTGAGACATTGTTCAACATGATCCGAGGACGTACAAAGCCATAGTCCCATTAAGTGACATCGCCGGAGTTTCCGTGGTCTAACACACCACAAACTCCGACTAGTCATGATTTAACAAGGCCACATGGTTATGTTCTCTAACCAACTCCCTTTTCCTCAACCATAGGGTAGTAACCACCTACCTCGCGGATGAGGGTCAATCACCCGTCTTCTACCGATCTAATTAAGCAAAGGCTAAGCATAAGCGAGATCCTGAACTTAATTAGGGTAAAGTATTCAGTGGATCAAGGTAATCATAATGCGAAGAACGGTTCCAAGTCAACGCCTATTAACTTAATGCATCATAAACAATAAAGGACGCAAAGTAAATCATTTTGCAAACCGTAGGAGAAATGCTCCGGGGCTTGCCTTCCTAATACGATCAATGTTGAAGCTACCAGCACTTGATCACTCCACGTATGGTTCCTGGTTCTCGATCACCTCACGTGCTGTGGTTCCTCTTGGTGACTCCTCTTTTTGGATCCTTGTCCCACGTCATGTTCTGTTCTCCTAACGATCCTGTATGATGCGGGTGCATGTATGAATACTAAGAATACACATGGTATGTTAATGCGAATGCGTGCTTGCTTATTCTTTCTACAAGGTAGTCAACATCATCCAAGAACGTGTACCATAAGCACATGTCATCTACTACATTTTCTACTATAACACCGTAATCCTAGTACGACATCCCTTTCTACTATCATCAAGAAACAAGTCGGTAAAGCCAAAGAGACTACACTCACACATAATCATCCAAACCATATAACTAGCAGATCAGTAAATAAATCATAAATAAATAACCATAGACCCTATGGATATGAATAAAGACATTCTGAAAAGCTTATGAAATTCTCCATCAAACATCTTAAGACATCACAAGCTGATTCCCAGGTTAACTACACCTAAAACACAGAACATCGGACTGATTCTGGAAAAACAGCCACTAAAACAGCCCTAGTGACCATCTTGTCACCCCCATAACTCCTAAACCATTCATGCAATGACCATGAAACTTCACCAGTAGATGGTCAAGCTAACACACTAACTATCATCTTAAGACAAGTTAACCAGGAACCCAACTTATCATTAGATTAGCCTAGCATCAATGGACTTAACCCTTAATTGGAACATCCAAGAGTTGAACAGGAGCACCATGATTGGCTACTCCTAAAATCCTACAAAAATTATAGTAGACATAGCATGGCAATACTAGTCTACCAACCAAAACTCATCCCATTTGGATAAACCTACTGCCCTATGCATAATTCACAAGACAGCACAATTAATTGGACCTATAAATACTTTGTATTATGAAGTATGGCCAACTCATGTGTTAATCACATCAATGACTTCCTAAGGACATATAAACAGCCCACAAAAATAATTAAATCCTAACTTGAAGTAAAGACCCTATTTATGAATTTATTCTAGAGCAAGGCAATAATAAGCACTTGAACTACAACTATATAAAATTACACTAAACATGCAAGTGATATCTTTTTCATTGACAGAGCACCTCAAAAAAAGACCAACAAGACCAAAATCACATTTTTCTGAGCTTCCTAGAATTATCTATGCATTTTCAAAGATAAACAACAATTATACCACTTGAAACATTTTAAATAAAACTATACAGAAACTTCACTCAAACATGACATAACATATTTTTCCCAGATAGTACACTTCACAAGGATTACAACAAGACCAAGATCACCTAATTTGGACACTCCTAGCTTGAGATATGATTTTTCAAAACCTTTTATTCAAATCTGTCCAAAAACCATTTTTCAGAAAATCGACCCTAAAATGCTACGCGTACACGAACTGCACCCGAGCTGCATGTTCGCTAAGTACACCCGGCTATTGTACCCGCACACGTGGATCGATGACGTCACCCGTGACGTCATGATGACGTCATCTGGGTCCCGCATGTCATTGACCTAGACCCAGCTATGCTGACGTCAGCAGTGACGTAAGCGATGACGTCACAGAGAACCCACACGTCATGGACACGGTACTGCTACTTTTGCATAAAGACCACTGCCTTTTCAGTTATTTACGCAAACCCAGAAAAGAAAACCTATGTGTCTGGCAACTTTGCACAGACACCCCTCACCTATCTTGAATTCTTGCTACGAGATCCTCAGCTCGGGAAGAACAGAGGAGCTCGGGAGGCGGCGTTCTCGGCCGGAAGCGGCCGGCGGGCCGCGGGAAGGGCGGCGGAGCTTCGCGCGGATGCCCGGCGCACTCGCCGGTGGCTCAATCGGCCCCGCGTGGCCCATGGCCCGCTGGCCACGCGAGCGGAGCGGTCGGCGGGCGGGCTTCGGGCGCGGCGCGGCTCGAGGCGGGCGCGAGCACCGCGCGCAGGACGGCGGGGCGAGGCAGGTGGTGGCAATGCGCTGGCGCGGGAGTGGCTGGAGAGGCGCCGTCACGAGCTCGCCAATGGCCGGCAATGGCGGTGCCGCGCGGGCGAGCTTGAAGGAGAGGGCAGAGAGGGGAAGAGGTGGGGAAAGAGATGAGGGAGGAGTGGAATGGGTGGCCGGGGCGTTTGGACGGGGCCTCCTTGGGCCTTTAAGGCTGGGCCGGGTCGGAGGAGCACGAAAGACGAGGCAGGTGCCGCGGGCGGGCGCCATGAGTGCGCGTGCGAGGCCGGAGCACTCGAGTGCGGGCGTGGCGTCGGCTAGCGTGTTGGCGGCGCGCGCGCGATTGCTCGCCCGCGGCGTCCCGTAGTGCTTGGCCGGTCTGCTTGGCGGTGTGTGGCGTGCGGCCGCGGCGATGGGAGACGCGGCGATGCGGTGCTGCGGCGAAGCGAGGGCGAGCGGCGAGTGGCGGGGGCGGAGGACGGTGCTCGATTGCGCACGCGGTTGGGCGTGCTTGTCGCAGCGGAGCTCGGCGGGGCAGCATCAAGGCCGCGGTGGCAGCTGGCAGCGACGGCTGCGCGCTGCCGCCGGCGACGAGGGAAGCGGGGAGGAGGCAAAGATGATGACAGGTGGGGCCCGGGTGGGTCCCACCATTTTTGTCTCAACATGAAAATGTTTGACTCGGCTGTATTTTGCAAAATATGGCGAATTTGAAAATGGTCCAAAAATGAAAGTTTCTCAAAATGATGAGAGGAATAACTTTCATGTTGGAAGTTTTTGCTAATTCGGCCTAGTTTTGAAAATATGAATTGGGGTCCAATTATAATTATAAAAACATTATTTTTCAATACTCCTTTTGCTGTTTTTGCCCTTTTTGATGACCTAAAACTCATTTTCATGACTCGGGGTCAAAACAAAAGTTTCACCAAATAATTTTCTCTATAAACTTTGTTAAAGCTCCATTTTGCGAAAGGCATCACAAAAATGACTTCTAGTAATCGGTTGAAAACCCTATTTGTATTTTTAATCCATGCATTCAAACAATTGCTACACAAATGCCATAATGATGCTTATGGGATGATTATGCTCATGAAGATGCAAGATTTATTATGCCGAAAACTGAAGTTGTTACAGCCTACCCCCCTTAAAGAAATCTCGCCCCGAGATTTAAAGCAGGAAGAAAGAGGAACAGAGGGAGAACTAAGAGCTTTATTCAGAGATCTGGATTTACTAAGAAATCTCGCCACTCAGTGTTAGGTTGTCATCCCCAACATGGCGCCAAAAATGCTGGTACTAAATAATGCAACTGCTACTAGAAATAAATATGGGATCCGCAAGCGCACGGATAATACCGATGTAGCATTTTAACCAGGAGTATCCAGGTATCGTTATTTATATTTTTACCACCGGGAAGGGAATGCACTGGATAATGAGTGATGAGCAATGCACATGCTGTAATGGAGAGCTTAACCTTGTCTCGTATCAATCATCTCATACGGGTAAGTGTCACATAAAATATAGGAATGAATGATAAATGACATAAGATAAATGAGAGCAATTAGCCACATAAAATAATAGTAATAAGCCATCTCAACTTAGCACTCTAAGCTTATAACACTAGCATGGACTAGGACGATCTAGGGTATAATCCTATGTTATTCTAACTATAAGGTCAAAGCATACAATGATTAGTGCAAGAACATCTAGCAATCATGGCGGGAAAAGGTTACATCTATGCATAGTGATATTACCGAGAAGACAAGAGACATAGCAATGACTTCAATGTAATAGGTTGTTCTACTAAGACCTACCAACGGGGATGGAATACAAAGGACTCAACGGAACCGTCACTTCCGCGATCTACCACACGACCCGGCCAATAGGGTGCAATCCTTGCATAAATACGGTCTAAGCACCACGCCTACACAATATTTACCACTCACCCATCGATCTAATGAGTAAGCGCTATACGATCCTATGCATAAACATAATTCTAGTCCAACTATGCTAAACATATAATCAAAGTAAACTAAGAACAATATAATTGAGAATATAATCAAATAGAGCAAAGTCAAGTATGATATAATAGAATAGAATAAAGTACTACTCATAGTATCACGAACAATGATGAATATTACAAGAATGTAGAGGGAATTACCAAGAACTCCGACAGATCCGGACTCCAAGCTAGGCTTGATTCCCTCTAGATCTATTCCTATGTAGCTATGCTACTAAACTATGGAGCTCTAATTGAGATGGTGGCTCGCTTCTCCGAATTCGATGAGAGAATGAACTCTTGAATGAATTAGCTTAGAATTCGGGTTTCACCCGAGGGCCGGGGCTCGAATATATAGCCCCCTAGGATGAATCACGATCAAACCGACCTAAATGGACGATAATTATTCATCCTCAAAGGCGGTGGAGGCGGGATCCACGAGACTTCACCGATTGGTGGAGGTGGGGAGTCGGCCGACTCCCCCGGTCGGCCGACCGGCCACCCCCGCAGGGGCCCCGGCTTCCGTGGTTTGCCTTCCGGAGTCTTCTAGATTATACAATTTTACCCGTTCGGTCTTTATCTCTATGTAATCATGACATGTGGGCCTCCTTTGGTTCTCTTTCTGATAACCCCCTGCAGAAATAGACAATCACCAAAACTCGTGGAATTCTGTCAGTGTAACCCCTATATCTAACAGGTGAACTAATATTAGTCCTTTCTCTTGCTGTGTTGACGGTATAAAATTGATACTTAACGACCGTCAACAAAGGCTAGGAGAAATACACGAGAATCAACAGCCTAATCCATATATCGACTGATACAGGGACAATGGAGACACAGGATGAACACGACGCTCCAAAACGTCAAGAACGTCCACAAGAACCAGAAAACCTCAAGCGTGAACTCCACCATCGTGAACCCAACCACCAAGATCAACCCAAAACAGATCAGGACTTCCTCCAAGAAATACATATTTTTCTTTCTTCCTACACTGGCGACTCTGGATCCACTGGCAAACACCGGATCTTGCGACTCTTCTTCTGATTACTCTCTCTTTCCAAAGCGATTTGCTTCTCAAGCTTCTCCTCTCAGAGCAAGGTTTCAGATTTGGGGATGGGAAAGAAGAAAAGATGCGCGAGGGCATCCACGACGGAGTGGGAAGGCAGAAGGATGCAAAGCACCAGAGTGGAGGCAGGAGGAAGAAGATGGACGACGAGTCACTCTCGCACGGGCATGGAGAAGATAAAGGAGGAGATGGATTCGCTCAATGGGAGAAAGCACGCGTGCGTGCGTCCGGGATCAAAGCCGAGAAGAAGAGGGAAAAGAGGGCCCGGTACGGAGACGAGGACGAGGCGCGAGGGCCGACAGGGCAACAGATAAAGGAGGAGGGCACACTGTGCAGGCGCTGCGAGTGCGGCACCACGATCACGCGAGCACAGTGCACAAGTGGGTCCCCTAGGGTTGCAACGGTTCTCATCTGGTTGACTTGCTGTGACCATTCCAGGTGTCCACATATTCATTTTTCCACCTTCAAGACCATTAGAGGACATTCTTGTACTTATCCAATTCTTCTCATCCGATGTCAAATCCTTTTCTTAATCGAAGTATGAAGATGACGTAAAATAGTACGATGTACTCTCTCATTAAACCCCAAAATTCCTACACAGCAAGGCAGATTATCGCAAGGCGTAACCAAAATTACCCTATTGGAGGCATCAAAGGTTTAATGTGAGAGAATCTGCTACTCACATCATCAAATACATCAAATGGTGCTTCAACCCTCAAAGAGTTTACCACTACGAAGCAGGTCAAGCTGAGGTTTGCACATCTGTCAAGCTAAATCCAAATCAAGTTTGCCGTCGCAAGAATAGCATCTCGCAATACTTTCTACAATATCACCAAGGACTGTGTGTGCAATGGACAAGCTGAATTGGCTATCAACATTGGATTACTTGAAGTGAGTCAACACTGGTACATTCCTTCATAAGAGCACATACCAATGTATGCTAATATGAACCAACTAGATTGAAGAAGTCCACTCTTTTTGCATGTAGAAGTCAAAGTTCTTAGGTCAAAGACATCCAAATCATCTCATGTAGAAATCAAAATTCCTAGGTCAATGATTCTCTAACTCCATAGGAACCAACCAATTGCCTCTCTTATAGGACCAAAAACAGTAACATGAGCAGATTCTTTGGCAGGGAATCATGATTACCAATTCCTTTCTATAAGTCATGCTCTCGAAGCAGGTAATTGGTGAGTTTTGTTAACCAACCAACATTCCTTCCCAATGATAAGCGTGCCAACCTTTCTTTCAGAGTGTTGTCTCTACTGAACCAAATTCTCTTATTCAGACGACTTTTGTTTGATACTCAAAGTGGAACTGTATGTTGGTAAATTCAAGGTTATACCCAAGCACTTGTACGATGCGTACCCAATGCATAGCTGAATCCGACACCATGAAGCTTGAGCTCATGACCAGATGCAAACCCAAAATTGCTGTCATAATCCATTTATAAGAAGTTTTTGTCTGAAGAATTTCCTTCATTGTCTCCCATAAGGCATGAATACTCCATAAAGCCTTAGAATACCTAGTAGATGTATAGGAGTTCTAAGTCTCTACCGAGGAGTACCATGGAATAGGAAACCATTCTCTTGATCAGACAAACACCTGATATAGTCCTTTGTCTACCACCTCTTGTGGTCCGATGAGTCTTACTGAAAACGACCTCATTCTCTTTGATTTGCCTGATTTTGCTCTTCGGGGAAAATATCATAAGAGATCGGATGATGAATATCGAGAGGAATTCAAGGTAGGTTCACGCAAAACGACACCTCGAGGCAATCTCTGTAATAGGTCGAGATCAACAATCGTGATACCAGCGCGTGCCGAGCAGCACATCCATGTGTCTGCAGCCACAGGGTGCTCTCAGTTTCGTCGCGGCACCATCAGTCATTAATCAGGACTCCATTACAAGTCTTGCGTTTGAAATGCAATTCCACATGATGGAAGGTTTTATGACAAGGATGTTGTCTTGGCTTGGACGGATTAACGGGTTACGATTAATAATTACAATACCTGCGTAACCCCTAGTAATCCATCTAGGTGCGTCCACCGAAATGGTCTAGGTTCTTGTCGCGGCACGGTAACTTATTAACCGAGACATTATTGCCATGACTATGACCAATAGAATAATTCGACAGATAATCGAATTGTATACGATATCTTGTACAACTAAACTCGTGCACAAGACAAGGTAAAGGAATTACCGAGAATTTTAAAATTGAGGATAGCAAGGAATATTTTTGAACGACATAGCATGTGCTTCATACTATTATCGCGTCGTTCCCAAGTGATGATTAATAACAATATTCACTTAACAATGGGTCTAGGCATGTGACAACAAGAAACCAATGTCACATATCATTATAGACCGAGAGGAATAGAAGTGAATTTACATGGACAAGGATAGAATACAAATTTGAGCAACGACTGAGTTTTGATGTCCAAAATACATGACATATAAAACTTGTTCTGCAGGCTACATAGGACGAATACATCACTTAATCACGCTAAGATTCATAATCACTAATCCACAAACCATTGTACCATCTGCTTAGGAGTACAGCTCATTACACAGGTCTGCTCAACGGAAAACATAACATTCCTACTAAAGACTTCTCATCAGGCCTACTCCTCATGGTCATGGTCCATGTTCTCAACACTTTCTACATTTCTAGTATTCGCACAATCAATGTTGGGCACTATCTGCATCAACACCGAGAGGATTGGGGTGAAGCTGGTTGTAGACCCGTAGCAGTTCTCCTTGCAAAGCACCATTGATGACCTCTAATGCAAGCACTTGCTCCCTCGCACGGTATTCCTCATTCCAAGCTTCATTTCGTTGTTGCTCAACTATACCAAAGGCGTGTTGCCACCGACCAAGTAGGGCAAGCAACTCCCGAAACCGACTTTGTGCCACAAAGGTCTCATGAACCGCAACATTTTCTCTCGAATGGCCCGATCTTTGGAGATTGTCATCTCGCTCAAGCAATGTGGTCACTCTTTCAACTTCCTCTTCATATTCTTTCTTCATCTCTCGCTTAAATGAGGTGACATAGATGAACTCACGATTAAGGGATTCCAATGCATTCGCTAGACAGGGGTAACTCTTCATCATAGCAAACATTGCTCTACTAGCAGGACCATTGCTGTTCTCAACCTCATCTTTACCACCAACAAGTGCAGTCTCACTAAGCTGACGCCACACATCATGGTATGGGTCACCCTTAGGAAACACACCTGCAGTGGCACGAGCAACCTCTTCTGGGCATCTTTTGAGCAAATCCCGTAGTGCCTTGTATGCAACCACATTTGCACCTTCCTGAGGATTCCTACCTCGAGCAATGAACCGACGTCCACACCAAAGTGACGCTCCTTCACTCTTGGCGGGAATTACCACTTCAACCGGAATCAAACTCATACGCTGACTCTCCAGCTCCTTACTCCACTGATAGCGAGGTTCTTTACCCGTGGGATAACCCACTGAGTGCAGAATTCGCCATAGCAATGAAGGCATTCCATATTCCTTTAGAAACTTTTTGGCACCACGTGGCTCACGGGTGGCAAACTGCTGATGCGAAACTTTTCCCTTGGTTGACTTGGATTTGATGCGCTTCATTCTTGCCATCTGTCCAACTGAATCACAACTCTCATGAGATGGAGATTAAGTTGGGGACTTTATCGAAAGAGAGAATCATTCTTTTATAAGGGAAGAGAGAATGCAATTGCCATGAAATGATTATGTGTCATGATGCATGCACGTTCCGTACGTCCTCACAAATCTAGAAATTAATAAATTCTAGCGTTTTAGACGGTGGCATACCAACGTGCTCTCATATATCGTAAACTAGTCGGACTACACGATCTTGCGTAGTTAATGTACCTCGCAGAAAATTCATTTCAGCCCAATATCCCAATGAATGCAAGCGACGTAAAAATCCACGCACCTTCGAACAAGGTGAAATCTTCGATTACTTGCACCCATTCCCGAGTGCATACTACCCAACAAGTCATCAGAAGACGACACCCTCACATGGGGTACCTTCTTATAAACATGTGTGAACTTGTATATAATCCAGCACCAATAAGCACTCCCCTAGATCGGCATTGCGTCCGATCATGCTCTCACAACTCACACTTACCTTAGCGTCGAACCAATCTTACCTTGGCGTAGAGGCAAAACTGGACCATACACAACCATTCAAGTGAATGGCCCTTATACAAAACCGTCGTGTATGAGCGCGACAAATAAAAATATGATGCAATAATCCCCCAAGTTAGTACTTATATAAGCCACACGAAGTCCTTAATTGGGCATAAAGGATATGATCGGTCCAAGGCACATATATATAAGTTTTGAAAACCACACACTTTTAAAAAGCCTATATATGAGATTAAGTGGCTATAAGTTCGTAATTACTGTTTATAAAACAAATTCATTTTGTTTTAAATATACTTATGAACAAGAATACGTTGAACCCGCTCCGATGCCCGTAATGTAAACCGACCAATTAATATAAACATAATGTACTAATGATGTCACTTAAGCAACTTAATTAGCACATAACGCTTATATCAACCCGGTAGTCCGTGAAACCACGAAGGATTTCAAACTTTCCACAATACAGCCCAGACCGAATTAAGTTCAACATAAAACCGTTCATAGTAATACATAAGTTCACAAATAGTTGATTACATCGGAGTTTATGAAATAGAGATTACAATGCCAAGTTGGAAACAAACTGCGGAAGCAAAATAAAATGTCGCTTTACAAACGCACACTTAGTTAAAAATAGTGCCTGGTCCTTCATCAAATCCAGCAAAAGCATAGAGGTAAGAGATATAAGAGATGACCTTGCCCAAGGTCTAATCCTCCCGTAGTGGGATACAGGTCCATCTTGTTGCCACAGCAAAGGTCTTATGATCTGCAACAAGTGGGAATAAAACCCTGAGTACAAGAAGGTACTCAGCTAGACTTACCCGTCATAAACCAAAATAAAGTGACACCAAGGAGTATGCAAGGCTTTATAAGTGTGGTAGCTGACTCATTTATACTTGCGATAAAAGATAAGCTTATTAAATAATCATTTAGTGATAAAGGACTCTCTAGCTTATCATCTTTTAGGTTGGATCCTGACATCACTAGATTAGCACCTGTACTACTCCAACTCCAGGGTATGAGCAAACAATGCTATCCTATCCTTCGGGTTGAGCATACCAAAGATCAACAACATAGAACCATAACCATCCTATTTTTCACAATGATTTGCGACGGTGCCGCTTGCTCGGTCAAGTGTTCACCGTCCCGAACGATGGCGATTATAATCGATTGCAAACCAAATGGCGGGGTATTCCTCACACAAACCACACGTCTCCCGTCGGAGTCGATTAGATCACCTTGGTCTATTCGGGTGGAAACACGGATTTCAACGAATACGGTTGCACCGGGGCATGCCCGGCTACCGTACCTCCGGCGCGACCGGCCACCGGCTTTAATACCGCGCCTGTGGGCAACACACTCAACTCCGTTGAAATTCCGGCCCAAACATCCTCAAGGCTTCGCGGGCCGGATGTCCGCATCCTTCCAAATGGCTATCGTGAGGCATTGTTCAACATGATCCGAGGACGTACAAAGCCATAGTCCCATTAAGTGACATCGCCGGAGTTTCCGTGGTCTAACACACCACAAACTCCGACTAGTCATGATTTAACAAGGCCACATGGTTATGTTCTCTAACCAACTCCCTTTTCCTCAACCATAGGGTAGTAACCACCTACCTCGCGGATGAGGGTCAATCACCCGTCTTCTACCGATCTAATTAAGCAGTGCTAAGCATAAGCGAGATCCTGAACTTAATTAGGGTAAAGTATTCAGGTGGATCAAGGTAATCATAATGCAAAGAACGGTTCCAAGTCAACGCCTATTAACTTAATGCATCATAAACAATAAAGGACGCAAAGTAAATCATTTTGCAAACCGTAGGAGAAATGCTCCGGGCTTGCCTTCCTAATACGATCAATGTTGAAGCTCCCAAAGACTTGATCACTCCACGTATGGTTCCCGGTTCTCGATCACCTCACGTGCCGTGGTTCCTCTTGGTGACTCCTCTTTTGGATCCTTGTCCCACGTCACGTTCGTTCTCCTAACGATCCCGTATGATGCGGGTGCATGTATGAATACTAAGAATACACATGGTATGTTAATGCGAATGCGTGCTTGCTTATTCTTTCTACAAGGTAGTCAACATCATCCAAGAACGTGTACCATAAGCACATGTCATCTACTACATTTTCTACTATAACATTGTAATCCTAGTACGACATCCCTTTCTACTATCATCGCAAAAACAAGTCAAGAAAGCCAAAGAGACTACACTCACACATAATCATCCAAACCATATAACTAGCAGATCAGTAAATAAATCATAAATAAATAACCATAGACCCTATGGATATGAATAAATACATTCTGAAAAGCTTATGAAATTCTCCATCAAACATCTTAAGACATCACAAGCTGATTCCCAGGTTAACTACACCTAAAACACAGAACATCAGGACTGATTCTGGAAAAACAGCCACTAAAACAGCCCTAGTGACCATCTTGTCACCCCCATAACTCCTAAACCATTCATGCAATGACCATGAAACTTCACCAGTAGATGGTCAAGCTAACACACTAACTATCATCTTAAGACAAGTTAACCAGGAACCCAACTTATCATTAGATTAGCCTAGCATCAATGGACTTAACCCTTAATTGGAACATCCAAGAGTTGAACAGGAGCACCATGATTGGCTACTCCTAAAATCCTACAAAAATTATAGTAGACATAGCATGGCAATACTAGTCTACCAACCAAAACTCATCCCATTTGGATAAACCTACTGCCCTATGCATAATTCACAAGACAGCACAATTAATTGGACCTATAAATACTTTGTATTATGAAGTATGGCCAACTCATGTGTTAATCACATCAATGACTTCCTAAGGACATATAAACAGCCCACAAAAATAATTAAATCCTAACTTGAAGTAAAGACCCTATTTATGAATTTATTCTAGAGCAAGGCAATAATAAGCACTTGAACTACAACTATATAAAATTACACTAAACATGCAAGTGATATCTTTTTCATTGATAGAGCACCTCAAAACAAGACCAACAAGACCAAAATCACATTTTTCTGAGCTTCCTAGAATTATCTATGCATTTTCAAAGATAAACAACAATTATACCACTTGAAACATTTTAAATAAAACTATACAGAAACTTCACTCAAACATGACATAACATATTTTTCCCAGATAGTACACTTCACAAGGATTACAACAAGACCAAGATCACCTAATTTGGACACTCCTAGCTTGAGATATGATTTTTCAAAACCTTTTATTCAAATCTGTCCAAAAACCATTTTTCAGAAAATCGACCCTAAAATGCTACGCGTACACGAACTGCACCCAGAGCTGCATGTTCGCTAAGTACACCCGGCTATTGTACCCAGACACGTGACTGATGACGTCACCCGTGACGTCATGATGACGTCATCTGGGTCCCGCATGTCATTGACCTAGACCCAGCTATGCTGACGTCAGCAGTGACGTAAGCGATGACGTCACAGAGAACCCACACGTCATGGACACGGTACTGCTACTTTTGCATAAAGACCACTGCCTTTTCAGTTATTTACCCAAACCCAGAAAAGAAAACCTATGTGTCTGGCAACTTTGCACAGACACCCCTCACCTATCTTGAATTCTTGCTACGAGATCCTCAGCTCGGGAAGAACAGAGGAGCTCGGGGAGGCGGCGTTCTCGGCCGGAAAAGCGGCCGGCGGCTGCGGGAAGGGGCGGCGGAGCCACGGATGCCCGGCGCACTCGCCGGTGGGCTCAATCGGCCCCGCGGTGGCCCATGGCCCCGCCGGCCACGCGAGTGGAGCGGCGGTCGGCGGCGGCTTGGGCCGGCTGCGGCGGCCCGGCGGCGCCCGGCTCGAGGTGGGCGCGAGCACCGCGCGCAGGACGGCGGGGCGAGGCAGGTGGTGGCAATGCGCTGGCGCGGGAGTGGCTGGAGAGGCGCCGTCACGAGCTCGCCAATGGCCGGCAATGGCGGTGCCGCGCGGGCGAGCTTGAAGGAGAGGGCAGAGAGGGGAAGAGGTGGGGAAAGAGATGACGGGAGGAGTGGAATGGGTGGCCGGGCGTTTGGACAGGCCTCCTTGGGCCTTTAAGGCTGGCTGGGTCGGAGGAGCACGGGCGGAGCCCAGAGGCCGCGGGCGGCGCCATGAGTGCGCGTGCGAGGCCGAGCACTCGAGTGCGGGCGTGGCGTCGGCTAGCGTGTTGGCGGCGCGCGGCGTCGATTGCTCGCCCGCGGCGCCCGTAGTGCTTGGCCGGTCCGCTTGGCGGTGTGTGGCGTGCGGCCGCGCGATGGGAGACGCGGCGATGCAAGGCGGCGAAGCGAGGGGCGAGTGGCGGCGAGTGGCGGGCGGAGGACGGTGCTCGGTGCGCACGCGGGTTGGCGTGCTTGTCGCAGCGGAGCTCGGCGGGCAGCATCAAGCGCCGCGGTGGCAAGGCCGGCAGCGGCGGCGCGCTGCGCCGGCAGCGAGGGGAAGCAGGGAGGGAGGCAAAGATGATGACAGGTGGGGCCCTGGGTGGGTCCCACCATTTTTGTCTCAACATGAAAATGTTTGACTCGCTGTATTTTGCAAAATATGGCGAATTTGAAAATGGTCCAAAAATGAAAGTTTCTCAAAATGATGAGAGGAATAACTTTCATGTTGGAAGTTTTTGCTAATTCGGCCTAGTTTTGAAAATATGAATTGGGGTCCAATTATAATTATAAAAACATTATTTTTCAATACTCCTTTTGCTGTTTTTGCCCTTTTTGATGACCTAAAACTCATTTTCATGACTCGGGGTCAAAACAAAAGTTTCACCAAATAATTTTCTCTATAAACTTTGTTAAAGCTCCATTTTGCGAAAGGCATCACAAAAATGACTTCTAGTAATCAGTTGAAAACCCTATTTGTATTTTTAATCCATGCATTCAAACAATTGCTACACAAATGCCATAATGATGCTTATGGGATGATTATGCTCATGAAGATGCAAGATTTATTATGCCGAAAACTGAAGTTGTTACAGCTGGACCCCCTCGGATGGCAACCTTTGTGAGGATGTATATTTTGTTGCAGGCCTAGCTCAGTTGGTAGTTGGTCGATGTTCGCTGGTGGAGGTCCCTCCCCCACTCTTTTCAGATATTTTCTTGCTGTTGTGTCTGTGTCCTTGGGTTGTCGTCGGTAATCTTGGGATTGCTTGCGATCCCTATGTATCAACTATGTGTAGATCTATTGATCATTCTCCTCTCGCAATGAATTACAGCGCCATATGTCTGTTCTAAAAAAAATAATACAAAGATCTCGTACTATTATTTACTTCCTCCGGCAGTTTTACGAGGCGAACACGTAAAATAAGATTCAAATTTCATAATCTTTGACCAGTAATTTAGTGAATAATTTTTAACTATTATACTACAAATTTGATATTATTAGGTTTATAATCAAATATACTATCTAATAATCATAATTTTATAATTATAAAAATTATGATATAGAATAAATGAATAATCAACTTATGATTTTGATGACCGTGTCATGCTTGACTACACCTTATATAAATAAAGCTGTCCAAAGGGAGTAGTTCCCAACAACAATGGGCATGGCTGGCTTCTACTTATCTACTCCTTCCATGCTCATCCCTAGTCTATCCTTATCTCTGTCTCTTCTATCTAATATCAAAGAGCGAAGCATTTCTTTCAATTAGCTTTTTTAATGTCACATAATACTCATGGGGTCTTACCAATTTATTTCCCTATCCTTTCTCTCGTTATAGTGAATGTATTATTTCCGTAATGTGTTTATTCCTCATGGCCCTACTTACTCCGTTTTCTCCAGCCTCGCCGTACGTGGCTGATATATGATGCACTCGCATTGAGGAGATCGGGCATGCATGATTCCCTTCTTTTGCGAGAGAGTTCATGTGCGGTTCCTTTTTTCGAGACTAGTGATGTCGGTTGCTTCGTTCTACTCACATGTGGAGTAGTAGTAGCAAGGAGCAGAGAGCGACAACGAG
Source organism: Themeda triandra (assembly GCA_018135685.1). Lineage (NCBI taxonomy): Eukaryota > Viridiplantae > Streptophyta > Magnoliopsida > Poales > Poaceae > Themeda > Themeda triandra. The sequence goes on along the minus strand of JAENPR010000758.1, from coordinate 269,227 downwards.
ACACGACCTACTCTGCTATGAAGATGTGACAAGGGGATGTAGCTTGTCTCCTTCATATGTCTTCATCATGCGTGTCTCCACAGTCTTAGACACCATCAGTGCTCTTAATTTGTTTTCATGGACAGCTCTACACTGTGGCTACCAAAAGTACGGGCCGGGATAGCTAGGTCGACGTAAACTAACGCCGTGACAGATAAACTAACATATACTCTCTTTGTCCGCTTTTAAGTGTCGTTTAATTATTGAACCAGGTGCATTAAATATTCTTTGAACCAGACTGTTGTCCAGATGCATACGTGGATCTGTGAACGTGAACGTTTTAAGGTGGTGCCAGAATGACTCCAAATATAAGATAGAGGGAGTAGATGGTTGTGTGGTTGTAAGAAGAGGTAAAAAAAAAAAAAAAAAAAAAAAACCTAAGGGCACACGGGCAAGCTAGTGTGGAGACATTATTGATGGAGACACGGAAGCTGCAGTCAACCCATCATTTCTCCGAAATAGTCATGGATCCATCATTTCTCTTTTGTTTTGCTAATATTAAAAATGAGAGTTACTTCATCATGGTAGTATTTTTGTTTTTCTAATTACAAAATGAGAGTACCTGTGGATATGTTTGCTAGTTAGTACTATTGTTGCATTGACATCATTTCGTCATTCCGATGGTAATTATCTTTGCAAGAGTAATAGCCCACGCGTTGCTCGTGCTGTTGCCCGTCAGTGTCCATACCACATTCGGGATTTCTACTTCAACAAACAAGAGGCCTTGTGACCATGCACTGAGATATACAGTACTATACTAAATAGTATCAAATGCTAGCTGCTAAAGTTGTACTATACTATTGGAAGATAAGCTAAAGTCCCACCTGTCATTTTTTTTAAAACATATAGCAGGTGGAGCGAATATTTCAGCTAATCAACATCGGTAAACTCGCAAAAACATTAGGGCCCAGGATGTAGGAGAACAGCACTAGTATTTGTATCCGTTTTCTCATGTTTTCGCTTTGCAATCGCAACAATGGCCGGAGAGCAGCACCACCAGCAGGAGGAGCAGGTGGAAGCCACAGCGGGAGCCGGTGCTCTCCACCTCGTGGTGTTCCCATGGCTGGCGTTCGGCCACCTCATCCCGTTCCTGGAGCTCTCCAAGCGGCTGGCGGCGCGGGGCCACGACGTCACCTTCGTCTCCACGCCGAGGAACGTCGCCAGGCTCCCGCCGGTGCCCGCCGCCCTGTCCGGTCGAGTCCGCACGGTGGCACTGCCGCTGCCGGCCGTGGACGGGCTGCCGGAGGGCGCCGAGTCCACAGCCGACGTGCCGCCTGACAAGGTAAAGCTCCTCAAGACCGCCTTCGACGGCCTCGCCGCGCCCTTCGCCGACTTCCTTGCCGCCGCCTGCGCCGCCGGTGGTGGCCGCACAGGAGGTGGAGAGCACGAGCACGCGGTGGCGGCGTTCGCGAGGAGGCCCGACTGGATCGTCGCCGACTTCGCGCACTACTGGCTCTGCCCCATCGCCGAGCAGCACAAGGTTGCTTGTGCGATGTTTCAAATCGTGACGGCCACCATGCTCGCGTACGTGGGATCGCGCCAGGAGAACGCCGACCATCCCCGCGTCACCGTCGAGGACTTCATGCCGATGCCGAGGTGGTTCCGGTCTTCCCCAGCAGTATCAGCTTCGCTCGCCTTCCACCGACACGAGGCCGCCTGGATCGCCGCCACCACGCAGCTCAACGCGTCCGGCGTCGCGGACACCGAGCGCTTCTGGCGGACCGAGCAGCGTTGCCGCCTCCTGTTCGTGCGCAGCTGCCCGGAGGTGGAGCCCGGCCAGGTGTTCCCGCTGCTCGCGGAGCTCTACAACAAGCCTGTCCTGCCCACCGGCCTCCTGCTGCCGGACGATCGCCGTGACGACGACGACGACGACGACGGTGACCATGCCGAAGCGGCGGCACGGGCACGCTCATCAGGTGCGTTACAGTGGCTCGACGAGCAGCCGGCGGGGAGCGTCCTGTACGTTGCGCTCGGCAGCGAGGCGCCGGTGACGCCGGAGAGCGTGCGCGAGCTCGCCCTGGGGCTCGAGCTCTCCGGGGCGCGCTTCCTGTGGGCTCTGCGCCTCCCGAGCGGCGCCGTGTTGACGACGTCGCCGCCGCCGGCGCTGCTACCGGACGGGTTCGAGGCGCGGACACGGGGGCGCGGCGCCGTGTGCACGGGCTGGGTGCCGCAGATGCGCGTTCTGGCGCACGCGGCCGTGGGCGCGTTCCTAACGCACTGCGGCTGGGGCTCCGTCGTCGAGAGCCTCCGGTTCGGCCTCCCGCTCGTCATGCTCCCGTTCATCGTCGACCAGGGCCTCATCGCCCGGATCATGGCGGAGAGGGGCGTCGGCGTCGAGGTGGAGCGGCGCCACGACGGGTCGTTCTCCAGGGATGACGTCGCGGAGGCCGTGAGGCGCGTCATGGTGAACGACGAGGGCAAGATGCTCGCAATCAACGCGAGTAAGCTGAGCGAGGAGGTCGTCGGCGATGATGCTGGCCGGCAGGAACAGGAACAGTACATCGACGAGCTCGTCAACTGCTTGCAGAGGCACCGCTTCACCGAGTGAAGCAATAATAACATATGTATCTAAACGCTTTATTTAAGACATATATGGCTGCGTATTTATTTTCACTTCTATATAAATTTAGACACATTATCTAAAAATTATTTAAGACATATATGGCTGCGTATTTATTTTCACTTCTATATAAATTTAGACACATTATCTAAAAATATATAAATTGTACACTATCGGAGTGAACTGTTTGCAGGGTGGGTCTTTTAAGAACAGAGACAGCTTCAGGGGAGTGAAACAGAGTTTACTTTTTCATTAATTCAAGTTTGAACCCTACCAAACAAACGAAAGCATTTTTTTTGGATATATATACAACTTGTACAATCGAAATAATGAAAGTGCATATATGTACACTAACAATCCAGCCCTGAGTATAGATCATCTAATGCAGTGTAAAGAAATTTGGCAGCATTTGGCTGTTCCACATTCCCCATGAGAATGTCGCTGGTTGTCAGATATGGGTCACCATAGAAGCGAAGATTAGCATCCAACCGTGTGGCAACTAGATTCCCTTCTAATGAGACACCAATAAATGCACCTGTAAGTCAAAGAAACCGTCAAATTAGAAACTGTGAAATTAGTTGTGGCTACGGGTAACCAGAGCAGATAGATTTCCATGACTATGATGGAACATTTTCCCTCAAGGACATGTACCCAAACAAAAATTCACAATGGTTAATACTGAAAATGTTGGGACTTAAAAGAATATCCATGTCAGCACTCAATCACGAAAGATGTTAACAAATGGGCTAATCTAACACATAAATATTCAATTCTGACAATGCATTAAACTTATGAATTGGCAAAGTGAATAAAGCTTTTGTAGGCTACATTTTCTGATCAATTGTATGGTCATTTCACATCTTTTTTCCCATAGTGACAAGTCCAAAGCATTGGCAGATTGAACATGACATAAAAAGGTTGAACGTTCCAGACAGCAGTTACCTTTGCTGCAGCTATACGTATAGCAAACTCCTGATCCTTTATCACCAGCTCTCAGGTCTGCTTCTAGTACTCTGCCTACAGGTCCTGCTGCAGCACTTACACCTGCCCCAAGTGAGAAATGCATTCGACTGCAGAAAGTTTGGACAGCTTCTGGGCCACGAAGCACTATGATGAAATCCATAAGCTCACCACCAACCTGTATGTGCAAAGACAAGTACATAAGATGGAACCAGAATTTATATCTACAAAAAGAGCAATCATCACAAATATGTACTGTCATATAAAACTCCTGAGGCTAGCCAGATGTACCATTTTCTACAAAAAGTAGCAAGTTTCGAACACATGTTTCTCAATGAATGAGAGCATTCAGAACCCTGGACATCACAACAAGTTAAGATTTAATACCTAAAATCCTAAATGCGAATTTGTCTGACAAGGTGGTTCATTCCTTCCCCTCAATTTGGAAGGGCATAGGAAAAATAGTTACAATGAAATAAAGAACATAACAATTGTAAAATCTAAACAGAACTTATAAGGCGCAAACAGAGTGACAAACAATTGTTTGCATAATCCCTGTGATCACAATTCTTCGTTTGTAGCAAACCACTCGGTTTTAAAACAGAGTGACAAACAATTGTTTGCATAATCCCTGTGTCACAATTCTTCGTTTGTAGCAAACCACTCAGTTTTAAATGTGAAGACAAATATAGTTAAAATATACCACTAAAGCTCTCATAAGCATATGACAAGTGAGGTACGTAGTTCTCCTAAGAAAATACCACATAGTGAGCTATGGAAATAAACAGCAATGCATTTACAGTACAATAGAAGGTGGTGCCATTTACGATTTATTCGGTGAGAAGTTAGAAGTTGACCATACAAACCTGTGCTCCCCATCCAAAACCAGCAGAAATTATAGCAGATGGTGCAGACCATGATCCATCCGATCTTCGAGCAACTACTAGGCCAGTTCCAAGTTTGTAAGTAAGAATAGCACCAACTTTTGCAACTGTCAATATGGCAAGCCCACTTGCTCCACTAAGTACTGCATGTGGAATGGACTTCTCAGGGTTTAGTCTTGCCACCTGCATTGATAATTTTTATGGGTTTATCAGAATCAGATTCTAACTGGTTCAAAGCACTAACATGCAAATACAAAATAGAAGAAATGAAATTCAGGATTCAGGAACCTGGCTGTAGCTCAACAAGGTATTTGCTGCCTTGTAAATCTCATGCTCCATGGTTAACCCGATGGGCAAATTTAACCACCCTCTTGCACAAGTCCAATCCATAACATCATGCTTTGCAGTTTGTGAGGCATTGCTGACAGAATTAATCAATAAGTTCTGCAATGGATCAAGCCTATCATAACAGGCATCACAGACTCTTTGCGGATTCCGCTCACGAAACTTGGCAGGCAACAGAGATCGTCCCTTTGAGCATGCCCTGCAAAATATCCCTCCACAGAATCGACAATGATGCCTTCCACGGGTAAGGGCAGTGAAAGGAGCAGCACACTGCATACAGGCGCTGGCATAACTGTCAGGAAGCCATTCTGGTGGCTCTGCTTCCAGCACAGCCCTATAAATGTTGTAATTCAAGGTTTCTTCATCAAGCACCGGTGGCGCACTTGGCATGTAAACTGAAGAATGCAAGAATGTGTTACCATCATCACTTGACCCAAGGAATGAGACGCTGGTCTTAGTTTCCTTTGGCTGTTCAACTTCAGTATTTCCCAAATTGCGGCCGATTATTGCAATCACGCCGCCCAGCAGGTTCTTAATGTTAACAGGTTTCTGCGCCTTCACAGGTGCGGAGCCCCAATATTCATCAGGACATTGGTATCCATCAAGGAAATCATCTTCCCCATTAAACTCAAACTCCTTTTTCCCAGACCATTTTGGCTCAAATGAGTTAATGAGGTTTCCAGCTGTTCCCAGGGCCCCTTCTATATGCCGAGGCAACGCATTTGGATCAAATGAGTTGATCGCATTGCTAACCGTTTCTGTAACTCTTGACTGGATCTCATCCTTGAGGCTGTTTGTCACGCCTGGTGCAGGCAATGGGTGATATGAAACAATCTCCCTACGCGTTGACATGACAATCAATGTCTAGCACATAACTTTCTGAAACAACAAAAACTAAAATTAGAACATGTTTAATGTACCTAACTGATGTACAAATGTCTACATAGAAGACAAACAATCAGAATTGCTAGTTTTGTGTCTAGGTTGACAACTATGAGAATCCCTAAACAATCAGAATTGCTAGTTCTGTGTCCAGACTGACAATCATGAGGATCCCCGTTCAATGAAGGCCATGACAGAATGAGTGGAGGATAATAAATTATGAATTGTCAAGCTCCTGAAAATGAAGCTGGGGCTGATTTGGCTCGAGTTTGTATTGCTGATCCCCATAACTTGTGATGAAATTGGTACAGATACATATCCAACCGTCCGTTCGACCGAACAAATATAAACACTTAAATGGATACTTATGCAGATATCTGGGTTTTTTTTTTCCAAATACAGATATTAAAACAGATACTTTATGCGGATATCAAATACAAATGTGATATCGTCAGTATCCGGGTAAAAATATGGATATATCCGACCTACACATTGTGAATACTATCCGTTTATAGTAGTCCAAGCCATGGCCAGGTGAATTGTCCTGTTGTTGTGCCCTTCGTTGTGTAGGTGCCTTACTCCACGCTTAGCTCTGGGTGACCGATGTGGTATTATGCGTGTGTGTGTGGTACCTGGGCACTGGGAGAGTGGGAGGCCAGAGCGGCACCCGAGTAGAGTGCATGGGCTGATGCCTGATGGGAATGGCTTGACATGTAGTTCTAACTTGAGCCCAAACTGTTTTTTTGCACAAATTTATTAAAAATATAATTCAAATTCATGTACTCAAACCATGATTATGTCTTTACCGTTGTTTTTACTTAATATCCGAAAAGATATTTGCATCCGACATTCTCCGAATCCGATTTATACCGTATTCGATACTCACTATTCGTATTCGTGACTGAGATAATCCGTATATTCGTATATGTATCTGGTAGCTATCCGTGTCCGAATTCGAATCCGATAGAAATATGAAAACAAATATGGTATCAATGATATCCGTTCGTATCCGATCTGTTTTCATCGCGACCCATAACCCAAGCACCACAAATGGATGAAGTCTGTAGCAGTCAGAAAGGTCTAAACAGCACTGAAACAGAACATGTATCACCCGTCTGAGCTAAAACTATATGGATCACGATTCCTTGTGCAGAAAAACCCACTTGGAATCGCGGAAACAACATCTAAGATACGAAGCTTGTCGCCTAATTTTGGAGGTGGTTTGTTTGTAAACACCCGGATTCGATTGCGAGTGAACTGATGGATCCGCCCCGAACAAATCTCCGGCTAATTAACCGAACGAAGAGAGAAAGGAAGGTCTCGATTCAGCAGAGAAAGGAGTATAATTTCTCATCTGTCACGATGCTAGTGCTAGGGTTACTTACGAACGCGTGGGAGAGGAGCGCACACGCCAGTCGTCGATCCGACCCCCGGGCGGCGGCTCTCCACCCTGCCCCGCGCCGGCGGAGAGAGAGCGAGGGCAGGGCCGGCGACGCCTCTCGTCGACGGCGGGCGGCGGGAGGTTGCGTGCGTGGGTTGCTGGGCCGAGTCCGGTTGCCGGCGGCGGCAAGACAGACACCGCGGTGCACGAGAGAAAGGAAGAGGAGGAGGAGGAATGACGCGAGACAACACGGCGGCGGCTGCGGGAATGGGAATGGTTGACGACGAGACGAGGCGGCGTGGATGACACGATAAAAGAAGGCCCGGCCCACGACCGCGAGACCAGGCCGCCGGCCTAGCACAGACGTTGCGTGCCGTTCGTGTACGAGTGCGTAGCACGCCGAACTGGGCTGCTGAGAATGGGTCCGTCACGTTAGCGCATTCTCAGGCAAATTAGTTGACCAAACACTAGCCATTTTTGTAGGAACCAACTCTCAAGAAGACAATATTAATTAAAGTGAAGATTGTAATGGGATACAAAATACTTAACCTATTTTAATTTACAAGGCATTTGACTTTTTCAACCTCAAGTTTGACCACTCGTTTTATTTAAAAAAATTTGGACAAAAAACAGTCAAATTTAAGTCATTATTGAAATAAAGTAAGCCATGTCAAAAGAAATGATATTTTGAATACATTTTTTAATCAGAAGAATAGTCAAAGTTGGTGTCAAAAAAGTCAAACATCTTATACATTATAATGGAGAGAGTAACTGTTAAATCTATGAACTACTCCCTCCATTTCAAATTATAAGTTGCTTTTGATTTTTTTTTTGATACATCCATTTTTCCATGCACGTAGTGGAGTCCAATTTATAGATATGGATGTAATAATTTATTTCATAATCCATGTGGATTTAGTCAAATATTTATAAACTAAAAAAAGTTCTACATCCTGTTGGGCTCTATAATTTTATACAAATTTTATCTTCATCCAAACACAGGGAAAAGTTATGATTGTCTTAAAAAACGTTGTGCTCGAAAGAATGTTCCGCCAATTCCATTGATGGAACGAGAAGCTGTACTAATTGAATCGTGACATTTGACTTCCATCGTTTCTTTGGAACAAATAAAATTTAAAAATATAAAAAGTTTTAAATAAATCCTATACTGTTAACCGAATTCATGGGCTTCTATCTACATAGCCCTCGTAATTGTGACCCGTCACCGTGGGCTTTTATCCACGTTGTGAACTACTACAGAATCACCATAAAATAATTGAATTTGGGCTGAAAAATATAGTTCATAGTTGAAACATTGGTCCAGTTAGCATTGATTTATGTGGGCTGCCTTTATGGTCTTCTAACTCGCGGGCTAAATTCTTGGACCTTTTCAGGATGCTATTTGGGTTGATGATTGTGGGTCTAATTTCTTATACATGTATTTTAAGGAAAATATATGCTCGCATTTTTCTTGGGCAGATATTTGAGCTTTATTTTTGTTGTCTTGGCAAGATTGATTCATGTCCCATTTATATTTCAGTGTTTTTTCAATTCACTTTTAAATTTATATTCATTTTTTACTCCAAATGTATTTAATCAATTCAATGATCTAATGTAACCTGTGGTTTCTCTTCCATTGGCCTTGGTAGGAGACCGAAAATCGTGTATTTTCCTTATCCATACGATCCATAAGTCTTGGGCTAGTTTTTTCTTTTATTATTTTGGTATTGGTTAGTTAAGTAGAGTGTTTGTTTCCATAATCATTGAGACGGTTGTGATCGTCAGTAACTAAATAAACCAATTTCTTGAGTGATCTTAAGTCATTTCTTGAATGAGCACTAAGATTTGTGACCCTAAATTAATGTCAATAGCATAAAATATATTTTCATAATGTGTTCAAGGGTGTGGTAATATCATTGTCGTTTTCTATTTCTTCAATTAATCTTAAGAAGAAATTGACAGAATTTATTTATATTTTTATTTGACTCAGAATTGATTTATCCAGGGCAAAGGGAAATTACACATAAATAAACGAACCTAAAAATACTTGAGCCAGATTTACTTTGCACGATAAAAAGTGTGTTCAATACAGTTCCCGATCAACTGAAGTTCAAGGCTCTCGATCGAACGGTAATACATATAGAAAAAAAGATGTGTAGTACAGATATAGTACTACTATTGTAGAGTTGGAATTTCCGTGACAGACCGGGCGTTGCAAAATGCAAAGCTATACTCAAATTTAGGCCTTGGCAGGCAACCGTTGCTGAAGCCGGTAATCACTGGCAGCCATCGCTTTGGATTTTTCCACGCGGCGGCAACACGGCTTCCTTTATTGTGGGCTGCCTTTATTGTCTTCTAATTCGCGGGCTAAATTCTTGGACCTTTTCAGGATGTTATTGGGTTGGTGATTGTGGGCCTAATTTCCTATACTTACCTTAAGGAAAATATATGCTCGCATTTTTCTTTTGCAGATATTTGAGATTTATTTTTGTTTTCTTGGCAAGATTGATTCATGTCCTGTTTATGTTTCAGTGTTTTTCTATTCATTTTTTACTCCACATGTATTTAATCAATTCCGTGATCTAATGTATAGCCTTTGGTTTCTCTTCCATTGACCTTGGTAGGAGACTGAAAATCCTGTATTTTCCTTATCCATATGATCGATGAGTCTTGGCCACGTTTCTCTTTTATTATTTTGGTATTGGTTGGTTAAGTAGAGTGTTTGTTTCCATAATCATTGACACGGTTGCGACCGTCGTTACTGAATAAACCAATTTCTAGAGTGATCTTAAGTCAAAATTTTTAGCTGAGCCTGTTTTGCTCTAGCCGCCGAGTGTTTTTGGGTCCCCGCTGCCGTGCTGCAGTGTGTGGTTTGATTTTGAGAGGGCTTCGGTAACCATGGTTACTGTCCCCGTTTTGTAATGTTGTCAAAACTCCTTCCTGCTTAATGCATTACACATCTAGACGTGTTTAGAAAAAAAGTCAAAATTTTTAGATGAAACAAATTTGTAGGAAGATTTGTGACCCTAAATTAATGTCATTAGCATGAAATATATTTTCATAATGTGTTCATAGGGTGTGATAATATCGTTGTCGTTTTCTATTTTTCAGTTAATCTTTGGAGAAATTGACAGAATTGATTTATATTTTTTTTGAGGAATTGATTTATGTTTTATTTGACTCAGAATTGATTTATTCAGGGCAAGGGAAACCACACATAAATAAACGAACCTGAATACTTAGGCCAGTTTTACTTTGCACGATAAAAAGTGTGTTCAATACAGTTCCCGATCAACTGAAGTTCAAGGCCCTCGATCGAACTTCGAACGGTAATAAACAAAAATAAATAAAAAACAAATATGTATACCACTACTCCACTAGTACAGTTTTTTTGACAACAATATATATACCACTAGTACAGTTGGAATTCCGTGGCAGGCCGAGCGTTGCAAAGACATAATCAAATTTAGGCCTTGGCAGAGATAAAATAAAATAAAATTTAGGCCTTGGCAGGCAACCATTGCTGAAGCCGGTAATCACTGGCAGCCATCGCTTTGGATTTTTCCACGCGGCGGCAACACGGCTTCCTCGCTCTCCGTCCACAAACTCTGAGTCTTGTCTTGTGTTCCTTCCACCACCACCACCATCTGCTTTTGCGCCTCGATCGCGACCTCCGTCTCCCACTCCGTCGACGCCTCGGCGATCCCAGGTAAACTAAACGATTCTTAGCCCCCATGCATGCTTGCAACCATCGATTGTACCCGCCGCCGCTCGGCATGGACTTGATCCGGCCGGTCGGTGATCGATGATGGCTGCAAGCCCTCCGTTTCTGTACCTGCGGTCTTGCTTTCGGTTTTTTTTTTCTTGGAAGAATTTCTTGCTTTCGGTTGGGCGGCAACCGTGCGTTTCTTTGGTTTGCCTGCCTCTGCCTTTGCCTCTCAAGGTGTTTCTAAATTCCAATTGCTTTGGTTCAACCAAGGATTTGGTCCCTATATATTCTAGCTTCTCTATCATCGCATTCCCTGTTTGTTGAACTATTTATTTCAGCATTAGATGATGATCCCAGCTCCATTAATCGTGCATTTCAGTTGTTCAAGCACGATGTACATAGAGGGGGGCGGCGGTTGGTTTTTTATAGCCACAAAATCACTCAATTTCAGCTGGGCATTTTATTAAACTGGTGGTCAAGAACTCTCCGTGCCCAAAATTGAGCTGGGCATTTTATTTCATCTACATGATAATTGGTGTTCAAAAAAGCACTAGCCACTTGGTACATACATATATATGGCACAAAGGTGCTACGGCGGCCTGTTTCCAAACAGTGGGTCCAATTAATAATGCCCATCAATCTTTCAATCTGACCATTGTGACTAGTGAATTTTCATGATATTATACGGTACCCTCCGATCCGTTAGGAACTCTTAACCTTTTGGGCAACGTTTAAACATTGACTGACTACAAATGCATCTAAGCAATGTTTAGCTCTTATATATATGTCCTTTATCTTGCATCAATATTTCTGTGGTTGCCATTTCAATTCCCCTTATGTGTGGTGGAAAGTTCTTTCATTTCAACCGTGTTGCTTAAGCTTATCCTGTATCATTAGCACCAAAATGCAACGTCTTAATTACTTGACCTATGCACATTTTTTTTGGCTCGATTCTCTTTAGAACTAATGAGATTTCTAGCTTTATGTGTGCAACATTTGTTTGTTACTCCTGGAATCTGATATCTCAAATTTTCTCTCTGTATCAAAGCATGTCATCCTCACATAGTCCAAAAGTGACAGAGAGGAAAGTAGACAAAGACAACGATGGGCACGACGATGACGACAAGGGAGGTTTCTTTGACAAGGTTAAGGATTTTATCCAAGACGTCGGCGAAAAGATTGAAGAAGCAGTAGGCTTCGGAAAGCCTACTGCCGACGTTACTGGGATTCACATACCCCATGTCAGCCTGGAGAAGATAGAGCTTATTGTCGATGTCCTTATTGCAAACCCGAACCCTGTCCCCATCCCTCTTGTTGACATTGAATACTTGATTGAAAGTGAAGAAAGAAAGCTCGTTTCTGGAACAATCCCTGATGCTGGGACCATCCATGCTCATGGTTCAGAAACAGTTAAGATCCCCTTTCTACTAATTTATGACGACATCAGGAGCACGTACAAGGAAATCGAGCCTGGAAGCATCATTCCTTACAAAGTCAGGGTCGTTCTCCACATAGACATTCCTGTTATTGGGAGGATTTCTATACCGTTAGAGAAGAATGGAGAGATTCCAGTGCCATACAAACCTGATGTTAACATTGATAAGATCAAGTTTGAACAGTTCTCTTTTGAAGAATCGACCGCGACCGTTCACCTGAATTTGGACAACAAAAATGCTTTTGACTTGGGACTGAATTCAATGGATTATGAGGTGTGGCTCGCTAATGTGAGCATTGCATCTGCTGAACTGAAAGAATCTACGAATATCAAGAAACAGGAAATAACAACTCTGAACTTACCTATCAGCTTCAGGCCTAAGGATTTCGGTTCTGCTATGTGGGATATGATTAGGGGCAAGGGTACTGGTTACACCATAAAGGGACACATTGATGTCAACACTCCTTTTGGGCATATGAAAATACCAATAAGCAAAGAGGGGAACAACTCGTCTCAAGAAGGGGGATGATGACGACGATGACGACAAGGTATCTGTTATCTCAAATTTTGGCTTTTCATTCTGGAAGCTAATTATTGTCACCCATCTTACACGTCATTTACACCACAGCACTCTGATCATTCAGTATTCTAGACTGAAATATTAGCATTTTCTTAAATAGCTATTTGTGAAGAGAACTACATCAAGTATCCCATTGGCTTTAGTTACTGCCTTTTCTTTTTAAAATCTTTCCTAAACATCTTAAATTTGAATTGCTTCGTCAAAAAATGGGAAGTTTGATGTTTCAAGAAAATTAGTAGACAAACATTGCTCGTTATCAATTGACTGGGTGGTACTGGTGTGATGAAACATTATACTGGTGGGTAGTGAAAAACTTTTTTAAGATGAATTATTGTTTAAATTTAATGCCAATTCTTATTCTTTAATTCACTACCATTTCACTTGTCATGGTTTGATCTAGTTCAATTATTTGTTTACATATTAACTTTATTTAAGACAGCTGCACATCTGCTTGGAGTATCAAGTTTTCCATAAGTTACTTTAACTTATTAACATTTTGTATACATGTAGGTACAATAGCTTTATCATCACATCTCTAACTTGATATACTTGTTTTTTTATTATGATATTCCATTGCTTTTATTATTAACATTGTAAGTTGTGAATTTCTTACTCTGGTCTGAATTGTGTATAATATGTTCTATGCAGGACTAGAAACGAAGGAATTAGCTTTCCTGAAGCAGATAACAAATAAGAAATATTTCCCAGACAGTTTAACTAGTTTGCTATTTAAGCTATCATTCCAGCTTATAATCTCTAGTTAGCTTTACTGCATCCACTATTTGTTCTATACATCTGTTTTATCTGTATTTCTTATCTTGGAATTCATCTATCTTTATATATAGTGCTTATTTGTGTATGATCATTGTCTTTCATCAAGGACATCAAAGATGTGCCGTGAGACAAGGTTACTTTTTATACACATACATAGTTGATGTATCAAAGACACCCATCTAGTCGGTGGTGTTATATGATGTTTCTCGTGTAGAATGCAGAGGTCTAAAGTAACGATGTCCATACACCCGAATTGAAAAGATTGGTTGCATAACATTGTTTCAAGTCAAATTAACATACACTTTCTATGCTGATGTATATCATGAGAATTAATCTCTAACAATTTGAGAACCTTGACAAAATTACCTAGTTTTGAGATATATTAAAACATTTTAAGGTGGAGATATATATAATGTTGTATCATTAATCATTTGAAGATCTGCTTGGTTATATTGCAATACATGAAAAGGACAAATTTGTTTTGAACAATAGGGATGCGGTTACATCTAGAGTAGAGCTGCTTTGTTCAGTAACTACCAGAAAGCAAATTTTTCATGAGTGCGGAAGAAAACAACAGAATATATAGATACTGTCACAAAAATGATGCATAGTTTTGAAGCATCATGCAAGAAACCGTAAAAGAAAAAAATGCCAGAGAAATTACATTTTTGTGACGATTGACTTCCCCAAATTTTTATGATAGCCACGTTCACGAAAATTAAGGCATCACCATGTTTGTGGAAACATATTCATGGCGGTGTCACTTTCATAAAAACACATGGTGAGTGTTAAAAAACCTGCCTTGGAAACGTATTTGTACTGCCATGAAAATATTTTTCGTGGGAGTACAAACAGTCAAGAAAATTCATCTATACAACAAGAAAAGAAAAAATATCTCACCATGCAAATAGAATAAAAAATGATATTAGACCACCATGGTGAAACTCACCAATGAATTTAGACCACCAGCATGAAACTCTGAAGCAATTTGCATTGTGATAAACAATTACAGCCATAGCTGAGTGGCACGGTTACAGGTGAAGTTAATGTCACCCAAGCAAAGATGTGGTGATGCTACCCAAACAAACTAGTCAACCAAACAAGACTTGTAAGGGCTTAGCTTATACAAGGAAACAAAAACAATTTTGGTATGAAGTTGTCTTCGTTTGAATTCACATGAAAATATTATAAACTTTTTGAGAAAACTATTTCTAGCTTCAGTGTCTTAAGTGTGTCACCTCTATTAATTGATTAAGAGGAAGACATCTGTAAGGAGACTGTCTTTCGAAATGTTCGATTAATAGAGTCGGTCTCCTTAGGATGCCTACCACCGTTAGTCATTAACAGAGGTGGGCGTCTGCCCAAAAACATGCCTAACCATTTATAGAGGCAGCTCATAAAAATACTCGTTTTTGTTAATTAGGGGACTAGTCTCCTAAAACTATTTTTTGTAGTACTGGATGTCTCCAACCTCGTCTGTGCCACAAAATTTCAAGGATCTGTGTGTTTGAGGAAGAGGATTGCAGAGCTAGCTTCATGTCTCTAGTATGTGGTACTTCATTGGTGCTGTGCTCATCTTTGTAGAACTTGCATTACCCAACATGGCATTTTCTTATACTCCTGTTGCTTGCTTGCCGGCGTCTGGGCAGTAGATTCCTCCTCCCCTCCTCATTATGATATAACCTTTCATTGAACACCAACTAAAGATAGAAGATGTATAAAGAACCAATTGGCAGTCCAATAAGGAGGAAAAAGGATAGCCGATTGAGTTGATTTAATTTGGTAGGTTTTGAGATTGCAACAATTAGCAAGTTGTGATGTTAGTACAACTTGTTTACTTAATGGAATTTCAGTCATGGCAATCTTTCTAAAGAAGATGTTAAAGATAGAATTTGGAAAATAAGATATTTGAAAGAACCAAAGTGTCTTGTTTTCCAACTTTATGAGTGCTTGTCGCATTTGCCTGATTGTTGGAATACAAGATCTAGTATTCCAGTTATACATGTTGGGTGTGCACACATTATTGAAAACTGAGAACCAGTTACTTTGTAACATTATTTCTTCTTTCAGTTTATTCATTAGTAGCTCCCTGTTATCACCCTGCAAACTGAATTATAAATATGAGTCACAGCTACACATGCCAACTACTAGTTCCCTGTTATCACCCTGCAACCCGGCCCATGCAGTGACAGGATTGGAGGTTGCGGTTGTGCCAGAGAGAAACAGACGGCTCTGCTTGTTATGGTTCATAGGTCACCACTGGTTTCTCTCGTGGAGGTTGTGGTTGTCTATCGCATCTAGACAACTCTGCTTGTTATGGTCCATGGGACACCATACAAGCCAACTAATAAGAACATTCCACACACTGTTTCTCTCTGCAGTGCCAGCTTTTCTTATCCACTGTGATCCATCACACTACAGTCGCCAACAATGAAGAGACCTGTAGCAAGACATATACCAGTGGATAATCATAAAATAATAAGCCTACATGGTACACTATTTCCTAGTGACTCGCATCCCTACATGGACGAGTATTCTGTCTATTCTCCTCTTGCTACACAAACTGTTCTCTGTCACCGCCATTGAGCATTGCTCCATGCATGGTGGGCTAATATAAAGGAAGGTAGAGGGAATGTTATCTGAAGCTTAGTAGGTGACAAGATGATGTGAGTGCAATACTACACTAATAGTACACTGCATTTAGTTATGTTCATAGATGCTACCTACTTCTGAAACAGGTGTTGCCATGGTACGTACACCAAAATGATTGTGGACTGTCCATTATATTTAGCTTGATCCAGATGGATACGGTGGCTTACTATACCTCCTAAGTGGTAATAGAATAAATATTGAAATAAATACTACTCCCGTTTTAGAGATCCATACAATGCATTTGTGTAACACGGTCAAGTGGCAACATGACCATGCTGGTACCTACAGTGATGCTGCTCTTGCCTCTTTTAACTATTGTGTTAATTTACATTGTCAGCTTGGGTCCATATGGGTAAACTTGTCTCAGCATACATGTATGATTATATGAATATTTACAGTTCTACGTAAGTACCTCCCAAGAGTGACATTGTTATTCAATGATCGAGACCAGAGACGGCAGCTATATGAACTTATGATCATCCACAAGCTTGAAATGAAATGACAAATTCTGAGCCTCTTTGCATTGCCTTGACACATGAGGTTTTGTGTAGTGAATTTTTGACATGGCTCACATACATTAACATGTTCTTAATGTATTAGCAGTCTACTGTCCATGTAACATCTTAGACCAACATGCATGCAGCTTGTTCTTTGGAAACTGGTTAATTCAGGAGTGCTTGGTACCATTGTAAACAAAATATGCAAAATGGTTGGAGATGCTGTGAGATGTTCAAATTATACAAAGCATCGTAAAAACTTGTGTATAGTTCCCTGCTATCTCTCACACGCACGTGAGTTGGAGTGAGAAACAACGATGCATTCATAGGTCTGCGATGTAGTATGCGACTACTTTGCTCAAGCAGCGCTATAGCATATTGCGTTGCAGGCAGGGGCGGAGCCAGGAATTGGGGATAGGGGGGCAGCATGAGGCAAGTAAAACATAACTAGGGTCTCTCTCAAATGCATTAGCTACAACCTACAATTGGTTGATGCTCGGCACTACTCTGATTATTAGGATTTTTCACATGATCATTAGATTCCACGTTGGGATTTTCAGGCAGAATAGAATTATTAGCACTTGAACCTACAGACTTAAACAAACTATGAATTTTCTTTTTTTCTCTTCATATCACCTAATGAAAATTGACCACTCTAGATTACGGATCAAGTGATTAGATTAAATAAACTATAAACAAGTGATATTTAAAAAGAGGTTGTATTAGTTAGTACTGAAACGAAGAAAAGGCACAAATTGACGGGGAAAAAGGTGGAGGCGAAAGCATGCCTAGAGCCTGGCCGTCTGGGCATGGATGCAGCGTTTGCAACGTGCCAACGTCGACATCGCGAACTCGCGATGACACCATCTGCCCGCCTCGGTAGCTCGGGCTCTGCTGTGTGTTGAAGCTGAACAAATGATGAATCAAGGAGTCGGTCAAGGATTACGAAGACTGTCTATGTGGGGAAGCTGAACAGAGACGATGAATAGCGGCGCATGGAAGGCCGATGCAGACACTTGGAGGCTAATTTTTGGTTGCATCATAGTGGGCTGCGGCACTTCTTGTTGTTGGGCTCCAATTGAGGGGGCCCAGCCCTCCAAAACTTAGCTACCAAGGACTGATATTTAAATAGTTAATGAAGGATTAGTGGACAGTTGGGGGTGCCAGTACCAGGCACCCCCCAGCCGCTCCCTCCCTCCGCCACTTCTTGCAGGCGCGTAAGCTTCCCCTCACCTCCTGATGGCACAAGACACTCCGACAGCGACACCATATTTCCTGCCACCTTCCATTCCAATATGAGAATAACTATCATTTGCTTCAATTCACTTGCACATCCCATCGCTCCTTATCCTGCATTTTGTGGTGCTCTTACTTCTGCCACTGGCAAATTGGTGTCATATGATGAAGTAGATGGTGCCGTTACCAAATATTAAATGGTTCCCCTCAAGATCGAGTCAGGTGGTACTATAATTATTATGGTCGGTGTGTAGTGTAAGTTTGTGATACAGGATGAACCTATAGTTTCTACAAGCACGACAAAATTCTAAGGTGCCATCAATAGTAGATCCATTCGATCTACACTACATCGAGGTGTCCATATCTTTATACTTTTATCATCAGCTGTCATTATGTTGCATACACTAATGAATTTATTTTCTTGTTAATTTGATACCTTACAATAAGCACAATATAGAAATGGGAACACGAGGTGGACATGGGGCTCTTGGTCGTCTCTCTCGCGAAGGCGACACGTGAGCGACTGCCGCCACCCATGAAACCACTGCTACCGTCCGTCCAACCTCCATCGTCGCCCTCCGGCGTGCGGCAGCGACGACCAGCGGCGACACCGAAAAAGGGAGTCCGGCCGTAGCCTCCCCAGCCCTTCCTCCCCTCTCTCCTCCACCTCCCCCCACCCCTAACGTCCAAATCTCCAGTGAGGATCTCTGGTTGGGGCGGATCTAGTCTCCCCATGGCCGGATCCAGTGCCTCAACCCCTGTGACGTACTCATGCCTGCAGTCGGTGTCCGGATCTGCTCCTGGATGATGGCGCCCGATGGCCTACGCCCTGGGGCTTGGGCACTTCGGCAGCAGTGGCAGCAGCCCGCGGGCGAGCCGCGCACACAGTCGCCACAAGCGATGGTGCTCGTTGATGTGTGAGTTGCGTCACCATGGACACCGCGCTCTGACAGGAGCTCCAGGCACTGCGGGCAGCCGGCTAGAAACTGATCAACATGAGTTTATTGGAGAAAGTCACTACCAGAAACGGCGGCGTTGCCGATGGCCAAACATTTCGCTGACGACCGTGGTGTCAGCTGTCGGCAAAGAAGGACCTTTGCCGACGGTGCAATCGGCAAAGAATCCTTTGCCGACGGTCGGGCTGTCGGCAAAGGCTAGCCGTCGGCAAGTGGGTCTCTTTGCCGACGGCCTGGCTGTCAGCAAACGTCCTCTTTGCTGACGGCGTGGCTGTCAGCAAAGGCAAGCCCTCGGCAAATGGGGCCCAGGCCAAACGGCAGCCGACGCCGTCTCCTTTGCCGACAACCAGGCCGTCAGGGCATCGACAAAGAGGGATACATGAAAGAGGAGTCCGCGAAACAATTGACGTGGCACAAGAATGACAAACAATACAGTGACAAGATGCAGCACCCAGCAAATGGTGATGCATGGAAGCACTTCAATAACATGAATCCTGTCAAGGCTAAGGAGGCTTGGAATGTACGCGTAGCGCTGGCAACAGATAGGTTCAACCCGTTTGGAATGATGGCGGCCCCATACACTTATTGGCCCGTGCTCGTGATCCCCTCAATCTCCCCCCGGCGTCATGTTCGAACCCAGGAACGTGTTCTCGACGCTGATAATACCTGGACACCCGGGCAACAATATAGGTATGTTCATGCAGCCAGTGTGGGATGAATTGCACAAAGCTTGGAAAGAGGGGGTACTGACGTACGATCGAACTACAAAGACGAACTTCACAATGCATGTGTGGTACCAGTACTCAATGCATGACTTCCTGGCGTATGGCTTATTCAACGCGTGGTGTGTTCACGGGAAGTTCGCTTGCCCAACATACAAGGCAGATGTCATGTTCACCTGGCTGGCCAAGGGTGGTAAATATTCTTCTTTCGACAAACATCGTTAATTCCTGTCTGAGGACCATGAACTGAGACGAGATGAAAAGCACTTCACGAAAGGTGTTCAAGTCACCGGCCTCATCCCTCGAGAAAAGAGCTCTGCCGACGTCCTAGCCCAGATAGAGGATCTCGAAATTGATGAAGAGAATGGTGGTTTTAAAGGATATGGTACCGATCACATGTGGACTCATATATCGGGCTTGACTAGGCTCCCCTACTACAAGCACCTTCTTCTTCCACACAACATCGATGTAATGCACATAAAAAAGAATGCTTGCCAACAATGCAGAAACATCTAGCAAGACATATATAAATGTAACATCATGTAGCCGATAGCTTACGTCTTTGACGATTCTTAGTCTTCTCCTCGATATCGACTCACGAAAACACTGAGATATAGCATATTTTCTTCTGCCCTCCATTCCAGTGGAAGAATATTTTCAATATTTTCTTTCTTTACTACCGCATCTCACCCGCTTTGCCTGTAACATCCCAAAAATCCGAACTACAAAATTTTTTCTAAACAAACCTTTGTTTGTTGCCTGTCTTGTACGAAACCCTATTAGTTCGCATACAAAGTACCTTTGTTTAGTGGTTAAGCATTGCGATGCAACAACATCACATGTGTCTTAATATAGCCCTTAAGCCACATGTGATTAGGACCTCAGGAAAACCCCCTATACTTAAGGATGAGAGTCCATGACCAACCACTCAATGCAGTATGCCCTAGTGATAGCCCCTAGGATATGAACCTAGACCCTAATGATCCTATGCTAGAATTAGTAGCAATGTCACCATGGTGTAATGTTTATACATGTACACCTGCCTACAGTATAAATCCTACGACCAACCACTGCCTAACTAGAGCTAACTCGTGGTTAGTGTTACCACCCCAAACCGTGACTTAGTGACTCAGACCTATGCCCATGACTCCACATAGAGGAGTATTGATCCTGAACCCTAGGCCATGATAATAGAACCTATCCACTCCAAGTGACTATCTACCCGACCCTAGCTAGACAAAGACTAGTGATATCATGTCAACCGTGGTAACACCTCTCCACGTGAGAATGTTGATACTCAGTGTCGTGGTACTAGAAAACCACCTACACATATAGCTGCCTAACTACCCTAGTAGACCAACCCATGCCAACCTAGGAGAATACCCTTACCCCTGAGAAGGTAGTTGCCAAACTACATACCTCGATAATAGGAGCTACCTACCTTAGCTCGACTAGCTACCTCACCACTCTTATGGGTGAACCCCACCAGACCGCCCTAGTGGGGAACCTACTAACCTTGCCAACTTAGAGAGAGATGCCCTAGCCCTATGCTTATCACCTAGTGGACCCTCAAGTCGCCATAGTGCTATAAGGAGTAAGCCTAGCAGTTAAACCGAGGTGTAACTACTTGGATGTCCACCCATAACCTAACCTAGATAGAGTACCTAGTGCTAAGCCGAGAGGGATGAGGTGTCACTAGGAACCTACCCTTGGTCTCATATTGGTCTAAACCTAGCCTTGCACCTCAATGCAGATCACCCATCTAGGTACCACACTTTTATAGCCCAAGTGTTACACCACCTTGTCACAAGTATGATAGTTATGTTTGGATCATGCTAGATCCATTAAGACGATATGCAACATGTTGATTTGGATTTTTATTGGATTCTTGTATTGGATAATAAATCAACAACCAACATCTATTTATTTATACAATAAATAGATGAAATAATATATATAGGGAAACAACACCCCAACAATCCTATGACCTTTATGACCACCATGAAATAGTGTACAAGTGATACAAACTTTAGTATATACATATTCATATACTAATTAACCAACAACAGAAATGGAAAAGGAAAAAGGTTTGGGAAAGAACTGAGCCAAATCGGCCCACAACCATAGCCTGGCCCGCTGGCCTACTCTCCCTCCTCTTTTCTTTTCCAACCGAACAGCCCAGCTCGGCCTGCTCCCTTCCAAAACCAAGCCAGCCCAGCTTCTCCGGCCCACTTACCTTTTCTTCTTCGCCGGCCCGACGCCACCGGCCCACCAGCGGCCTGTTTCCTTTCCCCACTAGACGACACAACCAGGAATCATGTCCCTTGCTGCTGACGACAATGGCCCACATGTCATGAGCTCCACCCGATTTCCCCTCACCTCCTCTCGCTTTTGACCGAGCGGACGAGCCGCGTGAACGCCACGCCGCTACCCTCGCCGCTCGATCCACGCCCCGCCACATCGACGCTGTGGGAACCGCCACACCGGGCCGACGGCTACGGCCACATCGCACCCACGGCCGTGAGCCTTTTGCTCCGCGCGCCAACGGCCTCGCGGACGCACATGCCGCTGTCCCCGCTTTTCCTTGGCCGCGAAGCCAAATTGGCCGCTCCCACTGGCAGCTGGAGCCCATTCAAACCTCGACAGCGACCTGCCGAAGCCCTGGAGCCGCCTGATCGCGCCCGTGCCTGTGATCACCGTCCGCCGTGCACAAGCCACCACCACCGCCTATAAAAGCTCAAGCCCCGGACTTGGAACCCTAGAGTTTCTCCCATCCGCCGCCGCCGCTCTGTGGACCATCACACCACCACCAGCCGCCAAGAATTGGAGGAAGAAGAGGAGAAAGGAGAAGAAGGGAGGCGGGGAAGAAAAGCTCAAGCCGCCGGACTTGGAGGAGACGACCGCGCCGGGGCCGCTGCTGCTCCGCCACCGATCGTGACCACGCCTCCGTCGAGCCCTTCTGCATCACCAGCTGCACCGAGCCAAGAAAGGAGGAGACCGAGGGAGCAAGGACGCCGCCGCCGGAGTGCCGTGAAGCTGCCGGAGCACACGGGACTTCACCGGAGAAGAAGAGGAGCAAGGTGCCGCGGACCTGCTTCCGCGAGCTCGACCACGACTGCGACAACGCCTGCGCTGTCTCACCGACGCACTACTCCGCCACGCCAAAACCTTGCTCGCCTACACGTCCCGGTGAGCGCCGCCATGCCTCCGTTCCAACCCCGACCATGCTCCCATGGCCATGGCGTCCAAGGACGCGTAGGCCAGAGCCATCACCCGGCTCTTGGACGCACGCACGACACGAGCACTTGACCGACCAAGCCTCCTGGAAAGCCGGCGCCACCATGCCGGCAGACTAGCCACCATGCCCGCCGCCGTGGCCAGCCCATGCCACGGTGCGCTGCCGTTCTCGAGCATCTACCGGACCCTTGGACCCCGGGGCTTTATCCGTCGTGGTGGCGCGCATCTCATGCGCGCACCATCGGCGCGAGACGGCCACGGGGGAAGACTTTCCCCACCTCTCCCACCGACGGCCATGTCCGCACGGGGCCCATGGGCGCCACCGTGGCGCGCTTGCGCCGGCTCGCTCCGGCCGCCCGATCGTCGTGGGTGCGCCTTCGAGCGACGCCGCGGCTGCGCCGCGCCGCAGCGCCGTTGGTGGTGAAGATGAGGCCCTTTTTGGTGGCCGACGAGCTCGCGGTGCCGAACGCCGCCATGGACGCTGTGCGCCGCCACGCGCTCCCTGCCGTGCGCCGCACGCCGTCGTGCCTCGTGGTCGCCACCAGCGAGCCGAACGTGGCCCTTGTGATGCCAATCGACAAATCACGCCCTCAATTGAACCAGAGCTGCCACCCTCGCCTTCTGCCGTAGTGCGCCGCCGCTCGCCGCCATCTAGCCACGGGCACCGGACAGCCGGAGCGTGATTAGCTCACCGGGGAAACTACCACCATGCCCCCTCGACCCCGCGGTGCTGATGCGCAAGTTAGGGAAGAGGACGAACCACCAGGGCGCCCGCGCACGCCACCGTGCCACCGGCGGCCATGCCTGTCGTCCCAGCGAGCAGAGGATGGATGGGGACAAGAAGAAGATGGAGGTTGGAGAGGAAAGGATGGACTCGGTCCATGTGAACCATGGCACAGCCAGTGGGTCCCCCTGCTGCATGTCCACCGTGCGCCCTACCCGTGAGCCGAGGGAATCTGCTGCCTCATTCCATGGAACCAGTTCACCGTAAACCAAGAAGGTAGAAAGGTGGGATAGACATGGTCCACCATGAGCCACGTAGTGGTCTATGGACCCGGCTACGTTGGTCCACCGTGAGCCACTAGCCGACCGCCGCCGTGGACAAGACCCGAATGGAGCCCGGACGCGCTACGTGGCACAAACATGAGGAAGCGCCACGTGTTGGGCCTGGCCCGGCCCAACTCGGCCCATGACCGGCCCATTCTGGCCCAGTAGTGGCCCATTTAGGGTTGACCGTTGACTTGGTCAACGATGACGTCATGCTGACGTCATGCTGACGTCACACCCCCCCACCGCCCCCCACGTCGCCGCCGTCGGCGCGCCATGTGGCATAGCCCGATGCTGACACGTGTCGGCTCTATATTAATCAGCTATTTATCTTTTTCAGAAAATGGTATAAACTTCGGAAATTCATAACTTATTCATACGAGCTCCGAAAATTATGATCTTTATATGTAAATTCATCTAAAATCGAGCCCGACGCAATGGGACTATGTTTGAGTGCATTTGGTTCTTCTATATTTGATTTGCTTCTTTGTGGCTTCTATAGGAGTCGCTAACGCGACTATTACGTTTCGGTTTCAGAGTCGATTCGGGCGAGGAACGATCCGAGGATGGAGACTATGAACTCGAGGGAGTGAACCTCCACTATACGACTACGGAGGACTTGTACCACTACTGTGGACCCCTCTTGTACCACTACTTCCTCGACATCGCAGTGTCATGGCGGCACCTTTAATTTAGAGAATCCTATTAGACATTGCATGTTTAGAATCGCTAGCGCTTTATATTTATTCCTTTGCTAGTATATGATGCATGATATTGCACGAGCTATATTTACCTTGTTCGAAGCCCTTTTACCATGTTACCCAGGCCTTGCGCTCGCACATATATATTACCGCCCTTCGCGTGCTTGCATTTATTATCACCATACTTATTATAACTCCACTTTGCATTGTATATGTGGTGCGGGTGGTGAACCCCTGGAATGGTTTGGCTTGGGATGCCGTACTTGTGGTTATGGTGATGAGCGGTGTCTTTGCGTGAGTCTTGGGTGTGTGGTGAGGGTTGAGTCGGCCGGACGGGGATTACGACGAGCTTCGAGCGAGTCTTGCCGAGGGATACGGCTGGGTATCCCCGCTTTGTGAGTACTGTGGCGGGTAACTGGTTTGGATTGAGGTGTCCTTGGTGTGAGCTCCTTGGGGTGGAGCCTTGGAAAGGGGGTGCCGTGGCAAAGCACGGTAAAGATTAGCCCATACGGGGGAGATATCGGCTGTCGGCCAAGACCTAAGGACTTGAGTGCTAGTGACCGGATCATTGGACGCTTACTTTCCACTCGCTCTCCAATGGGAGGGGAGCCGGTCTAACCATATGGTAGTATGGATGCCATTACTTGTCGGGTGTAAGCGGATAGTGTCGGGAGGTACGGGTGGAGCCCACACCCTCCTTAACCACATAGTGACCCTTTTGGCCTGGTACTATGTTCACGGTCTCGGCGGCCGGGGTCGGTGACGGATGGTATCCATTCTAGGCTTATGGCGATCGGAATCTGCCTAGATGTGGCCGCATCGATGATGGCTATCTTGTGGAATAGTGAAACCTCTGCAGAGTGTATGGTTGATCGATCGATACATAGCTGACTCGTTGGCTATGGACCGGTCCGTGTGATGCTTGCTTGACTAGGAGAGGAGTCTTCTGCCTTTCTTGGGATATGGGTATGTTACATCCGGCCGTGAGCCTGGGAGGCTGCGGGTCGTTGAGGCCTGACGAGAGGGAGTCGTCTTGCCGGCCACGTGAAGCGTGGTGGGGTGTGGTGTGTGGGGTGTGAGGTGTGGTGATGTGTGGATGGGATGGATGGGATGGTGGATGGATGTGTGTGTGGGATTTGGGAATGTGTTAAACTTGATTATTATTATTATTATTATACTTGTTGCTACCTCGCATGCGCTAGGATGCAAACCACGGCCAAATATAGGATCGCGAGATCCCTTTATTTTCTCTTTTCCACTAAAGCTCATTCGGTGCGACCATGACCTGCACACATCCGGCGGTGTGCGGTTTTCTGTGATGATAGGAATTGAAAGGATTAGAAGGTCTCGTGCCTACGCTCAAGTTGGAGTTTGAAGTTGCTTCCGCGTTATTCTTCCATCTTCGCAAGCCGTTCGGATGTTAGAAATACTTTGATTGCGCCAGTGTGGCGTTGTAAATATTAATGTAAACCCTTCTATTGTACTCTGTATTCTCCGAATTCGATGTATGGGATTGATTATCAACTGTTGTATATCATTCTGTGGATTTTCCCTTCGCGGAAAATTGAGGATGTTTCAGTTGGTATCAGCTCCATGCTTGACCCTAGGACGAGACCCTCAGGTTTGGACGATAGAATAAGATGAACCAGCCCTTCTTTCGGTTATATTACCGACCTTGCACCATTTCGTGCATGGCTTACCTCTTATAATGGATTTGCTAACCATGTTCTTGGACTCCAATGCAAATGATGGTGATCTATTAGAAGCATGCCTTCTACCTCAAGTACCATGATGGATACGCCCAAGTTCTACAAGAAGTGCTTCAAGAGTCAGAACCCACAACAATAGACGTGCCACAAATAGGTAGTGCCTAGAAGAGCCGAAGTCTACTATATGATGACCTGTAGAACCTCCTAGGAAAGGAAATGCCGTAACAAAGCCTTGTACCATTCCTAAGGTAGAAGACACAACCTTACTGCTATGCAACTTATTGTCCATACGGCTATTCATGCGTACGAACTCTTTGAGCATGGCCTCCTCTATTACCGTCTATTACCTCCAATAGTGCCATAGGGTAATGGGATGAAGCTCGATGCCTTTAGAAGTGCCATAGGGTAATGGGAAGAAGTTCATCAATGTACATAGAGAAAGTAATGCACTAATGCCCTACCATGTAGATGGAAGAAATTTCTTCAACCCCACCTACCTAGTTTCTTAGACAAGACTCATCATGATAAGGGGGTAGGAAGAGGATGATTAGAATAAGCCATGTATAGCTAGAAGTTGTGCCATGAAGAGTAGAATGTCTACCATTTTAAGCTACTTACGTATAGTACGTTTTCTCCGCGGATCTCTTGGCGTAGCTACCAAGGATATCGCTTTGTAATAAACCCAATGTAATGAGTGCTTGGTTTTTATCGGATTTTATGGTTCTTCATGCTTCTTTGTATGAGTGTAGGATAGATTTAAATGTTTTTAAATTGTTTAAATGATCTAAACTCAAGTTAAGATTGTTAATAAATCATGTCATTTGCACATGACTCCTAATCCTTATGACCCATACAACAAGATGCCCAACCACTAACCTGGTAGCTTGAAACTTTGCTCAACCCCTTCGAAAGACACCATGGACGGTGATCAAGGTAGTCACAAGCCATCCCCGGGACTCAACCCCAAGAAGGAAGAACCCCATGGAACCCCCACTGAGGAACCACTCAACAAATCTCAGCATGAGCAAGGGAATTCATCTCTGATGAAGCTTCCTACCTTCGACGGAACTGACAATGATCCTATCACCGCTGTAGACTGGCTATATGATATGGCAGAAGAGTTAGACTTGACCTCCTACACTGAAGAAGAAAGCGTGAAGGTTGCAGCCCATCAGCTCATAGGTTCCACACATACATGGTGGAACACCTTCAGCAATGCCCATTCCAACCCAACCAACATCTCATGGAGAGAGTTCAGCGAAGCCTTTCGCAAACACTATGTGCCAGATGATGCAATGGAAGACTTGAAAAGAGAGATTCGAAGCGTAAGGCAAGGAACAGGAAGTGTTCACGAGTACAACATCCGCTTCAACCGCATGTTGCGTTATGCACCTGCCGTGCGTGACTCTAAGAAAGATATGTTGTTCTACTACCGTAGGGGCCTAAACGATAGCATCCGAATGGTCCTTGCCGGAAGCACCTACCACACCATTGAAGAAGTAATTAACAAGGCAATTGAGATAGAAGAAGACCTCCTCGAGTATGAAATAGTCGATGGAAGGAAGAGATGCCGCATTGATGGATCATTCAGTGGCTCACTAGTACGACAAATGAGAGCAATCACGAGACTCATATCGTACCCGGGCTCGAAGTATGTGGAACGCTACGCACCTACTTCTACGGGCGGTGTGCCGTTCACTTACTATGGATCCGACCACTCTAACCTCGGGGATGCCGACATCAAAGGAATGAAGACCACTCCGCCAATTCGAACCTTGGTATAAAGAACCTCGTGGCAATCACAAGTAGCGTGTTTATCACCTGCTATGGATGCGACAAAATGGGCCACATGATCGCCAAGTGCCCAGAAAGAAAGACTACCCTACTACAACTCCTGTCCTCAATCTAGACAATGATACTCGCTAAGCATGTAGTCAAGTATTCAATCTTATCTGATGTAACATGCTTGAACAAGTCTTCAAGATTGTATGAGAGTTCATCTTATCACTAAATGCAAGGATTTTCCCCTCCGTACAAGAACACTTGTGAACGATTCCAAGATCTCCGGCATATAGGTATCTCTCGCCTAATCTGATTTAAAAATCTATCTCCCCGAGTGCATTGGAAAAACTAGCTTCTTTTCAAAGTATCTTTGCGAAAGTCTTTCATTTCAAAACAAAAGTTTTACCTTGCACATCAACCTTTGATAAAATGCTTGCAAACCAAAAATGGCTCAAGTTTTATTTTAAAATCTTTTGATTTCAACCAAGGAGCCAAACTTATTTTAAATAAAATTCATCTTCAAAATGTTTTGCAACACGTTTGCTAAACCAAAATAATTGTAAAAAGGTTTTGTTTGATTGTGAAAACCAAGTTTCACAAAACGAGCGATAATTGTGAACCATTTTCAAACTACCCATGTTTCAAATGATTGAAAAAGAGTCACGCTTTGTTTGAAGAGTAAAACCACGTTTCAAAACTATTTGATTTTATAACTCACTTTGATTTCAAACCTCTTCAAAAATCTCCTTGGGCTTCAAGGCCTACAAAATCACCATCTATTTTAAAATAAGATTTTAGAAAATCATCATGACGATGAGGGTTCAATGAACGACAGCCCCAACCGATAACTCTAGAATTGCGTATGCACCTTGGATACCCTGTACAAAATTTGGATCGAGTCACCAAGTAAAGCAAAGCACTGCAATACCTTTCGCAAGATCCTTTGAAGCGGCTACGCCGACTAAAAGCAAGGATAGCAACTACGCTTATCAGAGTGGCGCAGCGGAAGCGTGGTGGGCTCATAACCCACTGGACCCTGGATCGAAATCAGGAGCCTAAACCGCACCTCTGAAATTTAGGAAGACATGATATAGCCTAAACTAATATGTGTTCCTCTCACATACTAAACCCTGCGATGAAACATCCTACTGTGACAACTCCTCGATCATCGTTGAAGTATCTTTTTGTAAACCCTCAAGATCGACTAAGGATCTAGACAAAGAAATCAAGACTCTACTACTCACTCTTGCAACTCGATGGAGCAACTACTTCAAGCTATGAGGAACTGGAAGTCAGATTCATGGATAAGTGTCACCTTACTACTTCGTGGAGTACTACACACCTTAAATCTCGGGGACGAGATTCTGATAAGGGGGTAGGACTGTAACATCCCAAAAATCCGAACTACAAAATTTTTTTTTCTAAAGAAACCTTTGTTTGTTGCCTGTCTTGTACGAAACCCTATTAGTTCGCATACAAAGTACCTTTGTTTAGTTGTTAAGCATTGCGATGCAACAACATCACATGTGTCTTAATATAGCCCTTAAGCCACATGTGATTAGGACCTCGGAAAACCCCTATACTTAAGGATGAGAGTCCATGACCAACCACTCAATGCGGTATGCCCTAGTGATAGCCCCTAGGATATGAACCTAGACCCTAATGATCCTATGCTAGAATTAGTAGCAATGTCACCATGGTGTAATGTTTATACATGTACACCGCCTACGATATAAATCCTACGACCAACCACCGCCTAACTAGAGCTAACTCGTGGTTAGTGTTACCACCCCAAACCGTGACTTAGTGACTCGGACCTATGCCCATGACTCCACATAGAGGAGTATTGATCCCGAACCCTAGGCCATGATAATAGAACCTATCCACTCCAAGTGACTATCTACCCGACCCTAGCTAGACAAAGACTAGTGATATCATGTCAACCGTGGTAACACCTCTCCACGTGAGAATGTTGATACTCGGTGTCGTGGTACTAGAAAACCACCTACACATATAGCCGCCTAACTACCCTAGTAGACCAACCCATGCCAACCTAGGAGAATACCCTTACCCCTGAGAAGGTAGTTGCCAAACTACATACCTCGATAATAGGAGCTACCTACCTTAGCTCGACTAGCTACCTCACCACTCTTATGGGTGAACCCCACCAGACCGCCCTAGTGGGGAACCTACTAACCTTGCCAACTTAGAGAGAGATGCCCTAGCCCTATGCTTATCACCTAGTGGACCCTCAAGTCGCCATAGTGCTATAAGGAGTAAGCCTAGCAGTTAAACCGAGGTGTAACTACTTGGATGTCCACCCATAACCTAACCTAGATAGAGTACCTAGTGCTAAGCCGAGAGGGATGAGGTGTCACTAGGAACCTACCCTTGGTCTCATATTGGTCTAAACCTAGCCTTGCACCTCAATGCAGATCACCCATCTAGGTACCACACTTTTATAGCCCAAGTGTTACACCACCTTGTCACAAGTATGATAGTTATGTTTGGATCATGCTAGATCCATTAAGACGATATGCAACATGTTTGATTTGGATTTTTATTGGATTCTTGTATTGAATAATAAATCAACAACCAACATCTATTTATTTATACAATAAATAGATGAAATAATATATATAGGGAAACAACACCCCAACAATCCTATGACCTTTATGACCACCATGAAATAGTGTACAAGTGATACAAACTTTAGTATATACATATTCATATACTAATTAACCAACAACGAAATGGAAAAGGAAAAAGGTTTGGGAAAGAACTGAGCCAAATCGGCCCACAACCATAGCCCGGCCCGCCGGCCTACTCTCCCTCCTCTTTTCTTTTCCAACCGAACAGCCCAGCTCGGCTCTCCCCTTCCAAAACCAAGCCAGCCCAGTTTCTCCGGCCCACTTACCTTTTCTTCTTCGCCGGCCCGACGCCACCGGCCCACCAGCGGCCTGTTTCCTTTCCCCACTAGACGACACAACCAGGAATCATGTCCCTTGCTGCTGACGACAATGGCCCACATGTCATGAGCTCCACCCGATTTCCCCTCACCTCCTCTGCTTTTGACCGAGCGGACAGAGCCGCGTGAACGCCACGCTGCTACCCTCGCCGCTCGATCCACGCCCCCGCCACATCGACGCCTGTGGGAACCGCCACCTGGGCCGACAGCTCTGGCCACATCGCACCCACGGCCGTGAGCCTTTTGCTCCGCGCGCCAACGGCCTCGCGGACGCACATGCCGCTGTCCCCTGCTTTTCCTTGGCCGCGAAGCCAAATTGGCCGCTCCCACTGGCAGCTGGAGCCCATTCAAACCTCGACAGCGACCTGCCGAAGCCCTGGAGCCGCCTGATCGCGCCCGTGCCTGTGATCACCGTCCGCCGTGCACAAGCCACCACCACCGCCTATAAAAGCTCAAGCCCCGGACTTGGAACCCTAGAGTTTCTCCCATCCGCCGCCGCCGCTCGTGGACCATCACACCACCACCACCGCCAAGAATTGGAGGAAGAAGAGGAGAAAGGAGAAGAAGGGAGGCGGGGAAGAAAAGCTCAAGCCGCCGGACTTGGAGGAGACGACCGCGCCGGGCCGCTGGCGCTCCGCCACCGATCGTGACCACGCCTCCGTCGAGCCCTTCGCATCACCCGGCTGCACCGAGCCAAGAAAGGAGGAGACCGAGGGAGCAAGGACGCCGCCGCCGGAGTGCCGTGAAGCCGCCGGAGCACACGGGACTTCACCGGAGAAGAAGAGGAGCAAGGTGCCGCGGACACGCTTCCGCGAGCTCGACCACACGACAACGCGACAACGCCGCGCTGTCTCACCGACGCACTACTCCGCCACGCCAAAACCTTGCTCGCCTACACGTCCCGGTGAGCGCCGCCATGCCTCCGTTCCAACCCCGACCATGCTCCCATGGCCATGGCGTCCAAGGACGCGTAGGCCAGAGCCATCACCCGGCTCTTGGACGCACGCACGACACGAGCACTTGACCGACCAAGCCTCCTGGAAAGCCGGCGCCACCATGCCGGCAGACTAGCCACCATGCCCGCCGCCGTGGCCAGCCCATGCCACGGTGCGCTGCCGTTCTCGAGCATCTACCGGACCCTTGGACCCCGGGGCTTTATCCGTCGTGGTGGCGCGCATCTCATGCGCGCACCATCGGCGCGAGACGGCCACGGGGGAAGACTTTCCCCACCTCTCCCACCGACGGCCATGTCCGCACGGGGCGCCCATGGGCGCCACCGTGGCGCGCTTGCGCCGGCTCGCTCCGGCCGCCCCGATCGTCGTGGGTGCGCCTTCGAGCGACGCCGCGGCCTGCTGCACGCCGCAGCGCCGTTGGTGGTGAAGATGAGGCCCTTTTTGGTGGCCGACGAGCTCGCGGTGCCGAACGCCGCCATGGACGCTGTGCGCCGCCACGCGCTCCCTGCCGTGCGCCGCACGCCGTCGTGCCTCGTGGTCGCCACCAGCGAGCCGAACGTGGCCCTTGTGATGCCAATCGACAAATCACGCCCTCAATTGAACCAGAGCTGCCACCCTCGCCTTCTGCCGTAGTGCGCCGCCGCCGCCGCCGCCATCTAGCCACGGGCACCGGACAGCGGAGCGTGATTAGCTCACCGGGGAAACTACCACCATGCCCCCGACCCCGCGGTGCTGATGCGCAAGTTAGGGAAGAGGACGAACCACCGGGCGCCCGCGCACGCCACCGTGCCACCGGCGGCCATGCCTGTCGTCCCAGCGAGCAGAGGATGGATGGGGACAAGAAGAAGATGGAGGTTGGAGAGGAAAGGATGGACTCGGTCCATGTGAACCATGGCACAGCCAGTGGGTCCCCCTGCTGCATGTCCACCGTGCGCCCTACCCGTGAGCCGAGGGAATCTGCTGCCTCATTCCATGGAACCAGTTCACCGTAAACCAAGAAGGTAGAAAGGTGGGATAGACATGGTCCACCATGAGCCACGTAGTGGTCTATGGACCAGCTACGTTGGTCCACCGTGAGCCACTAGCCAGACCGCCGCCGTGGACAAGACCCGAATGGAGCCCAGACGCGCTACGTGGCACAGCGAGGAAGCGCCACGTGTTGGGCCTGGCCCGGCCCAACTCGGCCCATGACCGGCCCATTCTGGCCCAGTAGCGGCCCATTTAGGGTTGACCGTTGACTTGGTCAACGATGACGTCATCGATGACGTCATGCTGACGTCACACTGGCCCCACTGTCAGCCGCCCTGTCGGCGCGCCATGTGGCATAGCCCGATGCTGACACGTGTCGGCTCTATATTAATCAGCTATTTATCTTTTTCAGAAAATGGTATAAACTTCGGAAATTCATAACTTATTCATACGAGCTCCAAAAATTATGATCTTTATATGTAATTTCATCTAAAATCGAGCCCGATGCAATGGGACTATGTTTGAGTGCATTTGGTTCTTCTATATTTGATTTGCTTCTTTGTGGCTTCTATAGGAGTCGCTAACGCGACAATTACGTTTCGGTTTCGAGTCGATTCGGGGAGGAACGATCGAGGATGGAGACTATGAACTGGAGATCCACTATACGACTACGGAGGAGGACTTGTACCACTACTTGTCGGATTCGTACCACTACTTCCTCGACATCGCGGTGTCATGGCAGCACCTTTAATTTAGAGAATCCTATTAGACATTGCATGTTTAGAATCGCTAGCGCTTTATATTTATTCCTTTGCTAGTATATGATGCATGATATTGCCTCGAGCTATATTTACCTTGTTCGAAGCCCTTTTACCATGTTACCCAGCCTTGCGCTCGCACATATATATTACCGCCCTTCGCGTGCTTGCATTTATTATCACCATACTTATTATAACTCCACTTCGCATTGTATATGTGGTGCGGGTGGTGAACCCCGGGAATGGTTTGGCTTGGGATGCCGTACTTGTGGTTATGGTGATGAGCGGTGTCTTTGCGTGAGTCTTGGGTGTGTGGTGAGGGTTGAGTCGGCCGGACGAGGGATTACGACGAGCTTCGAGCGAGTCTTGCCGAGGGGATACGGCACAGGTATCCCCGCTTTGTGAGTACTGTGGCGGGTAACTGGTTTGGATTGAGGTGTCCTTGGTGTGAGCTCCTTGGGGTGGAGCCTTGGAAAGGGGTGCCGTGGCGGCACGGTAAAGATTAGCCCATACGGGGAGATATCGGCTTGTCGGCCAAGACCTAAGGACTTGAGTGCTAGTGACCGGATCATTGGACGCTTACTTTCCACTCGCTCTCCAATGGGAGGGGAGCCGGTCTAACCATATGGTAGTATGGATGCCATTACTTCGTCGGGTGTAAGCGGATAGTGTCGGGAGGTACGGGTGGAGCCCACACCCTCCTTAACCACATAGTGACCCTTTTGGCCTGGTACTATGTTCACGGTCTCGGCGGCCGGGTCGGGTGACGGGATGGTATCCATTCTAGGCTTATGGCGATCGGAATCTGCCTAGATGTGGCCGCATCGATGATGGCTATCTTGTGGAATAGTGAAACCTCTGCGAGTGTATGGTTGATCGATCGATACATAGCTGACTCGTTGGCTATGGACCGGTCCGTGTGATGCTTGCTTGACTAGGAGAGGAGTCTTCGCCTTTCTTGGGATATGGGTATGTTACATCCGGCCGTGAGCCCGGGAGGCTGCGGTCGTTGAGGCCCGACGAGAGGGAGTCGTCTTGCCGGCCACGTGAAGCGTGGTGGGGTGTGGTGTGTGGGGTGTGAGGTGTGGTGATGTGTGGATGGGATGGATGGGATGGTGGATGGATGTGTGTGTGGGATTTGGGAATGTGTTAAACTTGATTATTATTATTATTATTATACTTGTTGCTACCTCGCATGCGCTAGGATGCAAACCACAGCCAAATATAGGATCGCCAGATCCCTTTATTTTCTCTTTTCCACTAAAGCTCATTCGGTGCTGACCATGACCTGCACACATCTGGCGGTGTGCAGTTTTCCTGTGATGCTAGGAATCGAAAGGATTAGAAGGTCTCGTGCCTGCGCTCAAGTTGGAGTTTGAAGTTGCTTCCGCGTTATTCTTCCACCTTCGCAAGCTGTTCTGGATGTTAGATTTACTTTGTTTACGCCAGTGTGGCGTTGTAATTATTATTGTAAACCCTTCTATTTGTACTCTGTATTCTCAGAATTCGATGTAT
This sequence comes from Themeda triandra, assembly GCA_018135685.1. Lineage (NCBI taxonomy): Eukaryota > Viridiplantae > Streptophyta > Magnoliopsida > Poales > Poaceae > Themeda > Themeda triandra. The sequence continues at coordinate 233,976 of JAENPR010000758.1, read as the reverse complement.
GGAATTGATTATCAACTGTTGTATATCATTCTGTGATTTTTCCCTTCGCGGAAAATTGAGGATGTTTCACCACTACCATTATTATTTTGCACTTTCTTCTCGTGGTGACCAATTGATTAGTCATATGGCGAAGCAAGATGGAACACTGCTACCTTAAAATCTTTAGTGGTACTCTTCAAGAGCCGCATCGCTATGTCAGATATTGAATTGGGATAGTTTTGTCGACGATATCCACTAGGTTTGGACTACATAGTGTGTTGAGCTCACGTGAAGGAGAAGGGGTGTGCGGCAATGGCATCTGTGAGCCTGTCAGGGAGAAATAAACATGTTGTGCGAATGAATAATAAGGTGGACTGATGGAGGTTATAGTGGTTACTTCTCTATTTATTAGGTTCTTTTAGGCCCTGTTTAGTTCCTAATTTTAGCCCAAAAAATCTGGATTTTAGGCCAACATTATGGGAAATGGATCTAAACACCATGTAAAATTTGTGGAGAAAAAATGGTCATTCTCCATTCTGCATTTTGGACTCGAGAGGCCTGAAAGCTCCAAAGCACCGCGGTCTACTCGTCCTCGCTGTTGAATGCCCAAACCCATCCACTCGTCCTCGCAGCCGAGCTGTGGTCCTCGCCCGCCGCCGCACAACAGAGAAAGAAGGCTCGCCGGGATGCAGCGAGGTGACAGAGCGCGGCCGCGGAGGCGCCGTCTACCCGCCGACACGCTCCAGGATTGGCCGCCGAGCTGGGCGCTTCCGCGACTGCTGGGCTTGGGGTGCAGGGGCCGCCGAGGTGCCGTCTGCCCGCCGGGGCACCGCCCGCTCGCCCGACGCGCTCCAAGCTTGGCCGCCGAGCTGTGTGCATGTGCGACTGCGGGCCCGGGGTGCAGGGGCCGCCGCCGTTGTGTCATGCGCGTTCGCCGCACCGGGAAGAAGCTGAGCTGTGTGGCCACCGGGATGTGCAGTTCGCCGTCGGCGACGCGAGGCTGGTACTGCGGCACGGGGCCGTGGCCGAACTCGCCGGGGACTTCGCCGTTGGCGGTGCCGGGTCATGGCTAGGGGCCGTAGCCTCCGGAACGAGGGCGCGGTCTTCTTGGGGCCATGGCTGCTCGGGCTAGGAACAGACCCCAGAATATTTGGCATGCAACTAAACAGACCCCTGAAAATTTGGCATTCTTTGTTTTCACATTTCTAAATATTTTGCATTCTGTATTCTGCATTCCAAATGGAACTAAACATGCCCTTAGCTGGGTTTGGAAATATCTTATCTTACTATTACTAATTAGAGGCTCCAATGAAAGCTCTACTTTAATTGTCAACTGATGTGCTAAGAAAAAAAAAGATAAATCCTAAAAATTCTCGTATTAATCGGAAACATCTAGTCATCGATCAAATATATTCTAACAACCATAGCCATTAGATCTATTTTGCCATTAGATCAAATAAGAATTTACCTACATTTACCATTATATATAAATAATATAAGATTTTTTTACCACGATTGGAAATAACGCTTAAGTTGTGGGCCGAAACTAAAAAATCAGGTGGGCTTGGAACTGATTTCTAATTAAATGTGGAGCGTATAAGAGGATTTTGACATCTGAATAGCTGCTTATCCGAATCAAACGAAGAGCTGCTGCTCTGAATCAAAAGAAGCTGCTGCTTCTGTGAATAAAAAAAGGAGCACCTTATCAAAGATCTCTCCTTTTCGGAATGTTCTTCATCCCCAAATCGCACAAAGAAGGCACGATGGCCAGCCGGTGGGAGCTCGCCGGCGGCTAAGACCTTGTGCGGGTTCGGTGCCAGGGCTTCGTGCAGTTGCCGGCAAGGCAGGGGAAGTGCCAGGGCGTTTTCTGTGTCTGTCTGCGGTGGCGGCCGCGAGGAACTTGATGTGCGCCAGCAGGTTCGCGGCGCCCGTGGTGTCTGGCAGCGTCGAGGCGACGAGACAACGACCAGGGCAGGCTAGGAAGCAGCGAGGCCGCGACACGGATCTCGCGAAGGAGCAGTGCCTTTGTTGGATTGGGCTAGGTAGTTAGAATCTGTAGAGTAGGAAGATTACTAATCTGCCCTTAATTATAACTCTTGATTAAAAGCTGCCGCAAATAATTTTCACGGTTCCTCCGAAGCACCGTAATAAATCACAAATAATATAATAACCCCTCAAAAATACCCACCTCTGCGTTTTTGGGGAAATCTAAAATCAATCAATCTACTCCCACTACCGGAGAGCGAGTGTTTGCCGATGGCCCAGGAGTTTGCCGATGGCCAAGGAATAAGCCATCGGCAAACATCCCGGTTTGCCGATGGCAAAGTGAAGCCATCGGCAAACATATTTTTGCCGACGGCCAGACCATCGGCGAACGACGGCCATCGGGGAAAAGCCTTTTTGCCGATGGCCGGGCCATCGGCAAACAAAAGCAATCGGCCAAGAAATAGTTTGCCGATGGCCGGGCCATCGGCATAACGGCCCCATCGGCAAACTTTGCCAGGAGCTGACGGCGACCGACGCCGTCTGGTTTGCCGATGGCTTCCGCCGTTAGGCCATCGGCAAACAAAGCCTTTTGCCGATGGTCGCGGCCAACGGCAACGGCCAGCCACGTGGCAGCCTGGGGAGCGCCCAGGCCCACCTTGTTTGCCGATGGCCGACCATCGGCAAACAGGCATTGCCGATGGCTTTCCAAGGCCATCGGCAAACAATCCTTTTTTTTTGTTTTTTTGTTCCCATTTTTTTTTGTGTCTTCCTACCTCACATACAAGCCACCTATAAAATTTGGGACAATTTTGATCTTTTTAGCTATATTTCGTTAATTTTTTTTTTGGTTTCATTGAATTTTTCCCGCTCCTCAAAATTTGAACTGGAGGTACATGAAATAATGCACACTTTTGATTCGAAAAATGATATTCATGATTCTTGGAGTATATTGAGGCCATATCCGGGACTTCGCATGAAATTACGACCTGTTGGCCTCGTAACATGGGGAGTGACGTGCGCGGGAAGTGTTTTTAAATTCTAAAAAATCCAAACGAAGTCCAAAATTGACGAAACTTGACGAGTTGTGTTGGCATGGCATGTGTAGTGTGTGGTAAAAATTTTAAAAAGTTTCGAGCACGTTGTGACGTCGGATGGTCAAAACCCAGACATCTCCACATGTGATCACGGACATGCCATGCCAACACAACTCGTCAAGTTTCGTCAATTTCGGACTCCGTTTGGATTTTATAGAATTTAAAAACACTTCCCGCGCACGTCACTCCCCATGTTACGAGGCCAACAGGGTCGTAATTTCATACGAGGTCCTGGATATGGCCTCAACATACTCCGAGAATCATAAATATCATTTTTCGAATCAAAAGTCTCGCATTATTTCATGTACCTCCGCTTCAAATTTTGAGTTGCGGAAAATTCAAAGAAACAAAAAAAATTAACAAAATATAGCTACAAAACTCAACATTGTCCCAACTTTTGAAGGTGGGTTGTATTTGGTGTAGGAAGACACCGAAAAAAAATGGGAAGGAAAAACAAAAAAAGGATTATTTGCCGATGGCCTTGGAAAGCCATCGGCAAATAGGGTTTGCCGATGGCCGGCCATCGGCAAACAGGGTGGGCCATGGCGCTGCGGAGCTGCCACGTGGCCGCGTTGGCCATCGGCAAAGAGCTTTTCCCAAAAAAAAAAAAATGGGCCGGCGAAGCCGGCCCATTTCCTCTCTACCCTAACCCCCACACCGCGCCGGCCGTTCCCGACCCCGACCCGACACCGCGCCGCACGTTGCTCCGCCGCTCCTCCACCGGGCCGCCCCGCACCGCTCCTCCACCGCGCCGCCACACCGCCGCTCCTCCACCGCGCGTCGCTCCTCCCCCGCCGCCGCGCAGTCCAGCTCCCCGCCTGCTGCACCGCCGCACCGCCCGCACCGCCGCTCCCCTCGCCGCCGCACCGCCGCTCGTCCACCGCGGTGTCGCACCGCCGCTCCTCCCCGCCGCCGCTCCGCTCACCCGCGCGCGCCGCCCGGCCTCCCCATTTTCGCCGCCGCCTCCATTTTCGCCGCCGCCTCCTAGCGCCGCCGCCCCCTAGCGCCGCCGCCTACCCACCTCATCCCGGCCACCTCATCCCGGCCACCAGTGGGGAGGAAAGTAGGAGAAGGGAGGAGAAGGAGTAGGGAGAAGGAGGAGAAGGGAGGAGGAGTAGGGAGAAGAAAGAAGAAGGGAGAAGGAAGAAGAAGAAGAAGGGAGAAGAAAGAAGAAGAAGAAGGGAGAAAGAGGAGGAAGAAGGGAGAAAGAGGAGGAGGAGGAGAAGGTCCACGTCGTCGACGCCGTTTGTCCACGTCGTTCATCCACGCCGTCGTCCTTGCGCGTCGTCGACGAACAAGGTAAAACCCCTGGGTTATCGGCCTTCGTGTCGATGTGTCATTGACGGCCTTCGTGCCGGTTTTGTGGATGTGATGGCCTTCGTGCCCCAAATGTGGATGCGGTTATCAGCCTTCGTGCCGTGTTGGTTATCGGCCTTTGTGCCGTGGTTGTTGTTGGCCTTCGTGCCTTTTTTTATGCAGGTTTTGGAACCTCCCCGTGCAGGGGAGGTTTTGCCGAAATTTTCCACTAATACCGAAGTCTTTATTGCTTTGCAGAGCAGGACTTGTCGGAGGGGACCTTGACCGTGTTCGTGCACCTACACCGCCTCTGCGCCGCTAGCCTAGGTATAATTCACCTCTCTTCCTTATAGTTGTTGTAAGTACATTGCGTAACCGAGTTAGGCGTCTCCCGTCCGAAAGGGATTCGCGGTCGTTGGTATGCGGATCAGTGCATATCTGCGACGGTTTCTCTTTCGGATTGTCCACGTTTTTTGGACAGCCCGAGAATGCGTAGATGGGTTAGCTTCCATGTTTCGCCCCCGTCCAAGTCGGAGTTTCGTCAGCCCCTCCCCGTTGTTCTCCGGATACACACTCTCCCTGTCGGGACGTGTATCGGGAGAACAGCGGGGAGGTGCTGCCGAAATTCCGTCTCGGACGGGAGCGGAGCATGGAAGCTAACCTCATCTACGCATCGTCGGGTGGGATTAGGACCTATCCTTCACCTAGTAGATGGTAGGAACGCCTTGTAGATGCAGATGTTGGTCTTATTACTCGCTTATGTTGGCGCATGACAGAGGATGGCTGACCGTGAGTGGATGTACACGGGATTCAAAGACAAGACCAATGAATGGGTTAAGGGGACCGGGGACTTCCTGGAGAAGGCATTTGGCCCGGCTTCTAAAGGGGCGATTCGGGTGTTTTGTCCCCGTAGCAAGTGTAAGAACCGGACAAGGAAAGAGCAACGACGGATGAGGAATGATATTTGGGCGAACGGATATGTTCCAAACTATACCCGCTGGATCCTCCATGGGGAACCCCAACGGGTTACGGAGGCGGTGGTGAGACCGGACCTCGATGGCTTTGATCAAGATGCCGGAATGGCAGACTTGCTTGAAAACTTTGAAGCCGTTCAAGGATTGGAGGTGGAGGAAGAAGATCCAGAGGTGACCGCAAAGGCGTACTACGACATGATGGAGGTGGCAAAGGAGCCCCTTCACGAGAAGACCCGCATTTCTAAACTGGATGGCATTTCACGCCTAGTAGGGTTGAAGTCGTCACTGGGCATCAGTCGGGAAGGTTTTGATCTCGTGTTGGCAACTGTTGGTGGGCTGCTTCCGGAGGAGCACTGCCTACCGAAAAACACGACCGAGTCACAGAAGCTCCTTCGTGCACTCAAGATGCCTTATCACCCGATCCAAGCTTGTAAGAACGGGTGTGTCCTGTTCCGGGGAGACCACAAGGCAGCAACACACTGTCCGGAGTGCAAAGCCTCTAGGTACGTGGAGGTAGAAGGCAGTGATGGCATTAAGAAACAGTCTAAGATCCTCGAGATGGTCATACGGCACCTTCCAGTACTACCGAGGCTGCAACGATAGTACATGACAGAGGAGTCCGCGAAACAAATGACTTGGCACAAGAATGGCAAAAGATACAGTGACAAGATGCAGCACCCGGCGGATGGTGATGCATGGAAGCACTTCGATGCCATGAATCCTCGCATGGCCGAGGAGGCTCGAAATGTACGCGTAGCGCTGGCAACAGATGGGTTCAACCCGTTTGGAATGATGGCGGCCCCGTACACTTGTTGGCCCGTGTTTGTGATCCCCCTCAATCTTTCCCCCGGCGTCATGTTACGTGTTCTTGACGCTGATAATACTTGGACACCCGGGCAACAAAATGGGTGTGTTCATGCAGCCAGTGTGGGATGAATTGCAGAAAGCTTGGGATGAGGGGGTGCTGACGTATGACCGAGCTACGAAGACGAACTTCACGATGCATGTGTGGTACCAGTACTCAATGCATGACTTCCTGGCGTATGGCTTGTTCAACGCGTGGTGTGTTCACGGGAAGTTCCCTTGCCCAACATGCAAGGCAGATGTGATGTTCACCTGGCTGGCCAAGAGTGGCAAGTATTCTTCTTTCGACAAACATCGTCAATTCCTAAAGGAGGACGATCCACTGAGACGAGATAAAAAGCACTTCACGAAAGGTGTTCAAGTCACCGGCCCCATCCCTAAGGAAAAGAGCCCAGCTGACATCCTTGCCTGAGATAGAGGCTCTCAAAATTGATGACAATGGTGGTTTCAAAGGATATGGTACCGACCACATGTGGACTCATATATCGGGCTTGACTAGGCTCCCCTACTACAAGCACCTTCTTCTTCCACACAACATCGATGTAATGCACACGAGAAAGAATATCGCCGAGGCACTTTGGGCAACACTCCTGGACATTGGCAAGAAGTCAAAGGACAATGTTAAGGCTAGATCGGACATTGAAACGATTTGCGATAGACCAAATCTAGTGATGAAGACCCCTGCGCCGGGCAAGAGATGGAAGAAGGGCCCGGCCGACTACATCCCGAAAAGGCCGCATAGGAAGGAAGCACGGAGTGGTTGTCAAAGCTAATGTTCCCGATGGGTTTGCGGCGAATCGGAGCGGGGGGAGTGAACTTGCCGACCGGCAAAGTCTTAGGGATGAAGAGTCATGACTTCCACATCCGGATTGAGCGGCTCCTTCCCCGCGATGACCGGGGATACCTACCCGAGCCGGTGTGGCGCGTCCCGGCGAGTTGAGCTTTTTCTTCTCCGGCTTTGTTCCAAGGAGTTGTCTCGGGACGTTTGTCTTGAACTGGAGGAGGCTGCACCTAAGTTGCTGCGCAAGTTGGAGATGATATTTCCACCGGGCTTCTTCCCGTCCATGCAAGCATATGATTTTGCACCTACCAAGGGAGGCATGGTTGGGGGGCCGTGCAAAGACCGTTGGTGCTATCCAATCGAGAGGTGTCTAAAGCTTCTTCGGAAAAAGTGTAAAAATAAAGTCAAAATTGAGGCTTCTATGGCGAGGGCATTCATTCTCGGAGGAGGTGTCCACATGCACACGGGCGTACTATACCGAGAAACTTACGAGACCACGAGATCCAATCCCTCGTTACAACATCGACGAGAATTCATGCACTCTCGGCCTTTTTCGGGGGATCTCGGAAGAGCAAGAGCGAGGGACCCCTCGTTACTTGCGGCATGATGAGTGGCACACTATCATGATGTACTTGTTGTTGAACCTTGAGGAAACGATTGATTATCAAGAGTAAGTTCTCGATGAGCTTGTTCCATACTACGCCACTATCCTCCACCTATTGATCCGACCCCCCTTGTCTATTGTTTCTCTAGGGACTTTATTAATGAACACTGGAGCTGCAGTAGGGCTCCTACCGAGGATGAGAAAGACCATCTTCTCAGACATAATACGCCCGATTTCGTCAATTGGTTCAACAAAAAGGTAACTATCTACCTAACCTCGATTCCACTTTGCTCCTATGAGCGAGTAACTTAACTGTCCACCTGTCCTAACCGTGCAGGCTAATTGTGATGCGGAAATGAGTCCTGTATTGAGATGTGTGGGCCAAACCTTCGATCGACATGTCAAGTCATTCGACGTTTATGACGTGAATGGCTATCGCTTTCGCACGAGAAGCTACGAAGAGAAACGGGGCAACCTAAAAACCACGTGCACCGGAGTTCGGACTCCCGACACGGATGGGAAGGACTATTACGGCATAGTCGAACAGATATTGGAGCTTGACTTTGGCAAGTTCCTAGGTTGTAAGCCTGTGATGTTCAAATGCCATTGGTTCGATCCCCAGGTCACAAAAAAGGACCTTAAGATTGGGCAAGTCGAAATCCGACAGATTCCAAATATGGAGGAGACGATGTCTATATTGTGGCTAACCGAGACGCCAAGCAAGTTTATTACCTCCCATGGGCAAACCAAAATGACAAGCGCCTTGCGGGTTGGAGCCTTGTGCAGTTCGTATCGCCACGCGGTAAAGCGGCGGTCCCGAACGATGATGATTACAACTTTGACCCAAGGACAGATGAGTTCTATCAACCTGATGGGCTAGAAGGTAGGTTGGAGATAGACATTGATTCGTTGATGAGTATGGAAGTAAACATCGACATCGATGAGGACGAGGGTGATGAGGTGCACGATGCTGAGGACATACGAATCCTAGATGCCTGGAAGCTGCGACGCGATGTAGAAGTTGGGGAACATGTAGAGTGTAATGATGAGGACTTAAGAGAGCTCGACAATATTGATAGTGATGACGACGATCGATGACGAGGACGAGCGCTCGCCAAAGAATATTGCCGTTTGCGGAGATAGTTTCTAATCCATGTAATATTGATACTTGTTATTTATATTACCGTACATTTATGTTTTCTTTACAAGTACTTGCAATCTACTAATACTAACTGTTTTAATCTTTGTCATTGCAGGCACTCGACAAAATGCTAGGCGGAGGACGGTCGCGCCGAAAGAACGTCAGGTCCAAGCACATGCACCTCGAGCCCCAGCAGGACCACGTGGCGGCCGGCCACCACGAGGAGCACGTGGAGGCTGGCCACCACGAGGAGGAGGATGACGAGGAGCTTGAGGTGGAGCCGTCGACCAGCAGGGATGGGAGTAGGCAGAGGACTGCCAGGATGAGGCTGTTTGAGGACGAGGCTGTTTGTGCCGGCGGCGGTGGCGACGACGACGACGAGGAGGAGGACGGCGGCGGCGGTGGCGGTGGCGACGACGACGACGAGGAGGACGGCGGCGGCGGCGGTGGCGGCGACGACGACGAGGAGGAGGAGACTACAGGCACCTCGGCTTCCACAGGCACCACGAAGAAGCCCTTCCAGCGAGGGCCCGCTAGGCTCCCGAGCACGTGCCGCGCCACGACGACCGCCCCGCGATCGTGATCTCGGGACGTAAGTATCCATTGTTGATTTCGTACTTGTTCTTATTTCATTTTCGAATTAAAACTGCATACTAACAATTGTTGTTTATGTGCAGTGGCTGGGCAAAGGTGACGGCCAGGAAGAGTTCGCCCCCATTGTCGATTACGGATAACCGGCAGTCCACCACGGGGTATCCCACGGCGATGAGTTTCGGTAAGGGCGTGCTTATGATCTACGATCTGGACGTTCGAGAAACAAGACAAGCCAAGGACAACAGGTTTACCCAGGTTCGGGCCGCTCGGAAGCGTAATACCCTACGTCCTGCTTCTCGTGTTATGCTGTATGATCAAGTGTCGGGTTACAATGAAGCGCTAAGCTCTCTAGGTTAGGTTGCCAGAGAATAGCCTTCGTTCTAGGGGGGTCCTTGGCCACTTTATATAGCCGAGCAGCCAAGGATACATGGGATGTGGTCGGTTACATCAAGTCGTGCCCTAGGAGGACTCTATCTGATCTAACCGACTAAGTTTACTTGCGGAACAAGCATCCTCGTACGCGATCCACCTCCTGGTCGGTTGCGGACCACGTCCTTGTCTTGAAGTCCGGCCCACCAGCCTGGTCGGTAATGGGCCGGGTCTTTGTCTGGTCCGGGCCGTCTTGCCGAGCAGCCCTGGAACTGTCTATGGTGGTATACCGGATTTATACCCCCCACAGCTAGTCCCCGAGCACTATGTATCTTGAGGGAAGTCCATCGTCTTGACCTGTATTGAGCAGTATAGATGCAGACCACGTTGAGCGCTGGCGATAATGTGCTGAGCACGTAGTACTGACCACGCACAGTGCTGTCCACACAAAGTGCCGACCACGTGTAGTGCCGACCACGTGTAGTGTCAACCATGTGCAGTGCTGACCACGTGTAATGTCACACGTAGTGCCAACCACATGTAGTGCCGACCACACGTAGTGCCAACCACGTGCAGTGCCGACCACATTTAGCCGAGCAGGTTTCCCGAGCAGTCTGTGTCCGACCACTGCTATGTCAAGGAAGTTGATCTTGTCGAAAGATGCATGGTGCTCAAAAAGAAAAAAGAAATTTTTCTTTTTAATTATCCTGAGACGTGGGCCCACGTTGACACGTGACCGAATTGTCGGGCGAAGCACAACGTAAGCCGGGGAAGAAAATCAACCGAATCGTCCCGAAACAGGTAGGCCCTAAGTCACCGCAAGGTGACGTGGGCCCACGTAGTCCCCAAGTTCGATGGAAGATAGTATATGTTTCATTGAACTTTTTAAAGAAAAAAGTCCGGAAAATAATACCTACGGCCCTCTGCTTAGGAAACGAGAATAGGAAAAACAGGTTCCAAGGACCAAGGACAGGGCGTTCATCAAAAGGACTATCGGGGAGCCGATCGGCGGTCCCCTGTGGGATAAAATATCGAGGCCCATGTGCGGTGCCAAGGAACTGGGCCCATTTAATAATTTATCGGGAATAGTAAAAAATCGGGCAACCGCACGTGGAAGGTATGCCCATGGGACCGCGGCCCACTCGAGTAAAAATGGGGCGGTCCACTTGAGTCAGAGGGGGTCCAACCCTAGAAGTCAACCGGACGTCATCCGGAGACTATAAATATCGACGCCGCCGGGGTAGACGGTTCCGCACTCATAGCATTTGCGAACTCGGTTCTCGAACTCTCCGCATTCCACCGCGCTTGAGAGAGAAAACGCGCCGCCGCCGCATTTCACCGCTAGATCCACGCCGCAAAGCAACCGCCGGCGGGGCAACCATTAGATCTGGTGCCTGCACTCGCTCTGCGCCACCACGCCGCGTAGATCTAGCCGCCGCCGCCGCTCATTCAGCTAGGGTTTCTTCACCGCATCAACTCGCCGCCGTCGAAGATGGGAGTGAAGCGCTCAACCAAGAAGGCTGCGAAGGGCGGAGACTCGGCGAGGTGCGGGCTGGACTGGCACCAATCCACCTCGAGCCGGGAATCGCTGAAGTCGCTGGCGGATAACGGCTTCCTGCCGCCATTGGAGATGGGCGTGTACAGGGAGCCACGCGGCGAGGACGAGCCATCGCCAAGGCCTGGTGAGTTTGTTGTATTCGAAGACTTCGTGCCTCGTGGGTTGGGGCAACCAGTGAATGGGTTCTTGCAAGACCTTTGCATATGGTGGGGTATTTCCATATGCAATCTGGACCCCAACTCCATCTTGACAGTATCGATTTTCATCGCATACTGTGAAATGTTCCTGGGCATCCCCCCTCATTTCAATCTATTCCGCCACTTCTTCGTGCTCCGGAAGAAGGGGGTAGAGACTGGGGGATCCCAGGTCGCCGGAGGATGCTATATTCGGCTCCGGGACAATCTGGCAGCATCGTGGCTAGGGAGCAGGTTTAACTCGCACCCAAAGGATGGAACAGCGCTGGTTCTACATGAGCCGGGATGTTACCATGGGTAGAAAAGTCCCTTGTGACATCCACCGGATCCGGAGGCCAACCCCGTGGTCGAGCCGCCCCGTCGGTGATGACCAGGTCAAGGAGCTGCTAGCCATGATCAACAACCGTAAAGTAACTGGGGCTTTAGTGGCTGGAATGTGGTTGGTGCGACGCGTGCAACCGTGCAAGGAGAGGACCAATCCGCTGTGGCAATACAGCGGTTTAGAAGATCCATCACGGGACACAATGGAGAAGCCTGGTGAAGGATGGGCTCATCGAATACTCTCATTTCTGTTTGAGAAGTATGATCCCAATACTTCTCTACCAGTTTCCAAACAGATTCCATACCGTCTTAGCATCCCCCCACCAGAGGTAAGGATATGTGATCAACTCAGTTAAATTGAAAATATCCTGATAAGGAGATTATATGCTGACCACCTTGACATTGTGTGCGTAGGGGCGAAATGATCAGTATTTCTCCGCTGTTCCAGTGGTGCAATGGCCAGAGGGCGATGCCCTTCGTGGTCAGCGGCGTCCGGAGAGGACTCAGCCCTAATGATGATGATGATGATGAGGACGATATCGTGGTGGGAACAACCACCAGGGGGCAACGGTGCGCGGCAATGAAGAAGCCGGCCAGTGCAGCCCCCAAGGAGAAGGAGAAGCCGGCCAACCTTGGCACCGGGGGTAAATTAAACCTCAGCAAGGAGGCCGGCGCCGAGGTCGGCAGCAAGAGGCCGGCCCCGGACAGCCCGGTGTCGTCGGACTCCGACGACGCCATCACCCTCGCCGAGCACCGGCGGAAGCGCCAGGCGCGCGCCGGAGATGGGAGCGGCGGCTCTAAGTCGACCCAACCAGCGCCGCGGCGGTCACCGCGGAACACTGGGCCAACCCCGGCTCCGAAGCCGAAGGCTGCCGCCGCCCCCTCTTCACCAACACCGGAGGCGGCTGCCAAGGACGGCGCCGAGCAGTCCCCGGGCGGGAGGCAGGTTCCGCCCAAGGCAGTCCCCAAGCCCAGCGCGAGGTCTGGGAGCGGGGCGCCCAGGAGCGGCGGCGTGCCCAAGTTCAAGGGAGGCTTTTGCCGGTAAGTAGCTGTGTACTTGTGATTATAGTTTTTGCTTTTGAAAATCAGCTGAATGTTCATGCCAATTGTTGTTTGTATAGCCGGCCAAGTACCGGCCCCACCCAGAGCTCCACCGGGACTGCAGCCACTGCCGGCGGCGGGGGCAGCGTCGGGCGCGGGGGCCCAACAAGGCGAGGCGGACGCCACTAGTGCGCCGCCGCACGTGGAGTCGCCTCGGGCTGAGGAGCCAGCACCGGCCACCGCGGGGCCAAGCTGCGCGACGGCAGCCCGAGCGGCGGCGGCCGGAACCCACGGCGGCTGCTCAGCCCTGTCCCCCGTCCTCCCCTGTGAAAGAGATCCACAGGGAGCCACCAGCGCCGGCACCCACCGTCTCCTTCCCTCCGCACCGAGTCATGATCTCCAGGCTAGTGGGGAAGGAGTGGCAGTCGTATGACGAGGTGCCGGAGGTGGTGATGGAGGAAGGTATCAGGGAGGCCCTGGAGCTGCTCACCTCCCGGATCCAGGTATGGTGGTTCATGGCCTTATGATGAATTGGTGTGCGGAGCACGTATTGACTGTCTTGTTTTCAATAGACCTGCGCAGCACCAATGCTCGCGTGCGCGGACCATTCAACGTTTCGCGCCGATTGATGAAGAATGCAGGATCCTCCGGGAGGAGAAGGCCAACATGTTGGCGCAGGCGCAGGTCTATGAGACCCGGCTGGCTGACAAGGAGGCTGCCCGACTGGCGCTGGAGGAACAGGTGGCCGAGCTGGAGGAAGGCCGACAAGGTATGTGACCGTGTCCTCGCAACCAAACTAAACATGGTTGATTGTAATAGAGATATGATGATTTCCCTTCTGCATTAGGGCTGGAGGAGAAGGCTGTGGCCCTGGAGCGGGAGAAAGCCACTCTGTCCAAGTAGTTGGAAGCCGCCCAGGAGCAGGCCAAAGCTGATGCTGCCCAGATTGCGGAGCTGATCGGTAAGTTGTAAAACTTAGACCAGTTGTATGATTTGTCTGCCATGTACTGGATCGAACAGTGCACGCTAACCACTTTGTTTGTATGAAACAGAGACGCGGGATCGCCGTCTGACCCAGTTCCAGTGTCTGCGGGATACGTGCGCCTACCTCCAGATGAAGGTGGACCGGATGACCGAGCATATCAAGCCGGTTCTCCACGCCGTTTTCCCCGAGGAGGTGCACCCGGCGGACCCGGGCCGCGAGGCTACGCTCGTGGCGGATCGGTGCGAGGCCGTGGCCGGCGCTGCGCAGACCTCGTCGTGCGGGCGGGCACTTACGCAAAGGTGTCCACGGCGTTGGCGGTGGTCCGCTCGAGGGTGGCGGCGGCTGATCCGGCCACCGTTGCGCTTGGGATCGCGCGGAACTCCGCCGACGCTGCCGCCGAGGAGCTCCGAACCACCTTCATCCCCATGCGAGCGAGCGGGTCGGCGACATGACTCTTATTGAAGATCCTGCAGAGGAGGAGGGTGGTCAGTAAGGCCCTTTGTTTTAAACATGTGTATTTAAAACATGTATATAAGTGGTGCTGAGCACGGGGTGCTCGAAACAAAACTTAAGGCCGTACTAATATGCAGACAAGTTAGGCATACTTAAGCGGGTGATAAGTATATTGCCGTTTTTATAGTTTTCGTTAGGCATAACTTAGATGCGTAACGTTTAAAAATCATGTCGACAAATAAGTTTTGCGCCCACTCTCGAAGCGATTAGCTCTGTCAAGGTGACAAAGGGACGCACTAGTGAACAACATGAGACGCCGAGATCACTAGGTACGATCCTAAGTACCTATTAGAGGGTGCTGCCGGATCTCCTAGTCTTTGTGTAGCGCGGAGTCAGTAGCACATCGACGAGGACCGAGACGCGGACCTTATCAAATCGTTCTCGGCGACGAACGCAAAGTTTAGATGTGACTTATGCGGGCGCATGTATGCAAGGTGGTGCGAAATTTCAGATAAGAAATTGCAACAGGACGAAAAAAGAGACAACAAAAGAGGAAACTTTGTTAATAGAGGAAAAAGTACAAGATGTTCATGGGTAAAAGCGTATGAGCATCTCTATGTGCCAAGAATTCGGCTCTTCGACTCCATCTAATGTCTCCAACCGGTACGATGTTGGGCGTGTTACAGCCTTAATTCTGTACGGTCCTTCCCACCTTGGTGATAGCTTGTGGAGGCCGGTCGTATTTTGAATACGGCGGAGCACGTGATCGCCAACCACGAACAATCGTCCTCGGACGTTGCGGTTGTAGTAGCGTCGTACCGTAGCTAAGTACTTCTCAGTCCGAGCGCATGACTCAAGGACCTGCTCTTCCTTAGCGACTATGTCCACCTTTCGAGCTTCGTCGGAGGTGGCTTCGTCGTGGTAAGCTACCCGTGGTGATTGGAAAGCGACCTCGGCTGGTATGACAGCCTCTAAGCCGTACACCATAAAGTATGGTGAGACTCCCGTGCTGCGACTGGTCTGAGTACGCAGTCCCCAGACCACTGCGGATAACTCTTTGAGCCATCGGCCAGGTTTGAGTTTGGTGTCAACCTGGAAGACTCATTTTTGAGTGCATCGAGGATCATTCCGTTAGCACGTTCAACTTGTCCGTTAGCTCTGGGGTGAGCGATGGAGACGTACTTGACCTTGATCAGGCTATCATCGCAATAATTGAAGAATGCATCACTTGTAAATTGCGAGCCTAGATCGGTGATGATGGTGTTCGGGACACCATATCTGTGGACGACCTCGTCGAGGAACTGGACTGCCTTCTCGGCTGTGGCTTTTTTGACTGGTTTGTATTCAATCCATTTGGAGAATTTGTCAATAAGCACGAAGACATTGGTGTGGCCACCAGGAGCTGGTTTGAAAGGGCCGATCATGTCCGGTCCCGGCATGAGAAGGGCCAAGCGGCCGGGATTGTTTGTAAATCATGTCTTTGGGACATGAATCTGCTTGGCGAACATTTGGCAGTCTACGCACCGTCGTACGTAATCTTCAACGTCAGTAACGGCGGTTGGCCAGTAGAACCCTGCCCGGTAGGCTTTGCCGGCCAGCGTCCGGGACGCCGCATGGTTACCACAAGTACCTTCGTGGATGGCTTTAAGAAGCTCGATCCCCGCCTCCCGAGTGATACACTTCTGGAAGATAATGGACTTGGGTGCCTTGCGCATCAACTCGCCATTGACCATAGCGTAGGCCTTGGCTCTGCGGACCAACTGTTGGGCGGCAAGTTTATCTTCCGGGACAAGGTGGTCATTCAGGTATTTGATAAAGGGCTCTCTCCAGTCTTCCTGAGGAGGCGTCGCCTGGTCGGCTGACTCTGTACCTTTATCATCTGCCTACCGGCTAAGGAGACCGTCGTCGTCCTCAACGTTGGCGTTGCGGCGGTGTGGTCGGTAGGCGACCACCGAAGTAGGTTCTGTGTGTGTTCTACCCGATGCGGGATCGAAGGTTTGATTAAGTCTTGAACAAAAACACCGGGGGTAACTTGGCACGGGATGAGCCCGGCTTGGATAGCTCATCAGCTCCGACGTTCTTTTCGCGGTGGACGTAGACGAATTCCAGTCCATAAAACTTGTTCTCAAGTTTGCGAATTTCGGCAACGTAGGCGTCCATCTTTTCGTGGACTGTATCCCAATCTTTGTTGACCTACTTGACGACTAAAGCAGAGTCCCCATAGACCATGAGTCGCTTGATGCCAAGTTCAACGGCGATACGAAGGCCGTGCAAGGCTGCTTCGTACTCGGCTACGTTGTTGGATGCTTTGAAGTGGATACGCAAAACGTACTTTATCGTGTCCTTGGAAGGAGAGATAAAGTAGACACCAGCCCCAGCACCATCGATTTTTAGGGAACCGTCAAAGTACATTGTCCAGTACTCGGCATTTGAATCGGCGAGGGTAGGGCGATGTCCGTCCACTCCACAATGAAGTCGGGCGGGGCACGGGACTTCACCGTCCGACGAGCGCGGCCGGAGTGTGTACTCGGACAGTTCTAGCGCGTATTTCACGATCCGACCACTGGCGTCTCGGTTGCGGAGGATGTCGCCAAGTGGTACGTCGGTAACGACCGTGATTTTGAAAGCTTGAAAGTAGTGGAGCAGCTTGCGTTTGGTGATCGGAGTGCATACAAGAGCTTTTGTACCTGGTTGTACCGCCGCTTGGACTCGCCGAGCACTTCGCTTATGTAATATATGGGGCGCCGGACTCCATAGACGTGTCCCTCCTCCTCACGCTCGACTACTAACACAAGCTTGACCACGTTGGTTGTTGCAGCTATGTATAGGAGCAACTCCTCGTCCTGCTTAGGGACCGTCAGGAGTGAAGGAGAGGTGAGGTAGGCTTTGAGCTGTTTAAAAGCCTGGTCGGCCTCCTCGGTCCATTCAAACTTTTCTTTGGCTTTGAGCAGTTTGAAAAAGGGAAGACCTTTTCACCCATCCGAGAGATGTATCTGCTCAGAGCGGCTAAGCACCCAGTGAGTTTTTGGATGTCCTTGACGTACGGGGGCGGTCGTAATTTCGGACGTCGGCTACTTTCTCGGGATTTGGCTTGATACCTTCCCGGGCGACCGGTGGCCGAGAAGGATACCGGATGGTACTCCAAAAACACACTTGTTTGGGTTGAGTTTCCATTGAAACTCGTTGAGTTTGTTGAAGGTGCGCTCCGTTTGTGATCGGGCGTCCGCCGTTCTTGATTTTATCACTACGTCATCTACGTAAGCCTCAACTAGATCATCGGCGATCTCTTTCTCGAGGCAGGACTGGATAGCCCGTTGGTACGTAGCTCCGGCGTTTTTGAGATCGAATGCCATGGTCGTGTAACAAAAAGCACCGAACGGGGTGATGAAAGCGGTTTTTTCTTGGTCCTCCTTTTTAAGGGCTATCTGATGATACCCGGAGTAACAGTCAAGAAACGAGAGCAACTCGCAACCGGCGGTAGAGTCTACGACCTCGTCGATCCGAGGGAGATTGAATGCCTCCTTGGGGCAGTGTTTGTTGAGATCTGTATAATCAACGCACATCCTCCACTCTTTATTCTTCTTTTGAACAAGCACCGGATTGGCTAACCAATCCGGGTGGTACACTTCTTTGATAAAGCCAGCGGCTAAAAGCTTGGCTACTTCTATTCTAATAAGCTCCTTGCGGTCACGGGCGAACCGGCGCATCTTACCGTCGGCGGCTTAGCGGTCGTCTTGACATCGAGGTAGTGCTCGGCCTTTTCCCTGGGAACACCAGGCATATCGGAGGGCTTCCACGCGAATATGCTGATGTGTTTCCGAAGGAATTGGACGAACGCGTCTTCCTATTTGGGGTCAAGCTCTGCTCCGACCTTGGTGACCTTGGAGGGGTCGTCATCGGAAAGGCGGACCGTCTTAGCACTCTTCACCTTGTTGGATGGGCGCCGACCAGATCCAACAGGTTGCTCGAGCTCTGCGGGCAGAACATCGTCGACGCCCAAGCTGGTGTGCTGCAAAGCGTGTTGCAGGTCTTGGAATTCTGCCGCGGCGTAGGCGGCAGTCTCGCACTCTCGAGCCATGAAGACGTTGCCACGTAGGGAGAGTGTTCCCGCTCGGTGGGCATCTTCAATACCAAGTAGCCATAGTGGGGGACAGCCATGAACTTGGCAATACCAGGGCGGCCCAAGATGGCGTGGTAGGTCCCTTCAAAGTCGGCCACAATGAAGGTGATGTGCTCGGTACGGAAGTGCTGCTTGGTCCCAAACTGCACGTCAAGGGTGATCTGCCCGAGCGGGTAAGAAGGCTTTCCGGGCATGATGCCCCGAACGGTGTGTCGTACGGCCGAATCGCTCTGCGGTATGCCAAGCGCCTTGAAGGCTGGGTAGAATATGATGTTCAGAGCACTGCCGCCGTCGACCAGCACCTTCTCGAAGCGGATGTTGGCTATCACTGGATCGAGGACCAGTGGAAATCGTCCGGCATCCGGGATGCGTGCCCACATATCTTTGCGGCTGAAAGATATGGACTGCTCGGACCACGCTGGAAGCTTGACATCGGCCACGAGGCCATCGGGTTCTTGCATCGCGATGATGGCGCGAGTCAACAACTTTCTGTCGCGGCTTGTTTCGAGCCCGACTTTGCCGCCAAAGATCACGGCGGTGAAGTTCCGCTCGGGTTCCTTGAACGCGTGGCGAGGGTTGACATCTTGTGTCTCGTTCTCTTCTTCTTCTTCCGGCTTGTCTGCGGGCTTGCTTTTGTCCTTGGGGTTGGGTCGAGGCCTCTTAGAAGCGGACTTGATGAGAGCGTCCGTCAAAACTCGGCACTCGCCCATGGTGTGACCTTTGCCAGGATGCCGAGGACAGTCCTGCGCAAAGATCTTGTCGAGCACCTCATCCCCGACTGGCTTCTGCCCCTTAACCGCGTTGATGGCGTTATCGTTGCGGTTTCGGTTGCGCTTGCCACCGCCGTAGTTGTCCTGGCCATGCCGCCTGAAATTTGGTTCGTTGTCGCGTGGACCAGATCCGCGGATGAAACGCTGGTTGTTGCGGCGCTCGTCTTGTCGGCGCGGTGGTCGGTCAGCATCGCTTTCGTCGTCGGAATTGTTCCGACGGTAATTGCGATCTGACGGGCCATCATCACCTCTGTACAGGCCATCGTCCAGGAGCGTGTAATCGTGCGCGATGGCGAGTAACTCCTCCATGGTTTTTGGTTGTCTGAGGAGGAGAGCCTTTTGGAGGTCTCGGCCACGTGGTTGGACCAGGCCATCGATGAAAGCTTCGACAGCTGCCTCCTGAGAGATCTCTGGTACGCGATTCCACTGGTCCGAGAAGCGCCGAATGTACTGCCGTAAGGACTCCTTTGGACGAAGGCGAACCTGCTTTAAGGCATACTTGGTCCCTGGTTGGACACAAGTAGACTTGAAGTGGTCGATGAAGACTTGGCGGAGCCGCGCCCGGTTGGGATGGAACCGGGTTGTAGCCGGAGCAGCCAAGTGGTGACTGTATTGTTGAGCACAACGGGGAGGTAGTTTGCCATGATGTACTCGTCGCCCCCTGCTGCTCGGACGGCCACCTCGTAGAGCATGATCCAGTGGGCTGGATCTGCTTTGCCGTCGTACGCCCGGATCTCCGAGGTACGGAAATTTTTAGGCCATATGACCGCCTTGAGCTCCTCGGAGAAGGGTGGGATGCCGCCAATGTTCCGGCGTGCTCGGAGGCGCTCGTCTATCCGTTCTCGGAGGTCCCGACGCTCAGGTTGAATTACTTCGTCGTCTTGTCGGCCCCGGTTGCCTTGCCGGCGATTAGGGCGTCGACGACGGTCGAGGAGGACGTGCACGTCGTGGAGCTCGCCGGGCTGCTCGACACGGTCGTCGTAGTCCCCGCGTCTCCATAGGCATATCGCCGTTGTGGGACGAATTGTCCCCCCCACTCTCAACTCGGCGCTCACGTCGATTCCGGTTACGCGAGAACGACGGGATCGGTAAGAGCTGGCCATGGACCCCATGGAACGAAGATCGTTCACATGGTCCTCGGCCGTCGCGAGGAATTCCCGGATCTCGTTGAGTCCGGGGTCTCGGGGAAGTTGCTTCAATTTCTCCATCGCCACGAATGTTTGCCGTGGGGGTTTCATGGACCACTGGGTCGCCAGCACCGTCGAACTCAGGGTTGAGGTTGCGACGCCAGGGTCGGTGCCGTGGTCCGGCACCCACGTTGGGACGGCCTCCTCGGCAATGCGTCGTCGGGCGCGATCGTTGTTACGACCTTCCCTTGCCCGGCGGGGCGTCCGTCTCGTTTGGAGCCGGGGCTCGTCATTGCCGACCATCAAAATCGTTGGTCCGAAGCCGGTGGATACTTGGGGAAATCCAGCGCGCTGCCGGGGTTTCCGTCCGGTGGTCGGGAGTGATCAGCGTGTCCTCTGCGGTCGGATTGAGCTCCGTATCCATTGGATAGTCTTCGTCCGAGGAGAGGTATTCAGTATAATCAGGAGAATACAGCGCGAGCAGATCAGAGACAGTCGGGGAGTCTGGATTGGCGTCCTGAGACGGATCCCCAAGCTCTCGAATCTCCACCATCCTGATTATGTGAGCGGGGCTTCTTGGGATGGTATCCTTGATGAGAAGCGTGTCGAACTGTCGCTCGATGTCCCTTGCGTACGTCGACGCCGCGTTGTTCAATCCGAAGGACAGGACGGTTGGATCATGCGGCGGAGCACTTGGATCTGCCGCGAGTGGTTGAGCACGATCTTCACGGTTTTGCCAAGCCGGTGTTCGGCGGTTTTGTCGTGCTTCGATGAACTCGCTCAACCTAGGGAGAGGAGGAGCGCTGGTTCTGCGCTGGGTCTGCCCAATATGCGTCATCCGGCGGTCCTGGCTGGGATCTAACCAACGGGGACTCCTGGGGGCAATAGATTGAGCAACAGGCGGACGGTCGTTGCCAACGAGATCTGCTTTGCCACGACAAGCAGAACTTCGCCGACGTGGTTGGACGGGTGTGAAATCAGAAAAGTCTGGTCCCTTGCGGATCAACTCCTGCGCGGCTTCAACTAGCTTCGTGATCTCAGCCAATCCACGGCCCTGTTGGTCAATGAGATCGATCAGATCTGAGTTGTCGATCGGCTTTCTTTTGTAGCAAGATAGCTGGTCGACATGTGCTCGGAGATCTGTCGTATCCGCCGTTGCCGAGGGCAAGGGGGAATCCTGCGCGGCGGGTGCTGCGACCGGCGGCGAGGCGGTTGGCGCAGTGGCCTGGTGAACGGACGGTGCTGAGACCGTCTGCTCGGTGGGCGGTGCTGAGACCGTATGCTCTGCGAGCGGTGCTGAGGCCGGCTCGGACGCTCCCGTGGAGGTGAGGGACGCCGTTATCTTGGTGGTCCAGGTGACCGACCCGAAGGTGAAAGCGTCGCTGGCCTCGAGATCCATGGAAGCGGGGAAGGAAACCATCTAGATCGCCTTGAGATCGAAAACTCCACCCCCTACCTGGCGCGCCGCTGTCGATTACGGATAACCGGCAGTCCACCACGGGGTATCCCACGGCGGTGAGTTTCGGTAAGGGCGTGCTTACGATCTACGATCTGGACGTTCGAGAAACAAGACAAGCCAAGGACAACGGTTTACCCGGTTCGGGCCGCTCGGAAGCGTAATACCCTACGTCCCGCTTCTCGTGTTATCTTTGTATGATCAAGTGTCGGGTTACAATGAAGCGCTAAGCTCTCTAGGTTAGGTTGCCAGAGAATAGCCTGCGTTCTAGGGGGTCCTTGGCCACTTTATATAGCCGAGCAGCCAAGGATACACGGGATGTGGTCGGTTACATCAAGTCGTGCCTAGGAGGACTCTATCTGATCTAACCGACTAAGTTTACTTGCGGAACAAGCATCCTCGTACGCGATCCACCTCCTGGTCGGTTGCGGACCACGTCCTTGTCTTGAAGTCCGGCCCACCAGCCTGGTCGGTAATGGGCCGGGTCTTTGTCTGGTCCGGGCCGTCTTGCCGAGCAGCCCTGGAACTGTCTATGGTGGTATACCGGATTTATACCCCCCACACCCTTGTCACTAGCATCCAGGGGCGAGTGATTAAGGCAAACTTCCCTGGCTTGGTCACCATCGAGGGGAGGCACAGGAAGAGTTCCCCGACAAATGGCCATACTACTACCACGCCAGGGACGCACATGGGGAAGTCTCTGACAAGTTCAAGAAGCAGTTCTGGGTGAGTCTTTCAATCGCAATGCATATCTCA
The DNA here is from genome assembly GCA_018135685.1 of Themeda triandra. Lineage (NCBI taxonomy): Eukaryota > Viridiplantae > Streptophyta > Magnoliopsida > Poales > Poaceae > Themeda > Themeda triandra. The sequence continues at coordinate 211,513 of JAENPR010000758.1, read as the reverse complement.
ATACTACGCATTTGTTGGACTTTTCTCAAACAATGGAATGATGTTTGATGCCTGTGTGCAGTTGTACTATAGGTTGGCGGAGGGGCAGGACCCCGTGCTGGCGGACCGGCATCAGGACAAGGTGTGCGAGTTGCGGATCAAGGACATGTTCTACGAGGCGCACACGCAGGCCGTCATCTCCTACTACGCCAACTTCAGGGGGATGAAGGTGGATAAGACCCAGGCCAGGGAGCTGATATGTGAACCGGAGACCGACCTAACCGAGGAGCGACATGCGGGTAAATAAGTAGGAAAACATCCGTTGTGATTCTTTATGTGACACATTCAACTCATTATCCGGGAGATCTAATACTTGAATGTCATGCGACACCTCCAGTGGTGCGGTGCAAGTACGCCGACTGCTGGCGTGAGATTGTCAGAGGGTGGCAAACGCCGGCGGCGTACGTGGAGCACAGAGCACGTCGGGCGAAGCGCTTGGAAGAGATGGCGAGGTCCGGGGTCTCACACCACCAGGGGAGCCAGAACCTCAACGAGTTCATGGAAACATGGGTATGCTTGTGTTCAACCATTTCTTATAGCGCTGGATTTCTTATATAGCAAGTTGTAACCATGTTTTCTGTTTTCCTCGCAGAGGGAGCACCACCCCGGGCAGCCCATCAACGAGTACATGGGGTGGGCCCTTGCTCACAAGGGCCCAGCGAAATCGGCCTCCACCACGTACAGCTCTTCGGACGGGCCCGAGAAGTACACCAGCCCGGTCGTGTACGAGAAGCTCACCAAGTACGCCGCCGCAGCTCGAGAGGCCCATGGCGACACCTACGACGTCACCTCCGAGCCCATAGACCCTGAGCTCTTGACGAGGTTGGGAGGAGGGAAGCAGCACGGCCGGTTCTATATGGCCCACAGCGCCATTGAGCCGTCCTCTGTCCCGACGACCGACCGAGATCCGCAAAGAAGATCGGCGAAGGGGGCGCGGCGCGGGTCCCCATAGCGCCTCGGCGGCCCGAGCGGTGCGCGGTGATCGCGGGTCTTCGGGTAAGTGGAGTTTCATTCGTCGTTCGACCGTTTCACAAATAATGTACCTTGCCTTCAAATACAATCAACCATGCTGGTGTAATATTGCGTCCACGGTCCGGGAGGTGCTAGCCAACCGTGGAGCGAGATGGCGCTTGCCTATCGAGCACGCGGCCGCGGTGTCGCAAAGACTACCCGGCGCGTGGTCGCGAGATGGCCCAAGACATGCGTGCCATGGGAATGAGTGAGCCTCCGGCCGCGTCTTTCGCTCCACCACCAGTTCCTCCAATGCCTTTTCTTGCACCTCGTCCGGTGAGTCCCAACATTGCCTAGTGCTTTAGCTTGTGATGCCCGTCTGCGGTACTAATTCCATCACTTGGTCTTTGTGCGGAGACACGGTCGGAGGGTTCGAACCCAACTCCAGTGTGCTAGCCCTCCAGCGGGTGCTTCTCCACGGGTCCTTCTCCACAAAGACGGGGCCGGGGTCCTTTCCGAGCCTCCTCATGCAGCCGTTCGCACGGGTCCTCCACCGACGCAGGGTACTCGTGGCCGCCGCAGGGGCAGCCCGGGCCGTCTCAGTTCCCCACGCAGCTGGGGTACTCGTGGCCGCCGCAGCAGCAGCAGCTCGGCCACTGGCAGTACTCGTGGCAGCAGCAGCAGCAGCAGCAGCCGTAGGGGAGTTGGCCTGCGTGGGAGGATGCTGGGGGCTCGGGGACCCAAGGGGACGGCGCCACGAGCTAGGTACCTTTTATTCCTGCTTTTGGACCTTGTTATGCCACGTTGGACATGTTTTGCCGATGTTGGCCTTGTATGGATGCATTTGGACTTGTATGCATGAATTGGGACTTGTATGGATGATTTCGGACATGTTATATGGATTTGATGCTATATTATGGTTGAAATGGTGTATTATTGCGAATATATGTGATGAATATTTTATATGTTGCTTGTGTTATTACGCTTGTGATTAAATGTGCTGGAAATGGAAGAAAACAGAAAAAAAGGAAAAAAAATTTTCCCAGTTTGCCGATGGCCACCATCGGTAAACCCGGGGAATTTGACCCAAATGAACCCCAGGTTTGCCGATGGCCGAGGCCATCGGCAAACTGACCAAATGTTTGCCGGCAAAAAAAAAGTCCGGCAATTCTTTTTCAAAAAAATAAAAAAGGCCGCCGACGGCCGTGGCCATCGGCAAACCGCGCCTTTTGCCGATGGCCACGTCTCGTCAGCCATCGGCAAACCCGCCGTCAGCCTGACGGCGGGGCGGCTGATGTGGAGGTTTTGCCGATGGGGGCCGCGGCCGTCGGCAACTATTTTGCCGATGGCATATACTTTTGCCATCGGCAAAAATTTTTTGCCGATGACGTTTTTGCCGATGGGAGGTTGCCGATGGCAACGCCACTTTGCCATCGGCAACCTTTCTGCTCGATGGCATCCTGGGCTCTCCCTCTCGATCCGGTTGTGTCCATTGTTACAAAAAATAAACCTGCTAATATATGTTGGTTGTTGAATCTAAATCATCATACACACACGTCCAAACGCTGCCGCACAGCCGCAGCAGAGCAGTGCCGGCCCCCTCTCCATCGTGGGCGTACTGTGGACGGGGAAGATTCACCAACGCGTCCATGCCGCACAAGTGCAGCCGCGCAGACACCTAGCCAAACCCCGGCCGCTCTGTGGACGGGGAAGATTCACCAACGCGTCCATGCCACACAAGTGCAGCCGCGCAGACACCTAGCCAAACCCCGGCCGCTGGCGGCACCCAACCGACAACGGCGTCCGTTTCCCAGGGGGCAAAAGCCAGAACGTGAGTATTAAACATGGCTATGCGTGTAATTTTCATGAAGAAGTTGCAATCCATGTAGCGTATGTTTGCCCGATCTCCTATTTAATTTGCAATCTGTTTGTTGCTTGATATTATGACGCAGAAACGCATTCCATGTAGCGTATGTCTGTCCATTTAGATATATATGTTATGTCTAAATAAATAATAAATAATATGAACTAATACACTATTCTTTTTATATTGAGGACAAGGCATTCTATTACTTTATATTTAACAAAAAAATTGTATTTTAAGAATTGCAATATCATTGCTAATTGGCATTCTATTACCTTATACTTAATAAAATGATGGTATTTAAAAAAACTTAATCAACTACAACAATTATTTTTTTTCGAATAAACAAGGAACAAGAGTGAAATCTTTTCCTGAAGTTATTTACAATATTGGTAGATTATAATTACCATTATGTAAAACTATCCTAAAGTAGCCCCCGTGATATTAATTTGAACGTTTAGTATGATTATTACTTTTCTATGTATATTGTATTTCTTAACACTATAAGCGAAAAGAAAATATAATCAGTTTTATATTAATATTCATAGCTAAAAATAAGCCACATGTACGGCGATTGGATGGAAATTTGGCAACCATATATTGGACCTTGTGTCCTATAAAAAGAGTGGCTATGAGCTTATGCCGATCAAACTTTCTCAAATTTGACTAGAATTATAAAAAATATTAGCTACATTTCTATATCCTGGTAAGATTATTCAAAAAATATAATCAATGGTCTATCTCTAAATAATTTTAATTTTAACTAGATTCGCTAAGAAAAATGATAGATGCTAGATATTCTCACATTGTTAGAAACATCCGTCGATCAAAGCCATCCATAACCATTGGATCTATTTTGTTTTCTTGATAATTTTTCACAAATAATATCATATTTTTTCGAAATAGAGCTTTTTATCATAGAAAACTAGATTGGTTAAGAAGATAAAAAGAATTTGATGGTAAACTCGGAGTTAGATGCAAGGTTAGTTATATGAGGAATCTATCCAATCTTGATCGGTGAATAAGGGGATAAAAAGAAATATATCCACGCTAACAAACTATATACACATCTGCTAGATTGCCTTTATATATTTTATCAACCATGTTTCCAAATAGAAGTAGAAGATACCTCAAATAAATATTATACAGTAACACATAAAAGTGAAGAGCGAGAGAGTGATGTAACTTTTGCAAGAAAGTATTAATTAAAGAAGAATGCATAAAGGGCTAAGGGCTGGAGAAAGATTAGCCACAAGGTATACTTTGTTATGTCTCATTGTCTATTTTGTTTACATTGTGTACGAAATAATATTGTTCATGCACAATTTTAGGATGACCTAAAAAGTGAGAACGGAAAATTGGATAGTGACATGGTTGATGCGCACAAATCAGAAAATAATGTAGGGCATTAGACAAACACATTGCACTTTAAATTATTACCTATATTTCTATTCTATATAATTGTTCAAATTATTTGCACAAAACAAATAAGTTACCAAAAAAATATGGAAACATGACTACATTATGCAATACAAGAACACATAAGAGTGCAGAGCGAGGCAGTGATGTAATTTTTGCCAAGAAAGTATTTGTTATAGAAGAAGGCATACTGGGCTAAAGGCTGGAGAAAGATTAGCTGCAAGATATACTTTGTTATATATCAATATTTATTTATTTTACATTGTTCACAGAATAATATTGTCCATGCATAGTTTTAGAATGACCTAAGAAGTCAGGAAGGAAAAATGGATAGTGACATGGTTGATGTGCACAAATCAGTAAACATTGTAGGGCAATTAACAAACATATTGCATTTTAAATTATTACCTATATTTCTGTTATATATAAATGTTCAAATTCTTTACACAAAACAAATATGTTACCAAAAAACATGGAAAGAGGACTACATTAAGCAACGAGAAAAAATGCAGAGAGAAATTAAAGGAAAGTTTATCAAAGAGTCAAACAAAGAGGTACTCCATAAAGAAGCTTAGTCTTACATTACATTAAGTATCTTCAACATTTACCAATTTTATTTTATTTGGTGCTTATATCAACAATTTAGAGATGATGCAGATAAATAGTTTAGCTTAGTGCAGGCAGAGGTAGTCAATAAAATAGAGGTAATAATACAGAAATTTATTAAAACAAACATTTTAGTGGAAACTAACATTATAAATTAATATTTTGAATTTGTGAAGGAACTTGAATGCATAGATCCAAAAGAGGAAACTGACCAAGATGAGTTTATTGGAGAAAGTTAGATACAAAAGACAATAAAAAAATTAAAAAGGAAGGCTGAGTCGCCCAGAGGCAAAAAGAAATCAATTCATCACAAGATATAAAGCCAGAAATATCTCGCCTAGCTAGATCCACATCATTTTTCCTGAGCACCAAAATTATATGCTAAATTCTCTTTAGATGGAGTTGTTAATATTGATGCAAGATGTGTCAATGAAGTTTTCTGAAGATGCCTCAAGAAGATCGAAAACAATATTCTCACGAAAGCACCTTCGAAGAACATTTGGCAATAGCTCATTTCCTTCTGCCTCCCATTCCAATATGAAAATACTTCTTATTTCCTTAAGACACTACTTGTCTCGTCCCACCTTTCCCTTCCATTTTATACTTCTCTTTCTTCCGGTGCTGTCAAATTGAGGTCGTATGCAAAAGCAAAATGGTTCTACCATCAAATATATAAGAGTTAAATACACTGTAGGTCCATTAACTTGCAGCCATGTCCCAAATAGGTCCATCAACTTAGAAACTGGATATTTGGCTCAGTAAACTTGCGAACAGGTTCACCGCAGGTCCAAAAGGCAAAACCAGACCAGTTTTGCTGATGTGGCAGGTCCACCGTGGACTGGGCCCGCGCAATTTGTCAAAAACACCCTCGCATCATTGTGCAGTCTCTCTTTATCCCCTCGTCCACCCCCGCGGCAGCGCTCAGAAGTCCACGGCACGGAGCTCGTCAACGCGTCAACGGCAGCAGGGAGGAGCTCCACTGCATGCGCGTGGGCCAGGCGAGGCTCCACCAGGCTCGTGCGTACGCCCGCGGCAGCCGTGGCGCGGGCAACGGTGAGACGACGATGCGGACGGCGGGCGCCACCTCACCTGGAGGCGCCGAGCGACCAGCCACTCCCCATCCGCGGCGGAGCAGCACAACGCGGCCTGACCCCCTCTCACTCGCGTCGATGCCATGCGGCCCGCACCTCCGCCACCCGCGGCGGAGCGGCGCAACGCGTCTCGGTCCTCTTCGTCTCGCGGCGGTGCAACCCGACACGGCTCCGGCATCCCCGCGCCCAGTGCCCCCTTGCCACCAGTGCTCGCGGCGGCACCCCTCTGTCGGTGTTTTATCACCGATAGCCTGCCACGTGGGTACCCGGGACAGTTGTTCGGCCTGCGATGAATCAGAACTCGGTGGTTTCGGCAACGAGACAAACAAGACGAACGGTTTTTATACTGGTTCGGGCCCTTGACTCGAGGTCAAGTAATAACCTTAATAACCTAAAATCAATCAATCTACTCCATTGTTAAAAAAAATAAACCTGCTAATATATCTTGGTTGTTGAATCTAAATAATCATACACACACGTCCAAACGCTGCCGCACAGCAGCAGCGGAGCAGTGCCGGCCCCCTCTCCATCGTGGGCGTCCTGTGGACTCCATCGTGGGCGTCCTGTGGACGGGGAAGATTCACCAACGCGTCCATGCCGCACAAGTGCAGCCGCGCAGACACCCAGCCAAACCCCGGCCGCTGGCGGCACCCAAGCGACAACGGCGTCCGTTTCCCAGGGGGCAAGCCAGAACGTGAGTATTAAACATGGCTATGCGCGTGTAATTTTCATTAAGAAGTTGCAATCCATGTAGCGTATGTTTGCCCGATCTCCTATTTAATTTGCAATCTGTTTGTTGCTTGATATTATGACGCAGAAACGCATTCCACAGTTGGAACTTGAGTCCGGCAAGCCCATCGATCAGTGGCCACATGGCCACATCGAGGTCTCCGTCTTCAATACCTAATTCAACAATCAAACCAACGTATACATGCATGGAGATAGAGCGTTTGCCTCCCGGGCCTCCCGGCGGCGCGCTCCGGCGGCGGCGAGGTGGAGAGAAAGGGATGTGGAGAGGTAGCAGCGACAGCTAAGGTTTTGCCACGAGCCGCCCGCACGAGGGCGACACGAGGCCCTCTCCCGGCACCAGTTACAACATTGTGATTCTATTATGGAGAGTCGAACATTGATGTTCAACAGCGGAGGCCTAAGGGTGTGCCCTAGATCATACACTCCTTTTTTAAATGAAATGACAAAATTTATTGGGAAGTTGATAAAAACAATATGCTCAGGACAACTGATCTTTTTAAAAATAACATAGAACACTCCAAAAATCTTCCAATAGTAAAAAAAAGTAATAATCCAAAATCTCTACAACTAATAACAAATATATATCTTAACTATTTGGACAAATAAATCTAGAAACATATATTCAAAGCTAGTGGAATCCATTTGGTAAGAAACGTACAAACAACAAGCTAAAAAATGTCAAGGCATTAACACCACTTTGATACACAAGGACCTTGACAGGAGATTTTAACCCGTACGAGAGCACATGTTGATGGACTAGTAGTGGACTAATTATTGGGAGAGGGACCTGCGGTAGCTCCGTTCCTTTCACCAGCGTGGAGGTTGTGATTTGAAAAGGGAAATGAATGAATGATACAATTCGGAGCTCAACACCGTGATCTGGAAGGTCATGTTTCAATGAGCTTAACTGCTTCCTAGCTTTGTTTGTACAGTATTATTAAGTATACATAGTCCAATTATAATCCCTTACTCCCCTATTAGTTGTTTGCATCTAATCATTATGCGAGGAACAAGGACTCAACACTAAATAGTTAGATGAGGCGTTGGCCAAAATGTAAAGGTACTTTTGGTTCCATGCTTGGGTCCCTTGCTGCTAATTTTTGTTGAAGTAAATTTCACTAGCGGTCTTTTGTTTATCTGTGTCCTGATACTCTTAAATTATATGTTCAGTTCCTTGAACTTGTCTTGAGTTCTCACCTCGGTCTCGACACTTACAAATTGCATGTTCAGTTCCCGAAATATGTCCTAAGATTTCATCTCAGTCTTGATACATGCATGTTGCACACTCAGATCTTTAAAGTTGTGTTATTGTGAGAGGAGGCATAGCGCTACTCTATGCTTGCTGTAGTACCATATGTATGTGTGTGTGCCTATGCTGCATCATCGGTGCAATGTCGCAACCGTGTTGGTCCACTAGGCCATGCCGTGCTGGCCCATGCTGCTATTTCGTGTTCTACGGCTTCAGCGGTAGGATGTGAGCGCTACACTATGCTCGCTGCACAACCATGTACGTGTGTGTTCCTAAGCAACATCATCGATGCAATGCCGCAACCACATTGCCACACTAGGCCATGTCGTGCTCACCCGTGCTGCCATTTCGTGCTCTATGGCTACGGTGGCACGATATGAATCGTTGGTTATTAATGTAGATAGAATGAAGCCACAGCTGCTATAATATGCAGAAGCAAACATGCCCCGCCCTATATATCAAGCCTTGTGCTCACCGTTCACTTTTCGTAGTACATACTTTGGTGGATGTTCAATTATGAGTCCATTATTCATTGTACATGCATCCGGTCAAGTTGAATAATGGACTCCTTCAACAGCACAAGTCGAGCGTGAGGACAAGTTGAATGTTCTCTGCAACTTGGCTGACTCCGTGTCAAGAGAAGAGCTGGGGATGGCGCTTCACGGAGACCCAGTATGCCACAGTTGAGCTGTGCTTCAATATTCCCAGGTGTCTCTTATTCCCTAATGCCGGCTATAATTATTGGACACATGAACGAGACAACTACGAAAGCAACAAGTTTTCTGCTCATGCCGATATTAGAATCCGTTCCCTGCTGATGCAGACATAAACTACTGTGGCCGGATGTGAATTGCTGGTTAATGTAAATAGAACTATAGCAGCCGCAGTTGCGTTAGTAGGCAGAAGCGCATACTGTTGGGTTAGTAGGCAGAAGAGCACACACCCCGCCCTATACTATGTATCGAGCCATGTGCTCACTGCTCACATCTCATCGCACAAAGTTAGGTAGGATATTCAATTATGAGTTCATTATTCATTACACATCCTGTCATGTATATAGTCCCTATGTGGTTTGTGCTCCGGTACTCCTCTCCTAAAAGAATGCATAGATGTCAAACAAGCCTAGTCAAATAATTAGACTTGTTTTTTTTTCTGATTTTCTTTCACGCTAATTACTGGAAGGATGTCGCTTATTGAGGAGAGACATGGAGGCACAGACCTCCTTGTCCTCATCCCAAATCGAAACTTCCAAAGGCACCGTTGTACCGGCTACCAACACACGATCGAGACATGATGTGCCCCAATTCACTAGGCAGTTGCGCTCCTCGATCTACTCCAGAATTCGTTGGCGCGCCGCCACCATCTTCGTCATCGAATAAACGGCCACTACTACAGTAAGTAATAACCGCAGCGGGCGATTTCCATTTAGCACGGCGGGCAAAGGCGTCCGCCGCGATGCAAACGACACAGTAAATCAGAACTCCACCGCAGCGGAGACAAGTGCCCACTGCAGGAAATCTAATAACCACCACGGTCACTTTACGTTGCCCGCCATGGTTAATCCACAGAAAAAACAAAAAAACAAAAAATCTAAAGCCCACCAGCGAGCCTGTTTCTCGAGGCAACCAGCGAGCCAAATCCCATCCAGAAACCCTAGCGCCACAAGGATCTTCGCGTCGCCGCCATCGTACCATGGTAAAGGAAGCCGCCGCGTCACCTCAATCCAGCCAACACGGGCGCAGATCCGGCTGATGCTAGCGGATCCGGCGACCACGACGCTTGAGCGATGCTGGGGGACGAGAGGAGAGCTGGGCGTCGAGCTGGGGTGGAGGAGGAATGTCGCATTGAAGTCGTGGCGACCCCGCGGCCATGGCCGCCGCATCGACAAAGGGAGGGGCGCCGCCGTCAAGGGAGAGGAATGGAGGCCGCCGCAGCGCCACGAGCCTCGCCGTGGATCTGGGAGCTGTCGTCGGTGATGCATTGGGCCCACGTCACAGAGGGAGCCATCGTCGTCGTGGATCTGGGAGCCAAGCACCGTCGAGGGCCGCCAGCCGCTGCCGGGAGCCATGGTCGAGAGCAGGAGGATGTGTGCCGGATCCGGCCACCCACCGTCGCCGCCGCCGTGTTTCCCAACACCACTGCCACGCGCCGCCGAGAGAGAGGAAGAGGGAGACTGAGGTGTGAAGGGAGGCGGAGTGGAGAGGGAGAGGGAGAGAGAGGAGTGGAGAGGAAGAGTGAGAGGTGGAGGAACCCGCGTCGTCTCTGTCGATCGTTCGCGCTCGCTGGAGCAGTGCCGGCCCCCTCTCCATCGTGGGCGTCCTGTGGACTCCATCGTGGGCGTCCTGTGGACGGGGAAGATTCACCAACGCGTCCATGCCGCACAAGTGCAGCCGCGCAGACACCCAGCCAAACCCCGGCCGCTGGCGGCACCCAAGCGACAACGGCGTCCGTTTCCCAGGGGGCAAGCCAGAACGTGAGTATTAAACATGGCTATGCGCGTGTAATTTTCATGAAGAAGTTGCAATCTAATTTGCAATCTGTTTGTTGCTTGATATTATGACGCAGAAACGCATTCCACAGTTGGAACTTGAGTCCGGCAAGCCCATCGATCAGTCGCCACATCGAGGTCTCCGTCTTCAATACCTAATTCAACAATCAAACCAACGTATACATGCATGGACCATGGATGAAGATGAGTACCAAGCTGCAAGCGTATAATAATAAAATATGCTGTCTCGGTGGCCCTATACTATACCTAGCCTCCTAACAACGAGAAGTACGTAGTCAGGCAACCAAGTGTGCCGGCGTGCTCAAGAATTTGTCTGGTGATGTCACATCAAGCTCAACTCCGAATGCAATCATTTAGTCTATGAGGTATGTAATTTATACTCCCTCCAATTGGACCAATTCATTCCAAACTATAAGATGTTTATCCTTTTTAAGATTTATTTTAGATACACTATTTTTTCTGTCCATTTAGATATATATGTTATGTCTAAAGGCTGGAGAAAGATTAGCTGCAAGATATACTTTGTTATATATCAATATTTATTTATTTTACATTGTTCACAGAATAATATTGTCCATGCATAGTTTTAGAATGACCTAAGAAGTCAGGAAGGAAAAATGGATAGTGACATGGTTGATGTGCACAAATCAGTAAACATTGTAGGGCAATTAACAAACATATTGCATTTTAAATTATTACCTATATTTCTGTTATATATAAATGTTCAAATTCTTTACACAAAACAAATATGTTACCAAAAAACATGGAAAGAGGACTACATTAAGCAACGAGAAAAAATGCAGAGAGAAATTAAAGGAAAGTTTATCAAAGAGTCAAACAAAGAGGTACTCCATAAAGAAGCTTAGTCTTATATTACATTAAGTATCTTCAACATTTACCAATTTTATTTTATTTGGTGCTTATATCAACAATTTAGAGATGATGTAGATAAATAGTTTAGCTTAGTGCAGGCAGAGGTAGTCAATAAAATAGAGGTAATAATACAGAAATTTATTAAAACAAACATTTTAGTGGAAACTAACATTATAAATTAATATTTTGAATTTGTGAAGGAACTTGAATGCATAGATCCAAAAGAGGAAACTGACCAAGATGAGTTTATTGGAGAAAGTTAGATACAAAAGACAATAAAAAAATTAAAAAGGAAGGCTGAGTCGCCCAGAGGCAAAAAGAAATCAATTCATCACAAGATATAAAGCCAGAAATATCTCGCCTAGCTAGATGCACATCATTTTTCCTAAGCACCAAAATTATATGCTAAATTCTCTTTAGATGAAGTTGTTAATATTGATGCAAGATGTGTCAATGAAGTTTTCTGAAGATGCCTCAAGAAGATCGAAACAATATTCTCACGAAAGCACCTTCGAAGATTTGAGAAGTACAAAGCTGTAGTAATTAGCTAGGTAGACTTAGTAAACGGGTTCATATGAATGTTTAGGACAATGCTCCTCAAATAGGAATGGGAGTTTCAAAAGCAACAAATCCAATTTGTGTTTGCTTAATCAATTGATGTTGATTTCCTTATTTTCAAAAATTCTTTAGAACATCATGCACGTAAAAATTAGTATGGAAAATGAAAACATAAAAAAAAATCATCTTTGGGAGGTTTATCTTCACCAGTTTTTTAGATAAAAGATACTATTTCACACTTGGTTTCATCTACCAACAGGTAGAATCACGCCAAATTATTACAACAGAAAAAACTAAAATAAAAGAAACGACGGAGGGAAAAAATATCCCAACAAGGAACTCTAGTAGACCTACGCGACAAAAGACTTGCTTTGGGATGTCGACTCCACAAGAGTATGACCACCAACGTCGAGACAATACCGCGCCGCACGTCCGTCGACCTAATATAGGTATTGAAAGACCGTTGGACATCGACCACCTTAAAGACACTACATGTTGTATTATGGCAGCAGCATGAAGCACCTGGTGTATATGCAAAGGAGTCACCATCTCAATGCCAGCACCAAAGCCGACAACTCGAGGAATCTTCCAAGAGCGACGTCTCCCACGAGAAAATGGCATCCGCAAATGCCATCATTTCCCCGCCAGAGAACTGGGCATTGGTTTTCACCTAGGAAGATCCGCATGAAAGACGACGCCTTCAGCAAGGAAAGTGGCGCCCACAGGCGTCACCGCCGTCGAAACATGGAAGTACCACCATTGCCCACCAATTGCCGAGCTATTACACCATTGATTGCCGCCTCCGTCTTGATCTAGCCGTCGTTGTACATGCCTAGTCCACCTGCCACCATTGCACGAGTAAGGCCGCCGATGTCTAGGCACGCGACGGCTCTGGCTCCGCCGAACTCGCCTTCGGCAGCGGGTGACATGGCGAGACGCTGACCGAATCACGCGGATGCCGATCCGATTTTTGGGGACTCAACCCGATTAGGTCGCGAAGGGTCAAATCGGATGAGCTGCAAACGGATCCGCCGCTCACGCAGGCAAGCGCCATCGCCAGCCGCCCAGCTTCGCCCCTCCTTTGTCCCGCCAGAGACAGAGCGTCACCGACGCAAGGCCCCGCCGCCACCATCATCATTTGCCTCCCGGGCTTCCCAGTGGCGCGCTTCGGCGACGGCGAGTTGGAGAGAAAGGGATGTGGGGAGGTAGCAGTGGCGACTAAGGTTTTGCGCCGAGCCGCCCGCGCGAGGGCGACACGAGGCCCTCTCCTGGCACCAGTTACAACATTGTGATTCTATTATGGAGTGTCGAACATTGATGTTCAACACTGGAGGCCTAAGAGTGTGCCCTAGAGCATACACTCCTTTTTAAATGAAATGACAAAATATATTGGGAAGTTCATAAAAACATTATGCTCAGGACAAGTGATCTTTTTAAAAATAACATAGAACACTCAAAAAATCTTCCAATTGTAAAAAAACAATAATCCAAAATCTCTACAACTAACAAATATATCTTAACTATTTGGACAAATAAATCTAGAAACATATATTCGAAGGTAGTGGAATCCATTTGGTAAGAAACGTACATACAACAAGCTAAAAAATGTCAAGGCATTAACACCACATTGATACACAAGGACCTTGACAGGAGATTTAACCCATACAATTCTTGTCAAAAAAAAAAAAAACCATACGAGAGCACGGGTTGATGGACTAGTAGTGGACTAATTGTTGGGAGAGGGACCTGCGGTAGCTTCGTTCCTTTCTCCAGCGTGGAGGTTGTTCTTTGAAAAGGGAAATGAATGAATGATACCTTCAAAGCTCAACACCGTGATCTGGAAGGTCATGTTTCAATGAGATTAACTGCCTCCTAGCTTTGTTTGTATTATTAAGTATACATAGTCCAATTATAATCCCTTACTCCCCTATTAGTTCTTTAGCAACGGATCTAGTGCAAACTCATCTCCCTTGCAAACTGTGTAAACTCTAAATCTGGACCGAAGGATGTTGATCCAAGGGGGCGCATGAGAGAGGTGGAAGGAGGGATTTGTAAAAGTGTGATTAAGAGCGGGAGGTTAAGTGCAAAGTTACCCAATCTCTCCGCGTCCCTTGGATCAACATCCTCCAGATTAGAGTTTGCACAGTTTGCATGGGAGATGAGTTTGCATTAGATCCGTTGCCTAGTTCTTTGCATCTAATCATTATGCGAGGAACAAGGACTCAACACTAATAGTTAGATGAGGCGTTGGCCAAAATGTAATGGTACTTTTGGTTCCATGCTTGGGTCCATTGCTGCTAATTTTTCTTGAAGTAAATTTCACTAGCGGTCTTTTGTTTATCTGTGTCCTGATACTCTTAAATTATATGTTCAGTTCCTTGAACTTGTCTTGAGTTCTCACCTCGGTCTCGACATTTACAAATTGCATGTTCGGTTCCCGAAATATGTCCTAAGCTTGATACATGCAAATTGCACACTCAGATCTTTAAAGTTGTATTATTGTGAGAGGAGGCATAGCGTTACTCTATGATTGCTGTAGTACCATGTATGTGTGTGTGTGCCTATGCTGCATCATCGATGCAATGTCACAACCGTGTTGCTCCACTAGGCCATGCCGTGCTGGCCCATGTTGCTATTTCGTGTTCTTACGGCTTCAGCGGTAGGATGTGAGCGCTACACTATGCTCGCTCCACAAACATGTACGTGTGTGTTCCTATGCTACATCATCGATGCAATGCCGCAACCACATCGCCACACTAGGCCATGTCGTGCTCACCCGCGTGCTGCCATTTCGTGCTCTATGGCTACGGCGGTGTAACAACCCGGAAAATTCACTGAACACAGAAATCCGAACTACAAAATTTTTTCTAAAATAACCCCATTTTGTTGCTTGTCGTGTACGAAACCCTAGTAAGTTGCATATAAAGCCTCTACGTTTAGTTGTAAGCATTGCTTGGCAACAGCATCACATGTGTCTTAACGCGGTCCTTAAGCCACATGTGACTAGAACCCTAGGTAAACCCTTTCTACTTACCAGGTGAGAGCCCATGACTGAACAACAACTATAGTATGCCCTAGAGCTAGTCCCTAGGTGATGAACCTAAACCTTGACGACCCTATGCTAGGATTAGTGGCGGAATCACCAAGGTATAATATGTATACACGTACACCTACCCATAGTAGACCTTACCATCAACTATAGCCCGGCTAGAGCTAGCGAGCGAATAGTGTTACCACACTAACCCGTGACTTAGTGAATCAAACCTATGCCATGACTCCACATAGGAGAGCTTTGATCCTAAACCTGGACCAAGTGACAATCCACTCGACCCTAGTAGGATGGAGACTAGTAACACTATGCCAACCCAGGGAAGCACCTCCACCCTGAGAGAATAGTTGCTTAACTATGTACCTCGATGTTAGGAACTACCTACCTCGGCTTAACTAGTCCCTTAACCGCCCTAGATGGTTAAACCCCAAACCTATGACCTAGTGGGACCCACGCTAGAACTTTTAAGTATGTTATGCATTGAATAACAAATCAACAAACACATATACATAGTATATTGGGGATAATACCCTAACATGCCCTATGACCATCTATGACCACCATGAATTATTATACCAATATATGGGTTATAAACCCTAAAGGCCTATGACTAACCCCTAATAAGACCACCCTAACACCAAGTGTGATTAACACACATGACAACGCGTGGATCAACTGGCCAACGAGCTTGGACAAGCTAACTAGCTGGCTGCAAGTTGTACGTGCATGCCCCTGTGCACTTGCTAGGCACGTGAAGCACGAAACATGCAAGCTACCATCCC
The DNA here is from genome assembly GCA_018135685.1 of Themeda triandra. NCBI lineage: Eukaryota > Viridiplantae > Streptophyta > Magnoliopsida > Poales > Poaceae > Themeda > Themeda triandra. The sequence continues at coordinate 195,773 of JAENPR010000758.1, read as the reverse complement.
CTTTATTATACGTATATGTGTGTGTATATATACATACATACACAGGTATACTAATGGCCCAATCGTATTATATAGCAGACCTCCAAATCGACGTTGCATAGCCACCTTGCCGGCCTTAATCTCCATGCGGTCCAGCTACAAGCAGCCCATTCCATCGTCGTGGCCCAATCTGGACACCAGCACGGACACCTCACGCCCCTTTCCTCTCACGTGCGCTGCACGCGATTCCTTCGTGCACGCACATAGGCCGCCGCCGCCGCTCCACGTTACGCATGAGCGCTGCATGCTCCTGTACGACCCGGGCCCTCCAGTCAGCGGCCCATGGCCCCATCCGGACTCGCGTGCACTTGACGCGAAGCAGCCAAAGACGCCGTTTCGCTCCGTCTCGTCTTCTCGTCGCGCCGTCGTTGTCATCTTTCTCCGTACAAGCCAACGCCGTCGGAACCCGGAGGAACGCCCACCTGCTCCCACCTCGGATGCCCTCATGACCTCAGCCACGGCCCCCATCGAGCCGGGCCGCGTGATGCGGACGCGACCTCGCACTCGCGTCACCTTGAACCGCGTTCGGCACCGCGACCGCACCTGCCTTCCCTTCTCGAAGAAACCCGGCGCGCTCACCTGCTCCACGGCGTAGATGCGAGCCACGTCGTGCGGCTGTCTCATCAAGCGGCATAGACGCTGGCAACCCCTGGTAGGAACCCTAGCCGCGACGCTATATATAGTGCAGCAGCCGCCGCTCTCCTCCTCGAGCTCCCAGACCGCGCCGCCACCTCTTCGAGTTCTCCAGCGGCGCACCACCAAGCCAGCGCCCACGACATCCACCTCGCCGCCACCGCGCCGAGCCCTCTCGCGTCGTGCCATCCTGCTAGCCCAGACCGCGCCGCCGCCTGGTGCCTCCTCGCCCCGCTGCAGCAACACGATCCCGACGCCACCGGCCCAGATCGACGCCACCTGCAACCACACGACGTCCTCGACATATCGACGCCCGAGGCCCTGAACCGCGAGCCTGCTCCACAACGTGCGCTCCGCCTCGCCGCACAGCTACCATGCCACCGTCGACGCCAAGCCGCATCCTCGACGTGCCGCGACGCGTCCTCAACAGCACGCCAGAGCCCCGACCCGATGCCGCGCCGACAGCTGCGTCGCCGTCGCCACCACTCTACGCCGAAGCCACGACGCCACCATCAGGCTCTGTCCTCCACCAACGCCGATGCCAAGCACCCGTTGCGGCCCTGCTCCAGCCCTGTGACGTCGAGCCCGCGACCCGGCTGCGTTCCACCTCGACCCGACCACATCAGCGCCTTCTGCGTCGCCCTGGACTGCGAGCACGATGCCGAGCAGTACTGCGACCCGGACGCTGCGACTTGCCCCTACTTCGCCTGCGGCAACCCTCGAACCGAACCCGTCGGGCGGCTACGACGACGCACCGGCAGCACACGCGATCTGCATCTTCACACCCGCCGGTGAGCACAGCCAAACCTCGTCTCCCGCGTTGCCTTGTAGCCCTTCTATTCCGGTCTTCGTACCGGCAAGCCAACCTGGACACACGCACACACGTACACGGCCTTGACCGACCGGCCGCCATGGCCATGACCACCGTAGGTGCCCTGCCGTTTCGGCCAAGCCCAGTGGTAGGATTAGAAGGACCTCCACACCGGCCCTGCCATGACCTGAGACGGCTGTGTGCGCGCTGGATGTAGAACATGAGACCCGTAGGAGCCTGGCCACCTCGCCGTTCTGCCGACATCGCGCAGTGCGTGCTCCAGAGCACCATCTTGCCTGAGCCGCCGTTCCGACGTGTTGGTTAGCCCTGTACGCCGTTGGCTTCATATCTGTGCCCACCTCGACGCTGCGCACGTCTAGCCAAACGGAAAGCCCCCGGCTACCTTGGACGGGAAGCCATGACGCCGCCGGAGCTCCACGGAGCGCCGCCGCGTTTACCTGCTGCCAGCCCTGCTCCGGTCGTCTCTTTGCGTGGGAGCATGCCGTCGAGCATCACCGTTGCACCCTGGACACGATCATGTAGATGATGGAGCCCCAGACGCCGGATTGGCCGTGACCGTGCCAGCACGGTGTATGCACCAGAGCACCGCCACACCACGCTGTCCATCGCCGCCCCGGTGCTGTCGAACCTCGGCTGGACCCCTGGACTTCAGATCTCAAATACCGAACCATGGCGCACGCTGTGCTCGCGCCAAGCCACGAAGAGGAGCCCCGTAGGATCCCCAGCTACAACCTTGCCGCCACGGTGTGTGCTCTAGAGCGCCGCCGTGTCGCGCCTGCCTCGTCCCGCTCCGGCCGCCTTGCGTCGCGACGTCGTGCCGTCGAAGCTTCGCCTGGATGCCCTGGACTTAGCCGTGTGGATGATGGAGCCCTGGACGACCTGTGTGATACCCTGCCGTGCACCGCCGCCTCGCCGAAGCTCCGCCTTGTGCTTCTGTCATGAAGCGGACTCCGCCGAGGGATTTGGTCGACGCCGTCGAGCCTATCAATCGTCCGGAGATCCCAATCAACTGACCGAAGCCTCAATTGGATAAAAGACGAAGCCGTGACCCTTGTCTGTGGATGCCAGCGCCGCCGCGTCGCCATTACCATGGCCAGCCGCGCTGGTGGACACGCCGCCGCTGTCCCATGCCCAGACATACCCGCCTTGTACTCGAGATGGATATGCACCCGATGAAGAGACAAATGGACCCACATGGACGCCGCACCGGCGGCCTCGCCGCCGGCGAGCATGCCAGCCGCGGACAGAGCAGAGAAAAGGGATGAGATGAGGATGGACCCGTGCTCCACCTACTGACGACCACGTAGACTCGGTGCACATGAACCTGAGATGGATGACGAGATATGGACAAGGTCCACAATGGACCACATTATGGTCCATGGACCCGCTGTGCATTGTCCATGATGGACCGACCCCGTGCGACATGACCCATGAGCAAGCCCATTTGAAGCCCAGTAGATGACGTGGACGAATCACAGAACGACACGTGGCGGGCCTAGCGCGGCCCATATCCAGCCCATAGGCCCGTTCTCGGCCCATTTGTGTTGACCGGTCAATGATGACGTCATCCGGCCCCACGGGACCCACTGCCACGTCAGCAGCCTTGACACATCAGCAGACACGCAGGTGCCACGTGGACCAGCAGTGGCTTGACACGTGTCAGCCTGTGAATAATCTGCCCCTTTTTCTTTTTCAGAAATTGTATTAAACTTCGGAAATTTATAATTAATTCATACGAGCTCCAAAAATAATGATCTTTATATGGAAATTCATCTAAAATCGAGCTCGATGTCATGAGCCTATGTTTGAGTGCATTTGGATCTTTTTGATATTCATTTGGTTCTTTGTGGATTCTATAGAAGTCGCTAACGCGACTATTATGTCTCGATTACAGAGTCGACTTAGGAGGAGGAGGAGCCCCACCGATCGACTACATCTGACGGAGGAGGACTTGTACGACTACGGTTGGATTTGTACCACTACTACCTCGACATCGCAGGTGTCATGGCAGCACCTTATTTTAGAGAATCCTATTTAGACATTGCATAATTTATAGAATTGCTAGCGCTTTTTTATTTATTCCTTTGCTAGTATATGATGCATGCTATTGCCTGAGCCATTTATACCTTGATTGAAAACCCTTCACCATGTTACCCAGCTTTGCGCTCGCACTTATATTATTATTGCCACCCTTCTGCTTGCTTGCACTATATATCACCATACTTATTACTCCACTTCGCATTGGATCTGTGATGTGATGCGGGTGGTGAACCCCTGGGAATGGTTTTGGCTTGGGATGCCAGCCTTGGTGGACTTGGTGAGATTCTGGTGGTTCTGCGAGTGTGACTTGGGTGTGTGGAGGGTGAGGGTTGAGTCGACTGAGCCGGGATATACGACGAGCTTATGGAGCGAGTCTTGCCCTGGGATGGACTGGACATTCCTGTGCGGATACCTGTGGCGGGTATACTTGTGGTTGGGGAAACCCCTGAGTGTGGGCTTGTCGTGGGCCGCTCAGGGAGAAGGTGCTGTGGTGGCACGTGGTGTCAGGATGGCACCCGAACGGTAACCCTGTTGGAGACATCCCGGCTTGGTCATCCCTAAGGACTTACTAGTACTCAGTTTTTCAGGACTCCTTTACAGACCACACGTTCCTTGTAATAGGGAGACGGCTGGACTACTTAGTAGCGCGATGCCACTACTGCTAGGCGAGAAGTGTAGGGAGGTACGGGTGGCGAGTACTCACACCCTTCCGAGACGATCATGAGGTACGAAACGTGGCACGAGGTCATGACTTCACAGTTTCAGCCTCCCCAGAGGTACTTGGGGTGTTCCAGGGCTGAGAGGTAGGGTGGCATCGTTCTATTATAGCAAGCAGCCGGAATCTGCCTAGGCATGGCCATGTCGATGATGGCTATCTTGTGGGATGTAAAACCTCTGCAGAGTGTTCTTGGTTGATCGATCGATACATATGCTGACTTGTCAGCTATGGACCTGTCCTGTGTTCTGCTTCACTAGATAGGAGAGGAGTGTTCTACCTTCCCCGAGCATTCCGGTCGCGAGCCTGGGATGGGGGCTGCGGGCCGCTGAGACAGACCGAGAGGGAGTTGGTCTGCCGACATGAGTGTGAGATGTGGTGATGGAGGTGAGATGATGGTTTTGGGATGGATGTGATGATGGATGGATGGATGGATGGATGTGTGTGGGAATGGGAATGTGTTAAACTTGACTATATTATTATTATTGCTACTATTTACTGCTACTTCGCATGCGCTAGGATGCAAACCACAGCCAAATTATAGGATCGCCAGATCCCTTTATTTCTCTTTTCCACTAAAGCTCATTCGGTGCTGACCATGGCCTGCACACATCTGGCGGTGTGCAGATTTTCCTGCTTCTCAGTGATGTCAAACGGATTAGAAGGTCTCGTGCCTGCGCTCAAGTTGGAGTTTGAAGTTGCTTCCACGTTACTTCCGCCTTCTCAAGCTGTTCTGGATGCTAGATATACTTTGTTACGCCTTGTGGCGTTGTAATTATTAATGTAAACCCCTCTATTTATACTCTTTAGATTTATAGATCGATGTATGGAATTGATTATCAACTGATTTATATCATTCTGTGAGATTTCCCTTCGTGGAAAATTGAGGATGTTTCAGGCGGCACGATATGAATTGTTGGTTATTGATTAATGTAGATAGAATGAAGCCACAGCTGCTATAATATGCAGAAGCAAACATGCCCCGCCCTATATATCAAGCCTTGTGCTCACCGTTCACTTTTCGTTGTACATACTTTGTTGGATGTTCAATTATGAGTCCATTATTCATTGTACTTGCATCCGGTCAAGTTGAATGGACTCCATCAACAGCACAAGTCGAGCGTGAGGACTAGTTGAATGTTCTCTGCAACCAGCTGGCTGACTCCGTCAAGAGAAGAGAGCTGGGGATCACGGAGACCCAGTATGCCACATTTGAGCTGTGCTTCAATATTCCCAGGTGTCTCCTATTCCCTAATGCTGGCTATAATTATTGGACACATGAACGAGACAACTACGAAAGCAACAAGTTTGCTGCTCATGCCGATATTACAATCCGTTCCCTGCTGATGCAGACATGAAACTACTGTGGCAGGATGTGAATTGCTGGTTAATATAAATAGAACTATAGCAGCCACAGTTGCGTTAGTAGGCAGAAGCGCGCACACCCCGCCCTATACTATGTATCCAGCCATGTTGCTCAGTTTGTACTCCGGTCAGAACATTTGGCAATAGCTCATTTCCTTCTGCCTCCCATTCCAATATGAAAATACTTATTTCCTTAAGACACTACTTGTCTCGTCCCACCTTCCCCTTCCATTTTATACTTCTATTTGTTCTGGTGCTGTCAAATTGAGGTCGTATGCAAAAGCAAGATGGTTCTACCATCAAATATATAATATAATGCTACTCCTCGAGTCTGAGTTGTTGTACATTAGTGATTATGGTGGGAGGTTGTCATAATGGACCAACTTACAATTTTTCTAGAAGTACAACACAGTTCTATTTTGCTCTGCCCACACTTCATTTTGGTCGTCTGGCCAGTGTCCAACGTCTTTGATGATTCATAGTCTTCTCAACATCTACTAAGATAGTCCTAGAAACATCTCACGAAAACACTCGGCGATAGCATATTTTCTTAATGCCCTACATTCCAATGGAAGAATATTTACAATATTTTCTTTCTTTATTGACACATCTCACCCGCTTTTCTAGAACCCTCCCATATTATATTGCTCTTTCCTCTCGTGGTGACCAATTGATTGGTCATATCATGAAGCAAGATGGCACTACTACCTTAAAATCTACAGTGGTACTCTTCATACTCTTCAGGAGCCGCATCGCTTGTCGGACGATATCCACTAGGTGTGGACTACACAATGTGTGGCAATGGCACCTGTGCGGATGCCCGTGAAGGAGGTGTGTGTGGCAATGGCATCTGTGCGGATGCCCGTGAGGGAGAAATAAACAAGTTGTGCGAATGAATAATAAGCTTCTTTTACCTGGGTTTGGACACATAGTGGACTAATTGTTGGGAGAGGGACCTGCGGTAGCTTCGTTCCTAGTCTCTAACGTGGAGGATGTGGTTTCAAAAGGGACATGTTTCAGTGAGCTTCAACACAATGATCCGAAAGGTCATGTTTCAGTGAGCTTCATTGCTTCCTATCTTTGTTTGTATTATTAAGTATATATAGTCCAATTATAATCGCTTTCTCCCCTATCTGTTCTTTGCATCTAATCATTATGCGAGGAACAAGGGCTCCACACTAATAGTTAGATGAGGCGTTGGCCAAAATATAGATGTACTTTTGGTTCCATGTTTGGGTCCTAGCTTCTAATTTGTGTTCAAGTAAATTTCACTAACGTTCTTTTGTTTATATAGGTCCTGATACTTTTAAATTATATTTTCAGCTCCTCGAACTTGTCTTGAGTTCTCACCTAGGTCTTGACACTTACAAATTACATGTTCGGTTCCCGAAACATGTCACAAGATTTCATCTCAGTCTTAAACATGCAAATTGCACACTCTGATATTCAAAGTTGTATTATTGCACTATTATAGTCCATCCATCCCCGCAGCAGCGTCCTCACTTCTGCAACACAACACAATGCCTGCCTGTAGACATAGCACGTTACTACCATGTGTGTGTGCGCCCCTATGCAGCATCATCGATGCAATGCCGCACCCACGTTGCCACACTAGGCCATGTCGTGCTCACCGGTGTTGCCATTTCGTGCTCTACAGCTCCGGCGGCAAGATATGAATTGTTGGTTAACGTAGATAGAACTAAGCAGAAGCAAACACGCCCTGCCCTATCTATGAGGCATTCAAGCCTTGTGCTCATTTCTCACTTCTCGTTGTACATACTTAGGTGGATATTCAGTTATGAGTCCATCATTCAATTCATTGCACATCCCATCATATCATATATCTAATCACTTACATGTGGATGTGTAAATACCACTACCTCATTGAGGTACTACGTACAGGGGGCGGTTGAGAACGTTTTGTAATGGCGGTTGTCTCAGCCGCCCCTATTCAAACATGCTTACAAATAGGAGAGCACCCTACAAATCATTTGTAGGGGCGATTCAATATTGAGCCGTCCTTACAAATCATCTTTTAGAAACCACAAAAAAATATCTAAAAAATTAGCAAAATATTTTTTAATCCGAGAAGGCCCCCACCAGTCAACCACCACTCCACTCTATCCGCACCATATTTTTCAGGTATTTTTCACACTTTGTATCGCGTGGTAACCCCTCTAACCACTGCAATTCACATGTGTTTATAAGTCATGCGGTTTCCCACATATTATACTAAACCGATTGTAAATTTCTTGTTTGAGGCCCTAAACGAATTCAATTCAAAAGGTGGTCATCGATAAAGTTTTACAACTTTTCAAGGTCAACATTTTTCATTTAGGAAGTTTCTCCATCCAAGATCGTTTACAAAATTTGAATTTTAAATTTGAGAAATGCAAACGTACTTTTGCATGACAAGATTATTCTAATTTAAAAAGTTGTTACATACAAAGTTTCCTAACTTTTCAAGATCTACACTTTTTGTTTAGAAAGTTTTTCCATCCGATGCCGTTTGAAAAATTTAAATTTTAAACTTTTGAAATTCAAACATAGTTTTGCATGACAAGATGACTTCAAATCAAAAAGTTATTAACTACAATATTTTATAACTTCTTAAGATCTATAAAATTTATTGATCATTTCCCCATCTGAGATCACCTTCATAAATTTTAATTTTAGTACTTATTTTAAATCTTCAGCATCCATTTTGTAATGGTGGCTAAATATTGAGCCGTCTCTACAAATTGATTTGTAGGTGCAGCTGAATATTGAGCCGTCCTTACAAATAGACGTCTATTTGTAAGGACGGCTAAATATTGGGCCGTCCCTACAAATAGGGAGCCATTTGTAGGGCGGCTAAATATTGAGCCACCCCTAAAAAAAATAGGGGTAGCATTCTTAAAAATCATTTTTTACATAGCGTATGTTGTACAAATGAATTGTTTGGTGTGATGAACAAAAGGAATGTTGCTTCAACTGTGGAGAATCCCGATCACTTCATCACCAACTCTCCCAAGAGAAATAACAAGTACTACTATGGCACACAACAAAGAAGCGCGAGCACACCTCCGGCAAGCACAAGTCTAGGATGAGGATGTTTGACAGGATAGCGCTCAACAAGTAGTTCTGCAAGACCACCAAAGCTCAAGAGCACCTTCTTGGTCTCCCTCAGCTACTTCAAGAAGCACTCCATCTACAGCTACACTTTTTCCGAAGAGTCGAGCGCGAGAACAGGTGTCGAAAGAACTCTGCAACCTAGTCGACTCCGTCAAGAAGAGCTTCCGCAGGATTGCGCTTGACAGAGACCCTGTATGGCACATTGGAGTAGTATTTCAATATTCCGAGGTGTCTCCTATTCCCTAGTGTTAGCTATAATTTTTGGATACATGAACGAGACGGTGGCAGGATGTGAATTGTTGGTTAATGTAGATAGAACCATATATAGCAGCAACACAGCTACTTATAGGTAGAGCAACGCATAGCAGGTGCCCCCGTGCTTCGCATCGGGCAGAAAGCCAGAAATATAGCATGTTATATGATTGCATTGTACATAAAAGGAAAAGATGACTAAAATTAGTTAGAACAATGTTTTAGCTAAATGCAAAGGAACCCAAATTCTTTCTTTATATGCAGCAGGTGGTGTACAATAGATTTAGGAATCTGTGTATCCTTTTTCATTGTTGATCAGTTTTGCTATTGTTGAACACGGGCACTCGTGGCTCTATGACGTAGCAATTTATATTTTGTATCTGAAAATATAAACAATATATATAGACTGATGGGCCCTTTTTTGTTTTAAAACATAGGGCAGTCATATTACAAACAGTAATTCGAAGTTTTTATTTGACAATAATTTTGCACCTAAATAGCAAGTTGTCTTTTCAGAATAAATGTTGCAGCAAAAACTATATGACAAACAATTTGCACCATGCAATGGTAGGCGTATGGAATCGTAAGACGAATAGGTCACTACACGAATATGTTTCTTTTCATTGTAGCAGTAATGGATTTTAGTAAGTGGAGCAGAGTTGTGTATTCATTCACTTGGGCAGAGTGTGTACCAAACTACCAATTCACTCGCCCAGAGTGTTTTTTCGTATATTAGCAAAGTCTTCACATTCAGGATCAGTTTCTCCATTTGCAGCTACGCATCTGCTATAGCCGATGGGTCCGTCGCTGAGGAAGAGGCAGGCGTTGCCTCATCGGACGCGTCGCCGGGCTGCCGCTCACGTCGCAGGCGGTGCGGCCCACGCGCGTCGCGCCGGCTGTGCGGAAGAGGTACGCCGGCCGGCCGTTGGCGATGTAGGCGGTCCGGCCGCGACGCATGGGGCGGAAGAGCCGCACCCGTGCGGCGGCGTTCCGCGTGGTGGAGGTCGGTAGGGGGTGGGCAGGAATAGGCCGGGGATGGAGGGCCTGTGGCGGCGTTTTTTTGCAGCGGAGGCGGAGCGGCGGTGCGCGCATGCGCCATAGGATCGGAGAGACTGAGAGAGGAGGCGGAAGGCTCAGGGGAGATGTTTCCTTCTTCTTCTTTTTTCCTTTTTTCTTAATATTAGAGGCCTCTGGAAGCATGCAGTCGATGGAGTAATATGCGGGAGGGGTGTTGGCGGGGGAAGTGTAGTTTACTGTTCTCAGAACAGTAAACTGTGAGAGGGGCACGATTCTTGGCGTTACACAACTTTTATAGGTATGTATAGATATATCAAGCCGTGTGTAACTGCTCATTTCTCGTTGTTGTACATAGTTAGGTAGGATATTCGGTTATGAGTTTGTCATTCATTACACATCCTATTACATGTGATGCCCAATAAAGATGAACTTTATACCAAGGTTGTAGTACTGGACGAGAGATACAGTTCATCTTGTGGAAAACTGTAAGACACTTAAATTAGACATGCAAGTATCTATATGACATTGGTTAAGCTGTGGTCCGAGATCAACTCTCAGCAATCATGCATATCCTCGATCCTGAAAGATATCAAGGACTATAGCGATCTCATTCCTGTTTTTTCTTTAAGCTATGCAAGTAGAAATTGTAATCGTGTTGCCCATACTTTGGCTAAGCAGGTCACAGATGCTAATAGGATGGATGAGTGGCATTTAACATCATCCTGTATAGCGCAACTGTTGATCGAAGATTGTAATCCTGGTGTTTCGTGAATCAATGAAAGCATCAAAGTCGCAAAAAAAAAAAAAAAAAGTATCTATATGACACGTGGAGGATTAAAAATAACATGAGAAAAATGGCACTTAAGTTTTTAGAAGAGTACTTGTCAGTTCTTCAGAATTTTTAGGTCCAAGTCATGCCAACTAATGATCCTTGCGACATGTACCACAACAATTGTGTCAGGCCGCCAGCTCAAGATAATTGGAGAAACAAAGAAAATATAGTCTGTGAAACACAACATGCCAACATACCACAATGATTCTGTGTTTTCTGTTGTTCTAGACAGATGTTGGCAAGTTAACTAACCTTGACAGCGAGTGAGAAACAAGGGTATTGGTAGGACATGAGGCGACTACTTTCCCTGGCTCTCCATTCATGCAACATCATAGCCTATTACCTTGTGGAATCTTATCCGCCCCTTGCCACCTAATAGGATCAGAACTCGGGGAGGCAATATCATATTTCCTTCTACATTCTATTCCAATATGAATAATAATTATTTTTCTTCACTGACACATCTCGGCACTCTTTTTCTTCATTTGTGCTGGTTGCAAATTGATGTCATATGAGCTAGGAAGCAGATGATGCCACCATCAAATATATAATGGTTCCCCTCAAGAGTCACGTCGTACACTAATTATCATGGTTAATCAAGAGTGGCGTTGCACACTAATTATCAGTTGGTGTGTAATGTAACTTTGTGATCCAAGGCCAATCTACAATGTTTCTACAGGCACAACAGAGTACTAAATGTGGTGGCACCTTGCCACAGTGGCACAATGTTTCTACAAGCACAACAAAGTACTAAATGCGGTGGCACCTTGCCACAGTAGCATGTAGGAGGATGTTGTTTCCGCTCCATTGCGGCCATCAACTTCTAAAGAGAGTTCATCTCAGGAGGATTGGGTGGACTGTCAAGGTAAATACAATTACTTTGTCCAGCCAGCCCTGACGGTTATTTCTTGACGGTGCCCTGTCAAGGAAATTAAATTTGTATTTTCTTGATAGTGATTTTATTTTCCCTGACGGTAAGTGCACCGTCAGAGAATTTCGACTTTCTAGTAGTGCTTGTTCTTCATTTGCGCTGCTCTTTCTTCTGCTAGTTGCAAATTGATGTCATATGAGCTGGGAAGCAGATGATGCCACCATCAAATATATAATGGTTCCCCTCAAGAGTCACGTCGTACACTAATTATCATGGTTGGTGTGTAATGTAACTTTTTGATACAGGACCAATCTACAATGTTTCTACAAGCACAACAGAGTACTAATTAACGTGGCATGAATAATAGTACCTTTATTCTATGCTACATCTCGCCCTGCTAATGGGTCGGGTTTGTTTCAGTTAAATGTGGTGGGTTCTCATAGCTTTAATTTGGATGGGTTCGAATGGGTTATTCGACGCTCTGGATTTCGCTATGGCGGGTTTAATAGACATATATATGCGGTGGGATGGGCAGGTTGCGGTTGAAAGCTCTCGTACTCAGAATGGGTGGAGTCCAGACTGCAGAGCCCGTGGGTTCGATATGCCTCGAACAGCCCAGCATGCTCGCGAGTGTGTTAACTGTGACACAACGACGATGAAGAACTGCAGTACACGCTAGTAAATGGACAGCTGCCCGTCGATGTCTCCTCCTTGTGCTCTTCGCGCTTGTGCTCGCGTGGCAGACGTGGCGGCGATGCCATGTTCAACCGGCGGCGTGAGCCCCTGCGACAGGCGCAGCCCTGCGCCATGGATTGGAGATGCTCTCATCACCTGGCAGACCCCTGGCAGCGCGTGGCTGTCTCTATTTTTCGCTTATCATGTGGATTGGTTTTGATTGGCTTGAATAATTCCTTCGGGTTGGGCTGGATCAGGTTCTAGGAATCTCGACGCATCTCGGCGTGGACTGGGTTTGACTGACAAGGTGCCCGCTGCTGCCGTGGAGTGGGCTTCTAGTGGGTTGGATTTTCACCCATTAGCCGGGCGAATCACACGGCCAGGCATGGTGTAGCTTCTCCGATGGCTCAGCCTGGTGATCTATGCCACGTGGCTTCAAATCCTGGTGCTCGCACCTTTTCCTGATATTTTCCCAAAAATTTACCGACGTTATGCATTAAGTGGTTAGCGACGTTCCCGTCGACGACGAGGCGGAAGTGGTGACTTTGAGAATCTCTAGATCTGCCGGGGGCTCAGTCCATCGAAAGTACTCATAGGGGTAAGGGTAGAATTTGCGTACATGTGTTCATAGGGGTGAGTGTGCGTGCGTATTGTGAATGTCTACGTTGTACTGTATAATCTCAAAAAAAAAAATCTGAGTGTGGGGCTGTAGGGGGCAGCAGTGCAGAGAGACAACACCGAATTTTCCCATAAGCAGAACACTCTGAAATATATTTCTCCTAGCAAAATACTTGCAATTGCAACGCTATGAGAACGAATATGCATGGTACCAGATTACGCTGCAACAATGGCAAACCAGAATAACCAGATTTCGATTCTACTGTTCCGCGTGCCCGCCATAGAATTTGGAAAACAAGATATTTGAAAAGAACCAAAATATCTTTCTCTCCAAATTTAGCCATTTATCTGTGCTTGTAGCATTTGACTGATTGCCTAAATACAAGATCCAATTATATGGTCATATGTTGGATGCCCACATTATTGAAACTGAGAACCAGTTACTTTGTAACATTATTTCTTCTTTCAGTTTATTCATTTGTAGTTCCTTGTTATCTCACCCTGCAAACTTAACTATTAATATGAGTCATAGCTACACAAGCCAACATGTAAATTAAGAAGCTACTAAGAAATACTCACTCCGTTTCAAATTATAGTTCATTTAACTTTTTTACTCTAATTTTGACCACTCATCTTATTCAAAAAAATAGTGCAAATATGGTTAAATTTGAGTCATTTATGAAGGTCTTTTGTTAGTAAAGCAAGCCACGGCAAAAGAAATAATATTTGACAAAATTTTTTGAATAAGACGAGTGGTCAAAGTTGGGGTCAAAAAAGTCAAACGAACTACAATTTGGAACAGATTAGTATGAGGGCAATCCCATCGAGTGACAGGAACTGAGGTCGTGGTTGTCTATGACATCTAGACGGCTCTGCTTGTTATGGTCCGTGGGACACCACTGCATATTTGTCTCCAACGAGTTCTTCTCATCCACTGTGATCTGTGACGCTACATTTGGCAACAGTGCAGAAACCTCTTGCAAGACATATACCCGTGGAAAATCATCAAACAATAAGCCTGCATGGTACGCTGTTTCCTAGTGACTCCCATGTCTACATAAGACACTTTTCTTTGTCTATTCTCCTGCTACACAAACTTCTCTTCGTCACCTCCATTATGCGTTGCTCCATCTCCATGCATGACTGTCTAATATAAAGGAAGCTAGAGGGAATGATATTTGAAGTTTAGTAGGTGGCAAGATGGATTGAGTGCAATATTTATTACACTAGTACACTGCATTTAGTTATGATATCCATCACATCCTTCTCTGCTTCGCTGCGTTTTGTGAAAGATATCAACAGCCCTCTAGTCCTGCAACAATGGTAGCCGTGATGATAAAATTTAGGCTCTGAACTAATCATGCCTGATGAGATTGAAGCGGTTAAGGATAAACAATGTTTACCTTTCCCACAAACCATCAAATTCTTTGGCTGGTTAAAGGTAGATAGTGTATTATCCTTGCTTGGTTCCTCATCAGGACCATCTTCACTCAGCTACAGCATAACAAAATGAGTTTGAGATGAATAGGACAAAAGCTAGCTTTCCTCAGGATCAATATTAGGATGCAAAATGTTCCCAGAGAAAACAATTGTAAGTTGAACTCAAAACAACAACTAAATTCAGATTAGGAGGCTAAATGCAAATCCCAGTCAAATCAAAGTTTATAATATCAGAGATTCATCTCGTGCAAGGAGAAATATGATGCAACTTTGGTAATGTAATTTTGTTACTAAATTTGTTTAAATGTAACCAATTCAGAGCTGTATGAGTTCAGACTATGACATAGTCTTTAGCATCACATGAGATTAATCACTTTGGCAAATTGGTAAATAATTAGAAACCATTGCCATCGAAACAAATGTAGTCTACTGTCCAATATAACAGGCAATAAGTCAATAACTGAACAACTATATATGCACTAGTAAGATTTATAAGTCATAAACTTATGCAGCAACAGTGAGAAAGAAATTGTAGGCTCGAAAAGGAAACAAGTGATCCTTTTGCTTACAAGGGCACAGTAGATCAATGCGAAAGTCAAAAATGTTCTGTTAAGCTAAGAAGTACACTTAGATTCCAATATAGCTAGCATTGCTGGAATGAATAATGGCTACAGCGCTGGAACCAGCAAGATCTGCAATACTTTGCTTTAGAAAACATCTAGGTCCAATACGCTGCAGATGAAGGTAACTTGGCTTGACACACCGAGTCAGATGATAAAGGGACAATTCTAAGTCAAGGTTATTACTTATTTCATTGCGGTTGTTCGGCCCACATCTTAAATCTGATATATACTACAATAGGTGTGTCAAATATCAAAGATAGTGCAAAGTATGTGAAGACCTCACAAGTACATAAATAAAGATTTGAAAATATATGGTTAAATTGGTAGGGATAGCTTGTGAGAAAAGGCCTCCACTAGATGTTGTCACACGATGGAATTCAACTTATCAAATGCTCCGGTGTGCTTTGGTGCGTGAGAGAGCATTTGAAGCATTGACCCAAGAAGTTTGCGAGATATAACAAAGACATTCTCTTATGCTACTGAGGTCCTGTTTTTGGTTAGGTTGTGGCTTTTGAAAAAGTAGTTGTAAGCTGTGGACCGTGGAAAAACAACTACGAATCTGTAGGTTTCTAAGAAATGTCTGTAATGCTCATTAAAGCCTAGGAATATGTTTATATGCAAAGTGCTCGTAACAACATAATATGTGCACTAGTTCACATGTAAATGACCATTTTTGAAAGAAAATTAAATTTTCTAAGATTTGCATCCGTTGTTTGATATTGCCACATAATAAATAAAACAATTCCAAATTTATGCTTGGTAGTACGTATTATTATTATTTAAGCATCCTTTTATTAAAATTTCATCAACATAATATTTCCTTACAACTAACATCAGATGTTCAAATTATACAAAGGCTCGTAAAAAATTATGCATAGTTTTTTTTCCTCACTGGCCGATTGTGTCCCACAATACGTGTTGCTTCCGTGCTTGAGGACACATGGTTTTTACCATAACCATTGTGTGGACCTTTGTGTGATGAGTGATTGTCAACATGCCAACACAAGGCGTGTGTGTGTTCTTACTAACCGATGGCACGCGGATACGTGTCAAATAATGGTGTCTCTTGGCTCATGTTGTCTGCAGGTGTCGAGCTCGAAGACGGTGGTCGACGGTGTCGACGAAATATCGGCGGCAGTCTACCTAGGGTATGCCTAAGGTAGTAGATTGATCGGTAAGGCACGCTAGATGACGAACAAGATGTAATCAAGAAGCACGAGACGCTGTGTTTATACAGGTTTGGGCCACGAATCGTGTAATACCCTACGTCCTGTGCCCTTAATCGAGTCTGTATATTAATGTATAGATGAGTTTTGGGAGGGTGTCCTGCTCGCCTTATATAATGGGGGAGCAGGATTACAAGCCCGATATTTCGGGATACAAATATGCATACAAGGCAACAACATTGATCCGATCTAATCTTCTGTGATCGATATCTAAACAGCCGACCAGAGGCGCTGATTAGCTCGCCCCTCCTTCCTTGTCCTCCAAGATAGCCGACCAGACTTGGGCCCTGGTCGGCCTTGCGCTCTTGGGCCAAGAGTCTTCATCCGAGCAGGCCTAAGGTCGGGTCATGCGGGTATAGGGGTTTATACCTCCACAGCTAGTCCCTGAGCATCGTGTGTCTTGAGGTATTTGAAGGTTTGCATACATCCGACCAGTAACTGGTCAGGCTCTTTGAGCTTCTGTACGCTGTTTTAATCGAAAGATGCATGTTGCTCTTTTTGTGTGAAAAGAAAACTTTATCAAACGACCCATGACGTGGGCCCATAGTCGAAAGAAAAAAGTTTTCTTGACTGCATAGAATAACCGTGTCATCATGAAATGCTGCATAAAAATTAGCCCAAGTCACTGCAAAGTGACGTGGGCCCACGTAGTCCCCGAGCCTGATATAAGATGTGGAACAAGTTGTATCAGGATCAAGAGAAAGAGAGCCTGGTGCACCGAGTACATGACGGCGGTAGTGCCGACCAGTCCCCAGCAATGGGGATGAGACTGTGTTAGCTTCTGCTAACCAGTCCCCAGTGACAAAATGGCGGCTTAGCCGACCAGTCCCCAGCAATGGGGATGAGACTGTGTTAGCTTCTGCTAACCAGTCCCCAGTGACAAGATGGCGGCTTAGCCGACCAGTCCCCAGCAATGGGGATGAGACCGTGTTAGCTTCGCAACCAAATCCCCGCTGACAAAATGGCGGCTTGGCAGACCAGTCCCTGGTAATGAAAAATAGGAGATCGACCACAACTGTGTTGTGTCTAGACATACAGCTTTGCGGTTGCCTAGTGAACTTGGCCAAGGTACACGAGAGAGTGGAGTAGGGAAAACCAACATTGTCGATTGAATGGAGGGCAGCTTTGCGTACCGGCCAAACCCCAAATGCCATGTGTCGAGAGAGAAAAACATACCCAGCACTAGCTCCATGGCTTTATCATGGGGAACACGGTTATAACCTCGAAGTTCCAGTCCTTGGCTACGCCGAAGGCTAACTAGGTGGAAAATGATACATCTTTGATGTACCCTTGTGTAATACGCGATCGAAGTGGACCCGTGCTAAGCACAAGAGCCTCATAGTGGACCACGGCTGTGCCGTGTTCTGGTCGACGCTGTGCATCATTCCAGAAAGCATGGTAGTTTTGCCGAGAAAGTGAAGGAGAGGAAAATGACTTAGTCATTACTCTGACCGAAGCTTTACTGGTCGGCCGAGCCCCCTGTTACCATGTGTCCTTGAATATGTGTTGAACCATCCTAACTTTGTGAGGAGAGATGAAAGAGCTGTGCTCTTTGTACTCAGTCCCCAGCATATTGCTGGTGAACTAGGCCAACAGTGGTCGGAGGAGAAAATGTGGCATGTGGAAAAAATCACACATGGACAAGAATTAAAAGACAAAAATGAGCTTTGTGCACACGTGCGTCCACGTGCACCGCAAAACGTCGGGCAGAATCGCCAAAAGTAGGGCGAGTTCGCCGTTCCATTTTTGTCGAAAGGCGCTCCAGGCCAAATAAAGATGCCAATTGTGGGAATAAAATATGGAGACCCACCTTTGTCGGCCCATTTAGAAAATGACTCGGGGGGAGTCAACCCTAGGTCCTGTGCGGGGACCGCCAATTCGTATAAAAGGGGGAAGGCGGCCGCCGCCGCCGCCGCTTTCTCTTCATTTCCAGGAGGTTCCACACTCGTCCTCTCCCAACTGTATCTCAGAGATTTTAGCAATTATTCCCTCCCAACTAGTCCTAAGATCATTTATCAACCATCTTGAAAAAGATATAGCCCCCACATCATTTAAGGCATCATGTACAGAGATATTAGGGACTTGACAGAGTTTATACAGATCAGGAAATAGCAAGGACAATGGCTTATCAAATAACAAGGCATCAGACCAAAATAAAGCAAGTTTACCATCTCCCACTTTAATCTCCCTCCCTTGCAGGTATAACTCTTTAACCTTCAGTAGGTCAGTCCAGATAGCAGAATCATTCTGTCTATGCTGGACTGTAGTCACAATTTTGTTTTGCAGATACTTATACCTCACAATTTGCTGCCAAAGTCCATCTTCCTTCTCTATTTTCCGCCACCATTTGCAAATTAGACTGATATTCATCTTTCTTATATCTTTTATCCCCAAACCACCTTTCTTTTTATGCTTACAAATTTTCTCCCATTTAACAAGATGATATTTCTTTTTACTTCCTCCACCTTGCCAAAAAAACCTCCTTCTAATCTTATCTAACTCCCCCACAATGGTTTTAGGGAGCAGATAGATAGACATGTGGTATACGGGTGTGTTATTTAGGCTTGAGCTGATTAGAGTGGTTCTACCAGCAGTAGACATAGAACTCCCCTGCCATACATCCAGTTTCTTAGCATTTCTCTCAGTGAGTGCCAGCCAGTCTATTACATGAAGCCTGCTGGGGCTTACTAGGACTCCCAGATACCTGATAGGGAAAGACCCATTTGGCAATTGAACAACTCATCATAGAATTCATCCCACCCTTCTTCATCATTAATAGTAATGATCTCACTTTTGTGAAAGTTTATTTTAAGCCCAGCCATTAGCTCATAAAGATACAACAACATTTTTAGATTTCTAGCACTCTCAATGTCATGCTTCAGACACACAATCGTATCATCAGCATATTGTAACATAGCAACCCCATGTGGTACAATGTGATCAATTAATCCACAAATTAAACCCCTCCTTTGGGCTCTATGTACCATCCTGGTTAAGCCATCAGCCACAAAGTTAAAAAGTATTGGGGATAGAGGGTCACCTTGCCTCACCTCTTTATGACTTTTAATACAAGAGCCTATATAATTGTTGAGTTTGACGCTTACTGTCCCTCCTGTTACCACTTGTTTAATCCAATTGCACCATTTGGTACTAAAGCCCCTAGCAACAAGACATTCAAACAAAAAGGACCAACTTACTTTGCCGTAAGCTTTTTCAAAATCCAACTTAAGGATCACCCCTGTTTGCTTACTCCTCTTAGTTTCAAGCAAGATCATAATACCACTCATAATGTTTCTGCCTTTCATGAAAGTAGTCTGATTGGTGTGGATCAATTTCTCAGCTATTTTTTCAATCCTCAAGATTAATGTTTTAGTTAACAACTTGTATATGCAATTGAGCAGACAAATGGGCCTGAATTGTTGAATCCTACTAGCATCAGTAACTTTGGGCAGTAAAGTTATGATTCCATAATTCATTCTACTAACATTTAATTTCTCATCATGGAAGTCCTTGAATAGCTTCAATATATCACCTTTCACTATATCCCAACAAGTTTGATAGAATTCAATAGGGATTTTATCAGGCCCTGCAGCCTTATTCCTCTCCATTTGATCTAAAGCCTCCTTGATTTCAGATTCAACAAAAGGTCTGCATAACAAATCATTTTCTTCTACTGATACTTTTTCACATTCCTCCCAAATGCTATCATCAATGTGGATGTTATGTTGTTCCATTTTGTTAGCTTAATTGTACTATCATTTTTATAAACTAAATATATTTTTTAGATAAAGGATAAACTAAATAATACTATATACTTTAATCATCATATTAGAACATTAGATTGCCGGGCCCTTATAGTATTGCTTGCCCAAGGGCCTTGGAATTTGTTGGGGGACGGCCCTGCAAGCAAACATGTGCCCTGCCCTATATATCAAGCCTTGTGCTCACCGTTGACTTCTCGTTGTACATACTTTGGTGATGTTCAATTATGGGTCCATTATTCATTGTACATGCATCCTATCAAGTTGAATGGACTCCATCAACAACATAAGTCGAGCGTGAGGACAAGTTGAATGGACTCTGCAACCTGGCTGACTCCATCAAGAAGAGCTCGGGATGGCGCTTCACAAAGACGCAGTATATATGGCACATTTGAGCTGTGCTTCAATATTCCCAGATGTCTCCTATTCCCTCATGCCGGCTATAATTACTGGACACATGAACGAGACAATTACGAAAGCAACAAGTTTGCTGCTCATGCCGATATTAGAATCCGTTCCCTGCTGATGCGGACATGCAAAACTACGGTGGCAGGGTGTGAATTGCTGGTTAATGCAGATAGAACTATAGCAGCCATAGTTGCGTTAGTAGGCAGAAGCGCACACACCCCGCCCTATATACTATATCCAGCCGTGTGCTCACTGCTCACATCTCGTCGTACAAAGTTTGGTAGGATATTCAATTATGAGTTCATTATTCATTACACATCCTGTCATGTATATAGTCCCTTATATATATATATATATATATATATATATATATATATATATATATATATATATATATATATATATATATATATATATATTGGTTTGTGCTCCGGTATTCCTCTGCTAAAAGAATGCATAGATCTCAAGCAACCGTAGCCAAATAATGAGACTTGTTTTTTTTTTCTGATTTTCTTTCACGATAATAACTTATTTTTAGATAAAGGATAAACAATATTCGGCCCCTACATCCAAGTATGTATACAGCCAATTATTACAACTACATGTATCACAAAAAGAGAGAAAGCCAGAATCTTATACATAGACCAGGACACTAGAGCAAATGATATATAAATGCTTCCACCCTCTAATTAAAATCTCTAAAGCAATCATCTCTAATTTCTTGCTCATCACCAAGAGGACATCCTTAGCTTGCTCGTCACGCTATAGCTGAGCCCAGAGAGCGTAACCAGTACATTCCCCTGAAAATAACCTGCATGATGGAGTTAGTTTTTATTTTGTTAAAAATAACATCATTCTGGCATTGCTAGATAGCTCAACATATGGTAGCCACCCAAACCCGAGATCAAACCTTTGATCCTCTTATGCTGATTCATAAGCCAGGTAGCAAACATATCGCTGATTGATCTTGGTTGGTTCAAATTTGTATCAAAGAAGATAATCCTCCAAATCATTTTAGCAAAAGGGTAATCTAGGAATAGGTGTTGGATGGTCTCATTCTTGTTACAACAAATAAATTTCTGGCTCCCTTTCCAGTTTTTTCTGGCGAGGTTGTCTTTGGTTAGGATGACACCCCTTTGTAGAAACCAAGAAAGATTTTAATTTTTGAGGAATTCTTCTGTGAAGAAAAAGGTGGATGTGTATCAATGAGGTGGAGATACATTGAGGGAAGAAAAAATAACCCGAATTTGGTTAAACTCCATTTAAAGTAATCTTAACCTTCCACCAATTCAACATTTGATATCCTTGCTACTAGATTAAACCACTCTATAAGTTTATTATCCACTGAGCCCTCCTAAAGGAGATGTTAAGGGGGCTTGTGGCCATCACTTTCGATACAATTGCACGAGGATCACACACTATATTATACGAGGAAGGATATTTATATTTTAAAGACTTATCTTCTAC
Source organism: Themeda triandra (assembly GCA_018135685.1). Taxonomy (NCBI): domain Eukaryota; kingdom Viridiplantae; phylum Streptophyta; class Magnoliopsida; order Poales; family Poaceae; genus Themeda; species Themeda triandra. Next base: position 173,845 of record JAENPR010000758.1, on the reverse strand, counting down.
CCATGTATCATCCCAGAACCTCGTATTGGTCCCATCTTTGATATTGAAGGAACCTTTAGCCAACACCTCATCTTTGATATGCATGAGGCCTTTCCAAAATGGAAATCATTTGGTTTGGCTGTCACTTGAGTAAGGGTTTTTGATCTTAGTTATTTATTCCTTAACATGGACTACCACATGCCATCTCGTGTTGAGTAAATTAACCAACGATTTGGCCAATATGCTTTTATTTTGTAATTTTCAATCTAGAATACCTAGACCCCCATGGTCCTTACGATGACATAACATGTCCCATCTCGGCAAGTCTATATTTATGTTTGTCCGAAGATCCTTGCCAGAAGAACCTTGATCAGAAATGATCAAGGTTTTTTAGACTCTTTTAGGAATCTCAAAGAAAAACATCCTAAACATAGGTAAACTGCTTAAAACAGAATTAAGCAGAACTAGTCTTTCCCCATAGGACAAGTATTTTGCTTTCCAGCAAGAGCATTATTGTTGAAAACGTTCTTCAACCTTTCTCCATTCAGAATTCAAGAGTTGTCTATGGTGCATTGGGATCCCTAAATATCTGAAGGAATATTCTTCTGCATTATAACCAAAGAGAGTAATATAAAAATGTTCCATATCTTTAGCTACGCCATAGGAAAAGATTTCACTCTTGTGGAAATTGATCTTAAGCCCAAACAATTGTTCGTAAGCGCAAAGCAAAAGTTTTAAATTCTTCGCCTGCTCCGGGTCGTGATCAATAAAGATAATGGTGTCATCTGTATATTTTAAAATTGACAAACCATCATCAATAAGATCAGGGACGACTCCTCTTATTTGGCCATCGTTTTTTGCTCTTTTAATAAGAAGAGATAGCATATCCGCAATGATATTAAATAAGATAGGCGACATAAGGTCTCCCTGTCTTATTCCACATTTGGTTTGAAAGTAGTGGCCGACCTTGTCGTTAACTTTAATCCCCACACTAATAACTGGAAGGACGTCGCTTGTTGAGGAGAGGCATGGAGGCACAAACCTCCTTGTTCTCATCCCAAATCGTATGGCACCGCTGTACCTTGCGCTCCTCGATCTACTCTAGAATTCGTTGGTGCGCCACCACCATCGTCATCATCGAATAAACAGCAGAGCAGCACGGAAGAGAATAGAAGACATGACTTTGCCTTTGACGGTAGGGTTGGTAGGATGGGCTAGGCACAACCGCCCAAGTGTGACCCATATAGAAATTATTATATTATTAATTTAACTCATTCATTCATTAGGTTCTTGGCTTGAACTAGTAGTGATATAACTTTCCCATATGATGTCTGATGAAGACAAATTTTATATAAGAGTTGTAGTACTCGAAAAGATATAATTGATCTTGTAGAAAACTGCAAAACACTTAAATGAGACGTGCAAGTATAACACTTTCCCATATGTTTTTTGGCTGTGTACGTCCATTGGATGTCGAGACCAGATATTGAAACATCCTTTATCTAAAAACAAAAGTATATATGATAGGTGGAGGATTAAAAAACATGGAGCAAAATTGGCACTTAAGTTATTATTATAGTATTTGTCAGTTCTTCACAATTGTTAAACGTCCAAGACATGCCGAGTAATGATCATTGCGGTTGCGGCTATGCACCACAACAATTGCTTGAGCTCAAGAAGAAAACTAGAGAAACAAAGAAAATAGTCTGTGACACACTACTTCTTTCCATACCTATTATAGGCCACATACCACAACACTTGTGTGTATTCTTTTGTTCTAGACACAAGTTAAATGACACTGACAGCGTGTAAGAAACAAGGCTATTGGTAGGCCATGAGGTGACTACCTTTCGATCTCTTCCCATTCAAGCAACATCGTAACCTATTTCCTCCTGGAATCATACTAGTCCGCTCGCCATCTAATAGCACGAGAACTTGTGGTAGCAATAGCTTATTTCCTTCCACCTTTCATTCTAATATAAGAATAATTATTATTGTTATAAAACCTCTTTGTGTGGGTGAATCACTATTGGAGGGAGAATACAAATGGGCAGCGTTGCTTGCCCGTTAGCCCGTCGACCCGTTAACCGGTCGAACTGCTGACCCGTTATCGATTCTTTAAATAGGGGGCTGTGGCCACCCTTTGTACACACCGGTTACAGAGTAATAAAGAAGAAGCTCTCCCTCCCATCTCTCTGTGTGTTTCTATCTTCTTGTTCATGTGTGCTTGTGTGATCTTGTATGCAAAGAACGCGATTTGTCGTGCCCCAAGACACCTAGTTGAGCTCTACCAAAGTCCTTCCAGAAGCAAGGACAAGGAGAGCCAACATCAGCCTCACCACATCAATGAGCCTGAAGCTCAGGAATGCGGCGATATGCTTGTCGACGCAAAGAAAAGTGGTAAAGACGTCCAAATGGATGGAAGTGAGGATGACCTTCTCGATCTATGATGACTTTGATATATTCAGGGACCTGTAGTAATCCCTAAGATATCACGATAGTCATAATGCAATGTCCAAATGAAGAGCTTGACCATACATGCTCCTGAAGAGCACTAGTAACAAGTTATGGTCATATGTGCTCCTGAAGAGCATTCGCAAAATGTTGGTGTTTCCACTATATGCTAAGTCCCCAAAGTCTCAGGCCAACTGCATCCCCCTATAGCTAGTGCGTGAAAAAGAATAAAGTATTTCCCCATCTGCGTGTATTTAGTTGAGCGGTACATGTGTGCCAGTACCGACACATCAGCGTACACCAAAGAGACCCCACCAGAAGTTGGGATGGATGAGCCTATGATGGGATCTTCATACGGCTCGGTACGTTGATTGCATTTCCCAGCATTACGGGGAGATAGGCATCCAGAAGAATGCCGGGAAATTGCATGAAATGGAATGGTGGAATGCATTCCTTAGACACACGCACTAGTCAATCTGAACCAGAAGTTCAGAGGTGCTGCCAGAAATTGGAATGGTGGAATGCATTCCTTAGACACACGCACTAGTCAATCTTCCCAGAAATTGTTGCAAATGTGCTGCCAAATACCTACACTGATCAGAAAAGTGACAAGGTCGCATTTACCTGTAGTAAGTGCGCCGGAGAGAGTATAAGTAGCCCAGAAGGTTACCAGCTCTATCGTTTCCATCCGATCCTAGGTTGAGGGGGAGACCTCCGGGTGCTCAGACAAGGTCACGCGGAGACGTCCGCAGAGACAAAGTCTCGAGCCACTTGCATCACTTAGGGAATCAGCTGAAGAAGCTCGACCTGAAGTCGAGAATGCCCCAGAAGTGGCAACTCAACCTGAAGTTGAGGAAGTCCCTGAAGGACACCATCCTGAAGATGGAAATTCCAATGTGTCGCGCACGCACCATCACATTGGAAGATTGGAACGCCCCATCTCAATCGTTATGGGAAATCATGATGAGCGGGAGCACGATCATGGGATGATCGCCACTATGTGGAATCAGAAGAGTCATATAATTAAAAGACCACTATTGTCGACAAATTATGCCTCTGAAATTGTTGACTTAATGGATCTGGATCCAGAACCAAAGTCCATGGCAGAGTCCCAGAAGCACTCATAATGGGATAAATGGAAAGCAACAATTAAGGCAAAATAGCGCTCGCTTTATGAAAGAGAGGTGGTTTAGGCCTACAGCCCTAACACCTCCTGAAGTCATCCCTGAAGGATACAAATGGGTCTTCCTCCAGAAGAGGAACGACTATGGCACAAAGCTAGGCTAGTGGCACAAGGGTTCACGCAGAGACCCGTCATCGGTTACGATGAAAAATTTCTCTCCGGTTACATGTGGCACAAATGTTCCAATACTTAATATTTATGGCAGCTAACCTGAACCTATGAAAGCAGTTGGAAAACTTCGCGGTCGCATTCTTATATGGGCCTCCTGATTCGGAGATCCACATGAGAGTCCCTGAAGGACTAGAGATCCCTGGACCGAATCAAAATCGCAACATAGCATCCGCCTGCAGCGGTCGTTGCATGGGTTGAAACAATCCGAAAGGATGTGGCTCAACCGTTTGAGTAATTTCCTCCTGAAGAGGGATTACACAAACAAGAATGAAGGACTTGGATAAAACCAAATCCTGCTTGAGCCAGCAGCTCAAGCACCTCCCTGAAGGAGTGTTTATACACCAGTCTATAAAGAGGGTACTTAAGAATAGGGCAAATACCACCCTCTTTCCCCATGGTGAATTAGTCCCCAGAAGTGGACAAGTCCCATATAGACCCAAGGATAATAATGAGACAATACTGGGACCTGAAGTTCCCTACTCATAGTACCAATGTAGCATTTGGTAAACTACACGAAGGCTTGATATTTGCCTTTTTGGTACACACAACCTTGGTCTATGGTTCCTGAAGAACCAACCATGGTGGGATACCTGGATATTGGCTATATGTTTGACCCGCATAATGCTAGATCCTAGACTGATTTCATGACTCTCTATGGTGGCACAACCATTTTATAGTGGTCTTGAAGAAGACATTGGTTGTCACATCATCCAACCACTGAGAGTTGATTGCCATATATAAAGCCACACAGAGATGTGTTTGGCTCAAATGGATGATTGGCCACATCCTGAAGTTATGTGGCTTAAGCTTTGATAAGCTCCCCGCCGTTATCTATGAAGGTAATACCGCTTGTATTGCACAAACACATATGGACTATATTAAGAGCAATCTCATGGAGCACATTGCTGCAAATGTCTTTACCCCGTAAGCTCCAGAAGAGCGAGGGAAGAGATGCTCTGCAAGAACAAATCCAGCAGATTTGTTTATAAGGTCTCTGCCAGCCTCTTGCTTCCAAGAATACATCTATTAAAAGGGCATGAGACAATATAGAAGGTTGCTGAGTTCAGGGGGAGAATACTCCCTAAGTAATAGTCCATAATTGTGATCCAGAAGATCACAATCTGGTCCTGAAGACCAGTAGGTCCTGAAGACCTAAAGATAACATGATCCAGAAGATCACAATCTGGTCCTGAAGACTAGTAGGTCCTGAAGACCTAAAGATAGCACGTTAGTCCTGAAGACTTGATCCTGAAGATCAAATTGTTGTACTCTTTTCCCATTGGTGAGTTTTTCCCACTGGTTTTTCTCACGTAAGGTTTTTAACGAGGCAACAAGTGCAACATAGCGCGTACGTGTGATGCACTCTTTTCTCCTACCTTTTTTCCCACTAGGTTTTTGGTTGAGTTTTTGACGAGGCATGCACACAGACGCAAACCATGCAATGGGGAGTGTTGCGAATCAAAGCTCGAAAGATTCCATGGAAGAATCGAGATAACAAAGATCTCAATTATTGGTCCTGAAGACCAATTGGTCCCGAAGACCTAAGTTGCATCGGTCAGTCCTGAAGACTTAACCGAAACCCGACTGTTGTACTCTTTTTCCCTTGATGAGTTTTTCCCATAGGGTTTTCTCATGCAAGGTTTTTGACGAGGCAACAGATGCAACATAAGTTGGCGCTTGTGATGTACTCTTTTCTTCTACCCTTTTTTCCCACTTGGTTTTTGGGCGGAGTTTTTGATGAGGCATACACGTAAGCGCGATTCACCCAAGGGGGAGTGTTATAAAACCTCTTTGTGTGGGTGAATCACTATTGGAGGGAGAATACAAATGGGCAGCGTTGCTTGCTCGTTAGCCCGTCGACCCATTAACCCGTCGACCCGCTGACCCGTTATCGATTCTTTAAATAGGGGGCTGTGGCCACCCTTTGTACACACCGGTTACAGAGTAACAAAGAAGAAGCGCTCCCTCCCATCTCTCTGTGTGTTTCTATCTTCTTGTTCATGTGTGCTTGTGTGATCTTGTATGCAAAGAACGCGATTTCTAACAATTATTTTCTTCTCTGGCGTATCTCACTACTTTTTTCTTCATCTGTGCTGTTCTTTCTTCTGCTGGTTGCAAATTGAGGTCATATATGAGGACGCAAATGGTGCCACCATCAAACACTACTACAGATTCGCACATCACAGCCCACCGTATCACCGCCGGAAATGGCGAAACCAGCAGTGATGACTCATCATAGCCGGTGCCAAGCTCGACGGAGCCTGACTCGTGTCAGACAGCGAAGGCACCGGCAGTGATGAGGATATTACTGCCGGCTCGTGTCTAGAGCCGACAGTGATGCGTCTAATACTGCCGGCGTGTGTCTAGAGCCTGTAGTGATTAGGTGGGCAGATATCACCGCCGGCTCTAGCCAGAGACCGGCAGGCATGGGGCACATCGCCGCCGGTGTCTGGCGAGAGCCGGCAGTGGCCGCCTGAGAGCACACCGCCTGCTTCTCCTTCCTCCTCCCTATGAACAGAGGGCAACTTGCTCAAATTCATTATATAATTCATTATATAATTCAACTTGCTCAAAATAATAATAAAATAAATAAAACAAAACTCGTAGAAATAGAAATTCATTATATATAATATGATAAGGTTTTCATTACATAATTAAAATTTCTTGTAAATAAAAAAACTAATAAAAAAAATGGCGGCGGCGTTCGACGTCCGCTCGCCGCCGTCCTCGACGCCGCACCCTCGCCGCCGCCTAACGGGGGCCCGCCGTCTCGAGCTGGCTGCGAGCAGCCTCCTCCTCCACCTCGGCAGCCGCGCGGGCCGTCTGCTTGGCTGCCAGCGCATCGCGGAGGATGGCGGCCTCCTCCTCGGCCGCCGCGCGCTCCACCTGCAGCGCCTCCTCGGCCGTCCTGCGCCAGCTCCGCTCTTGGGCAAGCTGCGCGCGTAGGGCGAGGACTTGGTTCTCCGGCGCGCGGACTTGGCAGCCGGGGGAGGAGGTCGACGGGTGCAGAAAACGCCGTCCCCGGCGTCCGGCTCCGTCACCACCGCTGCGGCCACCACCGACGCCACGGCCGCCGGACTCCATGACGGACGAAGGAGAGAGAAGATCGAGAGGATATGGAGAGAAAGAGAGGAAGGTGGGAGGAGAATGCAGCCGAGGAGGCCGATTTATAAAGGCCACCGGCGGGGGACTCAAAGGCCACCGTCGCCGGTGGCCTATCAGTTCACACCGCCATCAATGCGCGGCAAGGAAGACGAAGCGGGTATTTGGCTATTCGTCCCCGCCAACTTATCACTGCCGGTTCTTTTTACGACCCGGCAGTGATGATGGAGACGGCTATGTGCGGTTAAGTAACCTATACTGCTCCACTCTTTCGATCTCCCTCTTTGTCCCAGCGGTTAAGGTCGCGCGCTCTGGAACTTGCGACCCGCGCTCGAGTCCAGGCTGCCTCAAAATTTTTGAACTTTTTTTTATATTTTTATACATATCACTGTCGGGTCTTATTACAAGCCGGCAGTGATGTGTATTTCAAGATGCCTATTTAAACTTGCGTGGACACTTTTTCCTACATGGTTTGCAGCAGGTGGACACTTGCGTGATGTGTGATCAGGCATCGGAAACTATGGACCATATTCTGCTTGGTTGTGTGCTCAGTCGGAAGGTATGGCAGCTTGGTCTTGCTAGACTGCATTTGCTCGGTCTTTTCTTAGTACAGGAGCAGCCTTCTTTGGGGTGGTCGCTTCACTCGAGGAAGAAGGTCCCCAAGGAGCTTCGAAAAGGGTTCGATACTTTCTTCTTCCTTGTTGGGTGGATGCTCTAGAAAGAAAGAAATGCAAGGACTTTCAACGGGAGGGCGACGTCGGCTGCCATGTTGGTGGATCTCATTTTTGAAGAGGCCAAAGTTTGGGTCTCCGCAGGGTGCAAACAGTTGGGCATTCTTCTTGCTCGGCTTTAGGGCGTGTTTGGTTGCCCGCATAAGGACATACATGCATCCCGAGATGCAGCCTGTCCATGTTTGGTTGCCTGGCCGCCCCCCTCAGCCTGGCTGAGCTCATGCAAAAAACCCCCTCGGGCCTGGCTGGGAAAGAACGCCCAAATCGGCCGTTCTTCTTCAGCCTGGCTCGCTCCGTGCTCTCTCGTATGCGTGCGTGCTCCGATGTCGACCGCTGGGAGATGGCGCCATCTCGCTGTGGTGCTGCGGTTACCTCCCTCTTTCCCGCCGTTCACTGCGTTTACATCCCCTCCCCCGTCGTCGCTCCCCGTCGCTCCGCCGGTAGGTGCCGTGGATCTGAGCCACCTCCTCCTCTTCTCTGCTCTGTTGTTCATCGATTTAGCATGCTCATCCTTCATCTTCTATCTCCTGTTGGTATGGCAAGTGCTGTGGATCTGAGCTATGTACAGGAAAGTGATTTTCCCCTCCTCCTACCTTCCCTGTACTCTTGATTTTGAAACCCTAACTCACAATTTCTTCTCGATCTGCATGTAGGCAGACCAGATCTAAGTTCTTTGCTATTCTTGAGGTATGAATTTAAGTTTATTAGGGCTTTTTTGTTTTCTCTACTGTTTGCAGTAGCATAGCCTTGACATGTATATGCAAAATCCATTTTTTTTATACTTGCAGATCTGAGAATGTTGCTGTTATTCAGGCATGTGCGATGATGTCTATTCTTTCTATTTTCTACTTGAGGCATGTGCGATGGTGTTTCTTGAGGCATGAGACATTCTTAATGTTTCTGCTGATGACCTTGTTTTCCCTGAACTTGAGAATGTTTCTGTTATTCAGGTGCTTGCTGAGGTTGTCTATCGCATCTAGAGTTCTAGACGGCTCTGTTTGGTGTGTAGGACACCACACAAGTCACTTGTTCATCTCTGGCCAGCTTTTCTCGTCCACCGTGATCCATTACGCTACAGTTGCCAACAATACAGTAGGCTCTTGCAAGACGTATACCAGTGGAAAATCATCAAACAATAAGCCTGTATGGTACACTATTTCCTAGTGACTCCCATGCCTACATAATGAGTTTTCTTTGTCTATATTTCCTTCTGCTACACAAACTGTGCTCTGTCACTGCCATTGTGCGTTGCTCCATGCATGGACGGCTAATATAAAGGAAGCGAGAGGGAATGTTATCTGAAGTTTAGTTGGTGGCAAGGTGCTGTGAGGTGGAATACCACACTACTAGTACACTACATTTAGTTATGTTCATTCATGCTACCAGCCTATTCTAAAAAATGGTGCTGCGATGGTACACACCAAAATAACTTTGCACTGTTCACTTAGCTTGATGTAGATGCATATGGTGAAAAATTAGCTATTATAGGATTCGAAACAATTGGTTTCTCTATAATAGGACTCCTATTATTGATTTCTTCGAAATAGAACTTCAACAAATGACATTTTGTTTCTTTTTAATCCCTTTTGTCATCTTAAAACTAGGAGAATTTCCCGCGCGTTACAGCAGGTATGAAGGAGGAATAAAAAGTGAAGTGCACCTTGCATGTCAAGATAAATTGTTATTGACAAATGATAGTGGATTGCTGAGCTGGATGCATTACATTAAGAGATATAGATAGTGGGTTTCATAGTGGGTGATGAGGTGGACGCGTTGAATGTCTAGAGAAATAGATAGTGTGATTTATTTATATAAAAAGTATAGATATAGATATAGATACATATATTTTTTCATATTAATCGTATTACCCTTCTGCTAATATTTCGATTCATCTAATCTGATTCCGCCGTTTATCCATGCTCGCAGTCGCAAGACGCGACGCGACTTCCTACGCGTGAACACCGCCGCTTCGCCGCGAAGACCGATGGCCCTCCTTCCCTCCCCCACGCCGGCCCTCCTTCCCTCCCACGTCAGTCAGGGCGAGGCGGGGTGGGACAGCACGACGAAGCCCAGCGGTTCCGCACTCGCTAGTGAGCAGCGCGTTCTTCTCCTTGTCACGTAGCTTCCTGCGCTGAAGAAGAACAGAGCAGGGCAGGAACGCAAGGAGACCCACGGGCCGCACAGAAACGGATAAAACTGGCTGGCTGTGACCAACTGGCCAGCACACGCAACAACTAGACTGCTAGTGCTAGAGCTAGAGCCGCGCCGCATGCTCGGCTCCGCTCTGCTGAGTGCTTGCTAGCCGGCCGCGTCGCGTTTCAATTCGGGGCACCAACACCAACACACACCATGCCGTCGTGGCGCAAGCGGCCTCTGGTTTCTGATTTCCTGAATTCCCTTTCCTTCCCTCCCAGCATTTGCATCAGCCGGCCAGCACGCGCAGCCAGCCAGCCAGCATGCACGGCCAGCCTAAGAGGTAAGCGAATAAATATTTTCCTTTTAGGGATCCATACAATGCAGTCGTGTAACAGTCAGTGGCAACATGACCATGCTTGTACCTACCGTGATGTTGATGTTGTCTCTTTTAACTAAGTTTTCATAATGTACATAGTCAACTTGTGTCCACGTGCGTAAACTTGTCTGAGCATATATGTTACGATTATATGTATAAATGGAGAGTATATAAGTACATCCCAAGAATGACATAAAAGACCAGACAACAGTTATGAACTTATGACCGTGCACACAGGTTGAAATGATGCGACAAATTTCGAGCCTCTTTGTATTACCTTGACACATGATGAGGTCCCTCGCCAAAAAAAAAAAAAAAAAAAAAAAAAAAAAAAGAAAAAGATACAGGATGAGGTCCTCTGTCATGTACAAGAACCTATATGCTCCAGTGAAATTTTGACATGGCTCACATAGCGTAACATGTTCTTAATGTATTACCACTACTCCTTGTTCTTAATTAATGTATTAGTGGTCCATGTGGCCATGTATCTAAAACGTCTTGCACCAACATGGCAACATGAATGCAGATTGTTTGGAAATGGATGGTGTCTCGCTGTGTTTTCAGGAGTGCATCCATATGCTCTGATATCAACCGATAGCAACCCGTGAATAAGTTTTTCTTAACTACGAAATAATTTTTCCTTCTATAATATCAAGGGCGCCAAGATGGGTTAGCCTCCTTTTCTTCTAGGAGGTAAGATGTATACCATAGCAGATCCGTCTAAATATACTTTTCCTAGCAAAACACTTCAGTGATTTGAGAGCAAAATGCAGGCATGATGCCGGTATCCACCGTAGCAATGGCGAAACCAGATTCCATTTCTTTGGTACCATGTCCCGTTGTCAGTCATAGATACAATAGTTGATCTTGAAGAAAACTGTAAGACACTTTGTTTTAAAAAAGGAGAAAATAAAACTGTAACACACTATGAGACATGCAAGTATGACAGATGGAGGTTTCAAAACCATGGAGCAAAAATGCACTGTACTCGTTCACTACTGTTAAACGTCCAAGATATACTAATGATCATTGCGGCTACATACATGCATCTGTGAGAGCTCAAGCTAGAGAACTAGAGTAAAACATATGTGAAACACTAGAACAGTCATGCCACCCTTATTCTTTGATGCCTATATACACGGAACAATCACAACATTTGTGTGTAGTACTATGTTTTTGTCCACCGATGCTGCGAAGCTAAGTGAGTAACAAGGGTGGTAGGCCATTCGGGAATTAATTCAGTGCGGATAGTCCTCACCCGGCGCGGTGCGGACTTCCAATTAGTTGATGACGCGTGGACAGGTATTCAATCGGCTCACTCATCCCACCCGGCTTTGGCTTGGCTCATCGCCGATTGAGTATGTGCGCGCTCACCGCTCGGCTCGAAGCACTAGCTAATCGGGCCTATCCACCTCCACGCTCGCTGGCCCACCTCATGTCCTACGGCGACGCCCTCGCCGGGGCCGCAAGCACCGCCGCGCCGCCACCTCCGTGCCTCCTCCTCCGCCTCCGCCTCTTCTCCTTCCTCCGCTTGTCCCATCGTGTGAGCCCGCAAGGGACCAGGGGCCGCGCCGCTGCGCTCGCGCAACCTCCTCTCCTCCATGGCCGGTACGAGCTCTCGCCCCGTCGAAATCGAGGTCTTCTCTTAGGAGCGCGTGACATTGACGTATAGATCCCCTTCTGGCAGCCCTACGGTGAGTCCTACTCCTACGAACCCTGCTTTCTGCTGCGCGTGAGGCAACGTAAAAGATGAAGAACGCCGCCGTCCTTCTGCTGCAAGGAACAAATGAAGAACACCGCCATCAGTCCCAGGCCAACGTACGCCTCGCCTACGAACCCTGCTTCCTGCTCCGCGTGCTCTGCCTGTTTACCATCTGTTCATTCAAAAGCCTCAGCTCTGAGCCCACTTTGTATCTCTGCCTTCTACGACCATGCCAAGGTGAGCGATGCAAGAGCTCAGTGATATGACATATATGTAGATACCCTATTCGATTAAATGTCTGAACGGTGTGGATGATTTTCTTTTTTGTCATAGGATCTTCTTTAATTTGGGTTTAAAGTCTAGCCTTGCTGAAATCAATATGGCTAATTTCGTTCATATGTAAGATCGACAACAAATGCAATGTCAGTGTTGTTCCCAACTCCTCGCAGTTATTGTTCTCTAGAGTTTACCATGTAGCATAATTGGGCTGAGTCCTTATAATATATTAGTTATATCTTCTTGCATACGAGGTCTTCAATGATCTCGTATTCTCCTATCTCTACAATGCAATGTGCCTTAGTTAAAAAATAATCTTTCACTTTATAACCTCTGTTCTTTGAAGCCAAATATCAGTACGTGATCCACTTTATAAGCTTTGAATTATATATAATCTCGGTCTTTTAATTGATTAGTGTTTGTTTGTCACTTCTTCCATCATGCAAAAACTGAAACCAGGTATGGAGTTGTTCATTTTATAGTGCAGCATTCATACACACTCATAGAACATGGTTGTGAATTTGTATGTAGGGAGCATTCATACTACCATGAACTATACTACTACTACCTATTCTTACAGGTTCTTCCTTTCTTTCGATCTGGTCCTTTTATATGTCCAGATGATTGACTTAATGAAAAGGCTAAGCAGTACTTCAGTGATAGAATGCAGTCCTCGAATCGGCTAGATTGGATTACACTCTTTGGTCCTGTTGAGCTTTAATTAATCTACAACATTGATATTGTTAATTCTCACTCATCTGACAGTTTATTTCTCCCTAAAATATGCAGGTACTCAGGGTGAAGCAAAGAGATGTGTCTATAGGATCCCATTATAAATCAAGGGATATGGTCGTAGCTGTGATCATCGATCAATGTTGCTGTGGTGTTTGTATGCCTTTTCAACCATGACCCTGTGGTGTCTGTAGAGTGGATGATGGCTTGTATATATCTTAGAATGACCAGTCGCTTTTGAAGAAACAATCTATGCAACTTATCATTTCTTTTTGTAAACTTTCTTTGTAGGTGTTATTAGCACAATTGCTTTGAAGAAACAATTTGTGCAACTTTTTTTTGTGAACCTGCTTTGTAGGAGGTAGTAGCACAGATGTTATAGTCTGGAGAGATGTTTTATTTATATATATCAGAAATAAATATGGCATTTTCAGCCCCTTTGAACTTTATAGTGTGTGATGAATTTGTCAAAAAAAATGGATTTACAGTGTTGTAGTTTTTGTTCTACTACATCTGAAACATCCCATTTTCAGCTTAACAAGACTATGTCATTCCAGTGTATTTATATTCCCATGTTTTTAAAGGGAAAGGAGAATTTTAAAGAATAGGACAAACATTCACAATCTTAAAATCTACCATTCCAGAAATCACTGAAGTCAACAGCAAGAAATTTCTGTGAATAGGATGGCAAAGAATAGGATACAATTTGCAGTTTCTGGCTATAGTAATGCCACAGAGGTAGCAGTGTAGTACTCTTATCTTTGCACACATATCTTTTTCCATACGAATGTTGTGAACAATTTTTTATACTACTTGTACAAGATCAAATCGGCAGCCATCATTTAGCTACCATACTGGAGCATAAACAAGATGAAAACTGATTACGTGACCATCTCGAGTGCCTACTAGATCATGTCCTTCCCGGATACAGGCACCACGAGTACTCCTTGCAGGTTAGAATTGCCTGACACAAGATCGGAGGCCGCAAACGTGGACGATGAACTACCAGCGCCGTGCAGGGCCGTGATGATTTTATCCCTCGTGTTCAGTCGATATACAGAACGAAGGCCTTTAACAACCTTGGTAAGGTCAATCACGGAGGTGGAGGCGGAATCGGACGGGGTTGAACAAGCAGACGGCGGCTGCCGACGGGACGTGTTGGGAGCGGCGACGGCGGATGAGAGATTTCAGATTTGTGTGCCTCTCGTGGGGGGCTGCGAGCCGGGCGCTGGAGTCCGAGCCGGCGCCGTTGCGTGTCTGGAGCCGAGCGGAGCTAGCGTGCGCGCGGTTGGATCCCAGATTCTAGAGGGAGACACGCGTCAGCCATCAGCGATGTGTCCGCACCGAACGCCGTAGGGACTATCCCCACCCAGGCCATTACCGATCCTGACAGGAATGAAAAACAGTTTGCGACTACTTTGCAGTGCTCCATTCAAGCAGCATCCTTATAGTATTGCCTTGGGGACTCGTAATCTTCCCCTCACCTTCAAAAAGGACAACAGCAACACCATATTTCCTGCCACCTTCCATTCCAATGTGAGAATAACTATTATTTGCTTCACTGGCGCATCTCATCGCTCTTTGTCCTCCATTTTTGTGTGGTTCTTACTTCTGCCATTGGCAAATTGCAGGGGTCAGATGATGAAGTAGATGGTGCCGGCACCACATATATAATGGTTCTCCGTAAGATCGAGTCAGGTCGTTCACTAATTATTAATGGATGGTGTGTAGTGTAAGTTTGTGATACAGGACCAACCTATAATAATTTCTACAAGCACAGCAAAGTTCTAAGCAGGTGGCATCAAGAGTAGATCCATTCTACGCTACATCAGGTGGTCCCATATCTTTGAACTAAGGAGACTTTATCATCACTTGCCATTATGTTACACTAATGAATTTCTTTTCTTGTTTGAAACCCTATAAGAACAGTGTGCTAGAACTTCAGGCCCTGGCGTGCTGCATTGCCATGCCATTTGGTGTTTAGCCACTCTTTTTGCCTTTTTGGTGAAGCCCACCTTGATATCTCCTCCAAAGCTCCATACCGCAAGTTAATAAATCAGTCCTTTTTATGGAAATGGGATAACTGAAATTTATCATAATAGTTTAAGAAATAGAAATCAATGGTCACTCCTAAATTTTGTCCATACAATTTGGAAGTACATATCATAACAATTCTTGATGATGGTATTTTGCTACCCCGTGTGTTTGAAAGAAGTTAACATACAAAATAAAAACGGTGCAAAAGGTTGTTAGAGCAAGTTCAATAATAGAGCCAAGTGCTTGACTATTTGCCAAGTTGCAAGAGCCAAGCTATACAATTGTGATATGTTATTTGTTTACAAGAAAATTTTAATGTTAGTTTTATCCAAACTCCGCCTTTTCTATCCTAATGCTCCTCACAGTCACTTAGATATGGACCCACCACTACATATGCATCCGTGCCTAGCTTGTTGCTTGTATGAGAGGTCCCAGTTCTCCTCTCTCTCCTCCCTTATCTCTTCCACATTAGCATTTGCTTGGCTATAAGTCAATTATTATATCTGCTCTTAGACATTTGCTATAATAAATATGACTACGTAGAAGGACCATGTAATAAAACCATCACCACTTCTCGATAGCTAGGAGTTTGCTAAGGCCAGTCTCAGTGGGGGTTTCACCATAGTGTCATGCACATTAAATACAGTGACACATCAGCAATTTGATTGAAACGAGGAGGAGAGAGAGCAACATGGTTTCACCATGGTGAAACTGGGCTGGCGTCGTTTCCCAGGTAGTGAAACCCGAATGAAACCTGCACTGAGCCGTTTCATTGCGTCGTATACACATGATTAAGGATGTTTGTGATCCCATACACGCATACACATGCGGCAATTAAGTGCTTTTCTAAGCCTGGAAAACAGTGCATTGAAACTGTTGCATTGTGAAGGGTGTTTCAATGTTTGTTTCATGGAGGCTTTATTAGCAATTTTGTTTGGGAAACAATGCAATGACACCATGCACTGAGACTGGCCTAAAAGTTTGTGTACACTAGAGTTAACCTTGGCAGAACATAAATCATGATGGTCTTAGATAATAGCATGTGAAGTCTTAACATACTAGTTTGATTAAACAACATGAACAATGACATGATGAAGCCCGAATGATATATCATGCAGTGTGCTCATGATGTACATAGTTAGGTGGATATTCAATTATGAGTTAATTATTCAATTCATTACACATCTTGTCACACATTTTTTTAAAGAACGTGCGCTGCATGTGTTTCATTAAAAAGAAGTTAGAAGTTTTACTTGCTATCCAACATCACATCATGGCGAGGTGCCATAAACGGGGTTGAATATAAACACAAGGCACCACGGGGCGGGTGGAATGCACACAATTGTAACTAAGTAAGAAACTACTAGTACAACCTAGGAACTTGCAACTGACATCGCGATCAGTACTGCTGCCCTGGCAGCCGTCCCCTCCTGTGTACCGCCCATGGAAAGAGCTCCGTATTACAGCCACTTTGGATCATGATACATCGTGTCATACATATAATCACGTATATGTAGATGTGTAAATATGTTGCATGAAGGAACCACTGGTGTGCACTACTGCACAAAGGCACTGTAGGGGCGGCTCAAATCCCACTGTAGGGGCGGTTGGGCGAGCCGCCCCTACGCCACCGATCTTACAGTGGTCGGCCACTGTAGGGGCGGCTCAACACCAGCCGCCCTTACGGTGGGTTCATCAGGGGCGGGCCGGTGATCCAGCCGCCCTTACTGGACATCCATGTAAGGGCGGCTCAATCTAGAGCCGCCCCTACGGTGAATTTTTGGTTAAAAAAAATATAAATTCACAAATATCGATCTGACCATAGCACAACATATATATTATTCAAATACACAATTCCATCACAACAAGTTCATAGTTCAAAAGTTCAAGTCCATCAAATTTACAAGTTCCACAAGTCCATCATTCACAAGTTCGACAATACATCAAGCTACCGAACTAAGCTAGGCATGAGTTAGAAACTCTAATTATACAATACTGCAAGCACAATCAGCTCATTCAGCACTTAGATGTCACCTGGATATAAAAAAAAAGCCTCATTCAGCATGCAACAGCAACAACAATCAATAGGGTTCTTCATTCTCATTGGACAAAACCTGCACTAGAAGAATATACCATTAGAATATATCATCTATTACTTATCATGTATAGGTAGAATAGACAATAGTTAATAGCAGCCAATGCATATAAGCACTTAGATAACCCAGAGGCCAGAGAATAAGTCCAAGTATTGATTTTATCCATAAAGCTACAGGGAAGGGGATATGATTCATAGTACCTTCTTCTCATGAAGCTTGATTTTATTGGTGGCCGCAAAGAAACTTTTATGACAAGTTATCAGTCATCCTGCTCAATGATCAAAGACATATGACAAGCATGAGGACTTATTGTAAGCATTAAATTGACAAGAAAGTACATGGGAACTTTGAAAGTTTACTTGACAAGAAAATTAGGACCATTTTTAGGTAGCAAATTGAGTTACCAAAACTGATTCTAGGCCAGACTAAAGCAGCAGATTCATGAGATATATCATGGCTTGCACTATCTAAGTTCACTAAAAAATCCAGTGTTCATGTGTATCATGGATAAACAAAACCAAGAAAGCCACGGTTCAAGATAAGTTAAGTTCAGAGCAATTGGGATTAACTCATTTGTGAGAAACCATAAGTAGAAATCATTTGTGATAAAGTTAAAGTGCTGCTTTTAGCTACCTCATCATTAGGATGTCAAACTTCCTTGCCATTCATGATTCATCCCATTGTATCCTGCTAACTGCAACCTGGATATCAGAGTGAATATAAGTTAGGTTTGCTAGCAAATATTCTAAAAAGAAACATCATCTATTTACTAGAAAGCTTTGAAACTAGTTTACTATCTAGTTCAATGCATATATTTTTGAGAGCCCAACAAGTAGCGCATGTGAATGTAAATAGAGTAAAATACACTGTAGGTCCATGGACTTACGCGGGTGTGTCATGTAGGTTCATAGACTTGCAAAACGTGCTTTTGGGTCCTTCAACTTGCACGGGTGTGTCATATAGGTCCATGAACTTGAAAAATGTGCTTTTGGGTCCTTCAACTTGCGCGGGTGTATCATATAGGTCCACTTTTCCTTTTTCAGCATATTTTTTTTTATTTTTTTTACACAGCACACGCACGCTGCACCGCACACACGCACAGCACACAGCACACACACTGTTTTTTATTTTTAATTTTAGTTTTTAGTTAATTTTTGTCATATTTTAAATTTGTAGTTTTCAGCCAAACTTGTTTAATATTTTTTTTTAGTTTTCATTTTTTAGTCAAGTTTTTTTTTAGTTTTATTTTTTTGTCACCCTTTTAGTTTTGAAATATCTTTCTAAATCCTACACGGTTCCCTCACAATAGCTTCTATTTTTTCAGTGTTTTTAGTTTCTGTTTTCAGTCAATTTTATAAAACTATTTTTAGACTTATATATTATAGGTGAGGCAACAAATATGTAACATTTAGGAGGGCATTCGAACCTAAAAGGGTGACCAAAAATTGAAACTAAAAATATTAAACAAGTTTGGCTGAAAACTATAAATTTAAAATATGACAAAAAATTGACTAAAAACTAAAATTAAAAATAAAAAACAGTGTGCGTGTGTGTGCTGTGTGCTGTGTGCTGTGTGCTGTGCATGCGTGCGTGTGTGCGTGTGTGCTATGCAGAGTGCGTGTGTGCGTGTGCTGTGTAAAAAAAATAAAAAAAAAATTGCTCAAAAAGGAAAATGGACCTATATGACACACTCGCGAAAGTTGAAGGGCCCAAAAGCGCGTTTTGCAAGTTCATGGACCTATATGATACACCCGCGCAAGTTGAAGGGCCCAAAAATACGTTTTGTAAGTCCATGGACCTATATGACACACCCGCACAAGTCCATAGACCTGCGGTGCATTTTACTCATGTAAATATGATAGATATAGCTTATAGATTAAATTTGAGTCAAAGTAGAGCTATAATATGTCCAATCCACACATCTTAGCACTTGTAAGTTCAGCAATAGAGTTAAATGTTATATGCTAATACTCCAAAATGACCAACCACAATAGCAAGGACTCAATTCACTCACATTCAACTAGTTGCTGCTGCAACTTCAAATTCCTCCCAAACTCCAACAGACAAGTATGTTGTCATCAAACCTAAACCCCAATTCATGAAAACAGTAAGCACAAACCCCTGTGTTCCTGCCATCCAGCATTCCAGAAACATCCATGGAGACAAATAGTAATCCATCACTGCCACTCCAAGACATAGTATAGTTCTTAAATAAAACAAGAAACTAGGTGTATTTTTAGGTAAATTTGAATTTTCGACCGACCCTTGAACAAACTCCAAGAACACGCTTGCACGCTTGACCGACTCCGATCTACTACCACAACGGCGCCATTGTAACGAGGATCGGTCAAAGAGCAGCAACGAACCCGAGCTGCATTCCATTCCACCCCATCCCGACCGCGAGATCTCATCATCCTACCTGGCTGGCGGCGATGCGGAGGAGCCCCCTACGGATCCTGGTGTCGGCGGGCTCGGAGACGCGCATCTGCACACGCATGAGCTCCCCGACCGTGGCGGGCCCCCGTGGGCCCGCCCTCCCGCCACCGCCGCCGCTGCCGGGGCTGCCGACGCCCTTGGACGACGCGGAGGAGCGCAGCCCCAGCGCCTTCTTCATCTTGCTGGCGGCGGCGGAGGTGAGGGAGCGCTGGAGCGACGCGGACGACGCCGCCGGGGAAGACACGGAGGAGGAGGAGGACGGGGACGACGACGCCCCAACCGCAGCGGCGGACTGCGGGATGTAGGTGAGCGGCTTCCCGCCCGTGGTGCGGGACGCCGCCACCAGCACCTCGTAGGCGGCTTCACGAAGGTCGGAGGGGGAGAGCGCGACGCCGAGGTCGGGAACGGGGGAGGAGCGGCGGCGCGGGGGGAGGGGGTGGGCGGAGGACGGCGGGAGGAGGCCGTTGGAGGAGGAGGAGTGGGAGGAGGAGTCCCGCCGGGACTCGCGGCGGCGGCGGCGTCGGCGTCGGCGGGGATGGGGGCCGAGCGAGGGCGTCTTCTTGCGCGCTCTAGGGAGGGGAATGGGGATTAGGGTTAGGGTATCCATTATATACCAGCCTAGGAGAATGTGAGCCGTCCATTAAAATGGACGGTCACCGTTCACCGGGCCTAGCAGCGGGCCCAACGAACTATGAAGTTTTTCTTTTTATTTGTATAGTAAACTTTACGAAATATTATATAGTAAAATCAATTATTGTTTTTAAAAATAGATTTTATATATATTTAAAATTCAAAATATATGTATATAATTATTTTAAAATATTCCTTATATTTCATAACTAATTTCTATATATATAAATACAATATATCATTTTAAAAACAAAAACATTTTTTAAAAATAAATTATAAATTTTGAAAATTTGAATTAAACTTTAACCGAACCCTAGATCGCCTTAAATACAAAAGTGATGAACATCAAGTTTGATCCAATCATCAAGATACACATTTTTCTCAATGGTCACCTTTTCATCTGAGATTGTTTGGACCACTCAAACTTTGAAACTTCAGTTTTTCCCGGCTACACGCGGGTTTTCGACCCCTAGACGGGCCCACCTTGAAAAGTCATGAACATCAAGTTTGATCCAATCATCAAGACGAACAATTCATACAATGGTCATTTTTGCATTTGACGAAGCGTTGCGAAAGTGTAGTTCTAAATCCACTCGTCCCGCATAAAGTTTCATTAAGTCTGTGTGGGATTCAAGAATTTGTGACTAGAGTTTACCAACACTTTCTCAAATGGAAAAATGTTCTATATATGAAATATGTATCTTGATGAGATAAAACTATCTTGTATTCAAAAGGTTTTCATTTGAGGTCATTTGGTACCACGTTTGACTAGGGTTGACCATGTCTCGCCTTGGATTTTTAAACCCTGTGACAAGAGTTTACTAAAACTTTTTCAAATGCAAAAGTGTTCTATGTATGAAATATGTATCTTGATGAGATAAAACTATCTTGTGTTCTAAAGTTTTTCATTTGAGGTCATTCAGGGCCTCGTTTGACCTAGGTTGACCAAGTCAAACCTTTGTTTTTTTTGGAAAATACACGTTGACCGGACCCTGGATGGCCTCAGATGCAAAAGTGATGAACAGCAAGTTTTTCCACTTATCAAGATACATATTTTCTCCAATGGTCACCTTTTCATCTCGAGATTGTTTCACCACTCAAACTTTGAAACTTCGTTTTTCGCGGCTACACGCGGTTTTCGACCCCCTAGACGGGCCCACCTTGAAAAGTCATGAACATCAAGTTTGATCCAATCATCAAGACGAACAATTCATACAAAGGTCATTTTTGTATTCGATGAAGCGTTGCGAAAGTGTAGTTCTAAATTCACTCGTCCCGCATGAAGTTTCATTAAGTCTGTGTGGGATTCAAGAATTTATAACTAGAGTTTACCAACACTTCCTCAAATGCAAAAATGGTCTATGTACGAAATGTGTATCTTGATGAGACAAAACTATCTTGTATTCAAAAGTTTTTCATTTGAGGTCATTTGGTACCTCGTTTGACTAGGGTTGACCAAGTCTCGCCCCGATTTTCAAATCCCGTGAGAAGAGTTTACTAAAACTTTTCCAAATACAAAAGTGTTCTATGTATGAAATATGTATCTTGATGAGATGTAACTATCTTGTATTCAAAAGTTTTTCATTTGAGGTCATGTGGTACCTCGTTTGACTAGGGTTGACCAAGTCAAACCTCTGTTTTTTTCGGAAAATACACGTTGACCGGACCATAGATGGCCTCAGATGCAAAAGTGATGAACAGCAAGTTTGATCCACTCATCAAGATACATATTTTCTCCAATGGTCACCTTTTCATCTGGGATTGTTTGGACCACTCAAACTTTGAAACTTCAGTTTTTCGCGGCTAGACGCGGGTTTTCGACCCCCCTAGACGGGCCCACCTCGAAAAGTCATGAACATCAAGTTTGATCCACTCGTCAAGACGAACAATTCATACAAAGGTTATTTTTGCATTCGACGAAGCGTTGCGAAAGTGTAGTTCTAAATCCACTCGTCCCGCATGAAGTTTCATTAAGTCTCGTGTGGGATTCAAGAATTTGTGACTAGAGTTTACCAACACTTCCTCAAATGCAAAAATAGTCTATCTATGAAATATGTATCTTGATGAGATAAAACTATCTTGTATTCAAAAGTTTTTCATTTGAGGTCATTTGGTGTCTCGTTTGACTAGGGTTGACCAAGTCTCGCCTTGGATTTTCAAACCCTATGAGAAGAGTTTACTAAAACTTTTCCAAATGCAAAAGTGTTCTATGCATGAAATATGTATCTTGATGAGATAAAACTATCTTGTATTCAAAAGTTTTTCATTTGAGGTCATTTGATACCTCGTTTGACTAGGGTGGACCAAGTCTCGCCTTGGATTTTGAAACCCCGTGAGAAGAGTTTACTAAAACTTTTCCAAAAGCAAAAGTGTTCTATATATGAAATATGTATCTTGATGAGACAAAACTATCTTGTATTCAAAAGTTTTTTATTTGAGGTCATTTGGTGCCTTGTTTGACTAGAGTTGACCAAGTCTCGCCTTGGATTTTCAAACCCTGTGAGAAGAGTTTACTAAAACTTTTCCAAATGCAAAAGTGTTCTATGTATGAAATATGTATCTTGATGAGATAAAACTATTTTGTATTCAAAAGTTTTTCATTTGAGATAATTTGTTGCCTCTTTTTAACTAATTTTGTGAAAACCCACTGTAGGGGCGGCTGGATCACCAGCCGCCCCTACTACAGGCCACTAGTAAGGGCGGCTGGATCACCAGCCGCCCCTACAGTGCATTAGCAGGGGCGGCGGTGATCCGGCCGCCCCCTCCCCGCGCCGCCACTGTAGGGGCGGCTGGATCACGAGCCGCCCCTACTAGAAATGGCGAGGCGCTCCTACAGTGGGTTTTTCACGTAGTGGTGGTGGACAAAAAGTGGGTTGCTTCAACTGAGGAGACCCTAACCCCTTCATCGCCAACTACCCCAAGAAGACCAAGCATGACTCTGGCAACCACAATGAGAAGAGCAAACACACCTCAAGCAAGCACAAGTCTAGGAAAATGACGTTCAACAAGAAGGCGCTCAAGAAGCAGTTTGGCAAGAGACTGCAAAATCTCAATAGCGTGCCTTTGTATAGCCTCCCTCAGCAACATCAGGAAGGACTCCGTCGGCTATGACTCCTCTTCCTTCAGTGATGACGAGTCCGAGCACGAGGACAGACTGAGCGAATTGTGGTACCTTGCTAGCCAACTTCGCCAAGAAGAGCGTCCACGGGTTGGCATATGACAGGAACATGGAAGTTGTAAGTACTTCAATATTCCCAGGTGTCTCCTATTCCCTAATGACGGCTATAATTTTTGGACATATGAACGAGATAACTACGAAAGGAACAAGTTTTCTGCACATGCCAATATTAGAGCCCACTCCCTTCATATGATGCAGCTACTGCGGCAGGATGTGAGTTATTGGTTAATGTAGAATTGTAGATAGAAGAACTATAACAGCCAGAGCTGCTTTAATATATAAGCAGAAGCGAAGATGCCCCACTTCATATATATATCAAGCCGTGTGCTCACTGCTCACTTCTCATTGTACATAGTTAGGTAGGATATTCAATCATGAGTTCATTATTCATTACAACATCCTATCATATATGTAATTACTATATGTAAATACGTTAGTTGCATGAATGGATGGATTCATATTATTCCATTGTTGCATCCTAGCTAGTCATGGGTAGCTTCAAGTTCCTGTGATAAACCACATTGACGTTAAGGGCATGTGTAATCTAAGCATGTTAGATAATGAACCTTGGAACTCCTATGTGTGTTGCAATGGGGGACACTACCTGCACTAAGCATTGGACTTGAACTCTAGTATGGCTGGGCAAATCACATGTTTTGCCACATACCAACCAAAACACTAATCGAGTTCTTCTCTAGTGGTCCTCTTTCAAAGGTAGCACAAATCTTAAAGCAACAAAAATAATTAACAATTAATTATAGTTAATTTTGTTTTGCCCCACCGCATACTCATATTGTGCGGTTCTTACTTCTGCCATTGGCAGTTTGGGGGCATTGATGAAGTAGATGGTGCCGGCAGCAAATATATAATGGTTCCCCACAAGATCGAGTTAGGTCGTACACTAATTATTATGATTGGTGTGTAGTGTAAGTTTGTGATACAGGACCAACCTATAATGTTTTCTACAAGCACGAGAAAGTTCTAAGGTGGCATCATTAGTAGATCCAGGTGGCATCATTAGTAGATCCATTCTACACTACATCAGGTTATCCATATCTTTGTACTAAGGAGACTATCATCACTTGCCATTATGTTACACTAATGAATTTCCTTTCTTTTTTGAAACCTTATAATAAGAAAAGTGTAATAGAACTCCAGGTCCAGGCATGCTGCATTGCCGTGCCATTTGGTGTTTAGCCGTTGTTTTTGCCTTTTTGGTGGAGCCCACTTTGATATCTCCTCCAAAGCTCCATACCACAAGTTAATAAATGAGTTTTTTTTGAAGGAAATGGGATAACTTAAATTTATCATAATAGTTTAAGAAATAGAAATCAATGGTCACTTCTGAATTTTGTGCATACAATTTGGAAGTACATTTCATAAAAATTCATGATGACCTACCCCTGTGTGTTCGAAAGAAGTTAATGTAGAAAACAAAAACTGTGCAAAGGTTGTTAGAGCAAGTTCAATAACAGATCAATCTATACAATAGTGATATGTTATTTGTCTATAAAAATTTTTAATGTTAGTTTTACCCAAACCCCACCTTTTCCATCCTAATCCTCCTCACAATCACTTAGACATGGACCCACCACTAATATGCATCCGTGCTTAGCTTGTTGCTTGTATGAGAGCCAAGTTACCCTCTCTGTCCTTCATTCTCTCTTCCACATCCGCATTTGCTTGGCTATAAGCCAATTATTGTACCTGCTCTTACACATTTGCTATAATAAATATGTACTGTACTAGCTATGTAGACGTAATAAAACGATCACCACTTCTCGATAGCTGGGAGTTAGTGAAAAGTTTGTGTACTAGAGTTATCTTTGGCAGAACATAATTCATGATGATCTCAGATAATAGCATGTGAAGTCTTGACATGCTAGTCTGATTGAACAACATGAACAACGAAATGATGAAGCGCGCCCTATATATCAAGTCGTGTGCTCACTACTCATTTCTCGATGTACATAGTTAGGTGGATATTCAATTACGAGTTAATTATTCAATTCATTACACATCTTGTTATACATTTTTCGATAATGTGCGGTGCACGTGTTTCATTAAAAAGAAGTCAGAAGTTTTACATGCCACCCAACATTACATCATGGCGATGTGCCATGAGCAAAAGGGGTTGAACATAAACACAAGGCACCTCAGGGCATGTGGAATGCACACAATTGTAACCAAGTAAGAAACTAGTAGTGCAACCTAGTAACTTGCAAGTGACGTCACGATCAGTGCTCTTGCCCTGGCAGTCATCCCCTCCTGCCTCCGCATTGCAGCCTCTTTAGACGACGATACATCTTACATATAATCACATATATGTGGTTGTGTAAATAGGTTGCTTGAAGGAACCGCCGGTGTGACGCACAAAAAGAGGGTCGCTTCAACTGTGGAGACCCCAACTACTTCATCGCTAACTACCCCAAGATGAAGACCAAGCATGACTATGGCAAGCACAATGAGAAGAGCAAGCACACCTCCAGGAAGCACAAGGACGTTCAACAAGAAGATGCTCAAGAAGCAGTTCAGCAAGACTGCAAAATCTCAAGAGCGTGCCTTTGCATAACCTCCCTCAGCAACATCAGACTCCTCTTCCTCCAGTGACGATGACTCCGAGCACGAGGACAATCTGAATGAGCTCTGGTACCTAGCTAGCTGAATTTGTCAAGAAGAGCTTCTACGGGTTGACACTTGACAGGAACACGGTTGGGTACTTCAGTTGTACTTCAATATTCCCAAGTGTCTCCTATTCCCTAATGTCAGCTACAATTTTTGGACGCATGAATGACACAACTACGAAAGGAACAAGTTTGCTGCACAGTGCACATGTCAATATTAGAGCCTGTTCCCTGCATATGATGCAGCTACCGTGGCAGGATACGAGTTATTGGTTCATATAGATAGAAGAACTATATAGCAGCAGCCACAACTACTTTAATATATAAGCAGAAGCGAAAACGCCCTGCCATGTGATCACTGCTCACTTCTTATTGTACATAGTTAGGTAGGATATTCAATCATGAGTTGATTATTCATTACACATCCTATCATATATGTAATCACTATATGTAAACTAGCAGGAGAGCCCGCGCTGTACACAATAGGCAGCAGTCCAAAAAACTTTCAGAGAAGGGGGTTGATATGAGGTACATAAGGCTAAACATAAGGTGCATGAGAGCCGATGGTGTAGACAGATTACTAATAATGGTAGTTTGTACATAAAGAATAGATGATGGCGAGAAGATACTAATGTTGAGAGCATCTCCAAGAACTTGGTAAAATTTACTTGCCAAATCTTGAGTTTTAGCAAGTTGCTAATTTATTTGGCAAGTGAAAAAAAGATCTCTCTCCAATAATTTTGCTATTCCAACTTGGTAAAATAAAAAAAAAGTAGGCCCACGTAGGACCGATTCCATCTCCAGCTGATCGTCTTTCATGTGGGAGAGAGGAATTTCGCGGCCGGGAGTGCTTCGCATACGTGGATAGCAACTCACTCCGCGCGCGGATATATCCGCACGCGACACCCTCGGATACAAAGTTGGAATAAATAGCAACCTATTTTAAGGAGTTGTTGGAGAGAGATTTTTGTGGTTTTGCCAAAGTTATAAGAATAGCAACTTATTTTAAGGAGTTGTTGGAGATGCTTGAGTAATGCAGTAGCAGAGGTCCTTGAGGGGGAGCTGGGAGTTGCATGGCCTTTGATTCACTAGTACACAAATGATTTTCCGCAACAACACCAAAAACCCCTCCGCGACGGGCATAATTTTTTGCCCGTTGCGGTAAATCCCGATTAACCGCAACGGGCCTTTTTTTATTTTCCGTGACGGACCCTTTTGCCCGTTGCGGTAAATCGATTTACCGCAGCGGGAGTCTTAAAATGCCCGCCACGAAAAATAGTTATTTTCCGTGGCGGACGACTTAAGAAGCCCACTGCGGTAAGGTCCGCCACGACAAATGGCTTGGCCAACCGGCCCAATTTGAAGCCCAACAGCCGCTCCCATATAAATGTAGCACTTAGGGTTTCACTCTCTCAATCCCCTCCCTCTCAGCGCAGCCCGACATAGCGCCCACCACCGCGCAGCGCCCGCGAGCGACTCCTCCTCCGCCGCCGCGCAGCGCCCATGAAGTCTCCACCGCGCAGCTCACTCCTCACTCGCGCTCCTCACTCGCGCTCCTCACTCTTCTCCTCCCTCTCTTCCTCCCATGGCGGCTTCCTCTCCTCCCATGGCGGATCTGGACGGAGCGGGGTGTTGCGGCGGCGTGCTGGGCGGTGCACGAAGCAGGGTGGCGCGGCGGCTCCTCCCTCAAGCTGATCCGTCGGGCGAGGCCGCCGGCAACACGTCGGCTCCTCCCTTGAGCTGATCCGGCGGGCGAGGCCGCGGGCAGCGGCTTCCTCTCCTCCTCCCATGGCGGATCTGGACGGAGCGGGGTGCTGTGGCGGCGTGCTCGACGGTGCACGAAGTAGGGCGGCGCGGCGCCTACTCCCTCAAGCAGGGCCACAACGCGCCGGCTCCTCCGTCGAGCTGATCCGGCGGGCGAGGCCGCGCAGTGCGGCGGCGCGCGGTGGTCGCGGGCGGCTCCTCCGGCGCGTTGTGGCCGTGGGTGGCGCGGCGGCTGCTCCGGCGCGGATCGAAGCTGGGTGGCGCCGATCCAAGCTAGGAGGACCCTGCTGCGTGGATCTGGTGGCGGCGGGTGTGGTTCTGGTGGTGGTGGTGGCGGTGTCGGCTGCGCGGCCCCAACCGGCGGCGTCGGCGCGGATAAGGATGGGCTCGACGCCGGGCCTGGATGGGCCCGCGTCGGGCTCGTCCTTTTTTTATTTTTTTTATTTTGTTAACCAAAGCGGGCACTCAGAGTCCGCGGCGGTAAATCCCTGATTTTCCGTGGCGTTTTGTTCGCGGCGAACAGCCTTGCCCGCTGCCAGAATTAAAATTTGCCCGCTGCTGTTAAACTGTGTGTAGTAGTGATTTCTGCATTAACATAAATCAGTAACAGATATGAAAATTGTTAGCCTACTAATTAATACGTGTGAAAGGGAAAGCAAATGATTAGATGGAACACACATTTTCAGGATATAAACTGTGCGTCACACTGGAGAGTCATAAACGATTACCTGCTCTTCGTTTTCGCAATACATTAAAAGCAAGCAATAGATGGTCAACTCGTGAGAACTCTGAGGCATGAAAATATGGTAGTCAATCAGAATGGGGTAAGTGTGAAAGCTAACATGATCACATTTGTTGGGTGGCAGAAATATGTATTTCATATGAGGGCAACGACAACAATACCATATGGGATATCTGCACTACTACAATGTATTGCAGGGCACGACGTTGCTGCCTCACAGCGGGTCATTTGGGAGGCGGATGTTTACTCAGCATCTGGTGTTGCCTGCTTGGGGCCAAAGCATTGCAAAGTTAGGAGTAGTAAATATTAAGAATATGTATAAAATGTGGATTGTAACAAATTAAATGTGTGTCTTCATGGTCTCATAGCCCTTAGGCTAGTCTCAATAGGTAGTTTCACTACACGGTTTCCAAAATGCCACATCAGTTAGAGCAAGATGAAATGATGAATGAAATAGGCTTACACAATGGTGCGTTTCATTTCACCTATTCCAATGCTAAATATAGCATTTAATTGTAGCAGAAGGGGAAGCCATGCATTGGTGGAGGCATGAGCACGGGAGCTAGAGGATGAAACGATTTGGCCTCAATGGTAGTTTCATGCAATTTCATGCGGTTACCGAGATTTAGGAAATAGCGCTGGGTCGTTTCACCATGGTGAAACTCTTTTCTTCTCTCTCCTCTCCATTTCATGCAAATATTATCTTTTTGCTGATGTGTCACCCTATTAAATGTGCATGACACACTCATGAAATGCCTATTGAGACTGACCTTAGGAGGGAAGTATGGATAAAGAGGTATGCCATAATTAATTAAACAACTCTAGGTAGCATTAAGATATGGAACTGTAACTGTTTATTCAATAAACAATGAAGTGGTAACCAATGTATGACTGCTATAAGAATTTATAGCAACAACGCTCTCTGCCCCCAAAGGCAGCAATCAATGGACCTATTCATAGTAAGGTGCAAAGACTGGAAGGAAAAGGTTACTTAAATTAGCGACACGGCACACATGAAGATGAGCATGTCGAGTGGATGTGCTTCGGGAGCAGAGTCTGGAGCGGCGGCGGAACCTACGGAGCGGAGGCCGAGTTCGGAGCGAAGGCGAAGCTCGATTCTCTTTCTTTCTTCGTTTTCTTTTTTCTCCCCCGGAAGGTGAGGGCGTGGGTGCTGGAAGTCTGGGACGTGGCACGTAGGCACGGTGTGAAGTCCAGCTGACAGGGAGTGAGAAACAAGGGTGTATTCGTAGGTCATTACTGACCGTGACGGGCTCTGCGATGTAGTACGCCACTCCTTTGCTCAAGCAGCGCAATAGCCTATTGCCATGCAGGCTCATAGTCTTCCCCTCACCTTCTAATAGCACATGAAACTCTTGCAGCGACAACATATTTCCTGCCAAATTCCATTCCAATATGAAAATAACTAGATATTATCTGCTTCACTGGCGCATCTCATTGCTCTTTATCCTGCATTTTGCGGTGCTCTCTCTTCAGCCACTAGCGAACTGGGGTCATATGATGAAGTAGATGGTGCCGCTACCAAATATATAATGGTTCCCCTCAAGATCGAGTCAGGTTGTACACTAATTAATTGAGATATTTTATCACGCTTGGAAATAATGTGAGCCCTCCATTTCGTCTGATCCGATGGTATAAAAATAGAAGGAACCAGGTGAGAGGAACCGCAGAACCAAAAATCACGTGAGTCTAGAACTGAATTTTAATTAAATTTGGAGGGTACAACGGTATTTTGTCCTAGGGGACGAATCAAAAGAAGAGTTAGCTTCTCTGAGTCTAAAGAAGAAGCTGCTTCTATGAATAAAAAAAAAATAAACAAATGCTTTATCATCGAATCGCAGAAACAGGCACAGCCCTTTGCGCTGGCGCTGTCGACGTCACCGCCCGTGCCCGGCGCGACGAACACGTCCGACGACAGGGGCAGGATTCCAGGATGAGGAGCGGGTCGTAGCCGTCGAGCTCAACACAGCCAGGGACGAGGTACGACATCAATCAACGACAACCACATCGGCATCGACGTGATGCCCATGCGCTCAGCCCGGGCGCCCCGGCAGCGTACGTCAGCATCGGAGGCAACCTCATCAACATCAACAGCAGGGAGCCCCTGCAGGCGCGGATCGACGATGACGGCGCGATGCATGGGCAATTGTCCTGCCGGCTAGCAACGAGGAGGCAAGGACGGCAGACGCGAGGATGCGGCAACAGACGGCAACGACAGGAGGTGCGCGAGCCGTGCGGCCTGGCGGCTATCTGGTGTTTGGCGCCGCTGTGCCGGCTGCCGCAGATCTCGCACGTCTCGAGCACTTCTCGTGGATTCACCTTTCTTTTTTCTGATACGGAGCTGATAATGTGTGGTTATTAAAATACTAAACTACCTTGATTGTAATTAAGGAGAGGAACTGGCTGAAAATAAATCAACGGGAGGAACCGAGCACGATAAAAATTCTCTAATTATTATGGTTGGTGTGTAGTGTATGTTTGTGATACAGGATCACCCTGTAAGACTACCCGCACTCGTTGAACTCTATATTCCTCCTCTAAATGGAATATTCCAGCCTAGTCATCAAAATTCTCTCCTCTACGTTTAGTTTTGCTGCACTCATACATCCTTTATATCCCGTTCTCTATATCGTAGGTCCCACATGTCATACACCATCCTCTCTCTCTACCTTTTTTTCTCTCCCTCCCAAGCGGTCCCCATCCCCTCTCTCTTCTCCTCCCTTTCTTCTCCCTCTCCACACGAAGCAGAGACCACCACCACCACCACCGGAGGAGCAGCAGCAGCGCCGGCGGCCGTGCTCCCTCCCGACGCGGATCCGGCGAGTGGCGGAGCTAGGCGGAGCGGTGGCCCTCCTCCCCCCACCTTCTCTATTCCCCTCGGGTATGCGCGGTTCGAGGAGGCCCCCAGCCATGGCGGCGCTGGGCGCGCGCGGTGGCCAGAGGTCGCGCCCGCCGCCGCTCCATCCTCACCGGCTCCCAAAGCCAAGGCCCCCGCGCCGTCCGGGCTCGCCGGGGAGGAGGGCCGCACGCGCACCGCCGTTATCTACGTGCACACGAGCTCACGACGCCCATGGCCGCTCGTCCCCGTCGAATCGGGAGGAGCAAGCGCGCACGCCGCCCTCGCTCGTCCTCATCCCGACGGGGCTCGCGGCACCTCCTCTCCTGCCGCCGACGCCCGCCCCCCCGCCGGTGTCCTCGTCCCCAGCGGCCGGCGGCGTCCTCGTCCTCAGCGGCCGGCGGCTGCGCGGGCAGCTCCCTCCCTGGCGGCGGGCGAGCTCCCTCCCTGGCGGCGGGCGGCGAGCTCCCTCTCGTTCTCTCTCTCCCTGCGAGGACGACGCATGGGCCCCACGCGCGGTTTGCGTAGGCTTCCGTACTCCCCGGTATACACCGGATCTCACACGTTCCGCAAAGCTTGAGGAGCCTTTTGCGGAGCCCGCTGCAGCTCGATTTCCTGTAGAAGTCTCCTTCAGGAAGTTTTACAGTACCCCAGTGCAGCTAGTCTAATGTTTTCTACAAGCACGACCAATGCAAGTTCTAAGGTGGCATCAATAGTAGATCCATTCTACACTACATCAGGGTGTCCATATCTTTGTACTAAGGAGACTTCATCATCAGTTGTCATGTTACACTAATGGATTGATTTTCTTGTTTGAAACCTTATAATAAGCACAATATACTAAAACTGCGGGTCCTAGCATGTTGCCGTGCCATTTGGTGTTTGGCCATTGTTTTTGGTGAAGCCCATCTTGATATCTCTTCCAAAGGTCCATACTGCTAGTTAATAATAATAAATTAGTTGTTTATAGAAAATGGAATAAATAAAATTTATCATAATAGTTCAGAAATAGAAGTCGATGGTCACTTTTGAATTTTGTGCATACAATTTGGATGTACACAACATGACAAATCTTGATGATGGTACTTTCCTACCCCTCTGTTCGAAAGAAATTAATGTAGAAACCAATGTCCAAAGGCTGTTAGACAATATGCTATATCATAATATGCACGCACTGTAATGACTAATAGGGAATATCTACATATCATAGACACAAACTAATAAACATGTCACTAATATTCAACTAGGACGTAGATTAACCAAAAATGTCTTTGATATCACCACTCATGTGGACACGTTTCTAAAGAGAACTCAATAGAGATGTGTCTCATCAATCTAGTTGCCTCACCCTTGAGAGGCTCACACAATGTCTTCCAAATGCTCACTTACATTAGAGATGCATGTATTTGGTTGAGGATGATAGCTTTACAAAACACTTCTCTAATCACACTCACTAGAGATGTGGGCTAAATACTTGTGTTTGGGTATCTATGTCTTTGAGGACTATCATCGGCAACCCGAATTGGTGAAGAAGCATCTATAATGATTTCAATCACAGATGGATCTTTTATCTATGGTGAGAGTTACAAGACTTCTATAATGAGGACCTTGGACATAGTGTATGCCATGGATCCACGCCTAATCCATCCTGCTTTCTGGATAACAACATAGGATATGCTTGGTACCATTGCTCTCTCTCGCTAGCTCTTCTCACCAACTATGACCATCATGTTGGGCTTGCCAAAAATGCAGAAACATCTACCAA
Organism: Themeda triandra; assembly: GCA_018135685.1. Taxonomy (NCBI): domain Eukaryota; kingdom Viridiplantae; phylum Streptophyta; class Magnoliopsida; order Poales; family Poaceae; genus Themeda; species Themeda triandra. The sequence continues at coordinate 140,877 of JAENPR010000758.1, read as the reverse complement.
GACATGTATAAGTGGAAAATCATGAAACTAAAAGCATGCATGGTACGCTTTTTCCCAGTGACTATCATAACAATAAGATGAATTTTCTTTGTCTATTCTTCTCCTACTACACAAACTTTTCTCTGTCCTCACCATTGCGCACTGCTTCATGTCTATAGCCAACTAGTATAATGGAAGCTAGGGGGAATTCTATTTGAAGTTTAGTAGGTGACAAGATGATGTGACTGCAGTACTACACTGGTGCACTGAATTTAATTATGTTGTTATGTGCTTCCTACTTCAAAATATATTTGACCAAGCAAAATACCTGCAATGCTTTGAGAGCAAATATGCATCATACCAGATTATTCTGCTACAACATTGGCAAACCAAAACCAGATTAAATTTCTTTCATTCCAAGTCCTAGTGTTAGTCATAGATGCAAGTAATATAATATTGTAGAAAATTGTAAGACAATAATGAGACATGGAAGTAAATATGATAGGTGTAGGAATCAAAACCATGGAGGAAAAATGCACTTGCTATTTTATTGGAGTAATGTAGAACTGTTGCACGTCCATAATAACAATTCTGGGTAATGCCTTGTGGCTATTCTAGAACAGTCAAATATGTCTTTGACATCATTACCGACACACATCTCTACAGACAACTCATTAGAGGTGTGTCTCATCAATCTAGCAGCCTCTTCGATGAGAGAGGGGATCAAATATTTTTTTTTTTTGCAAATACTAACATCACATTAGAGATGCATGTATCTGGTTGACGGCGATTAGAGATGGAGTCTTCCAAAACATGTTCTAATGACCATCATTAGAGACGCTGGCGAAATAATCATGTTTTTGGAAGACGTGTTTGACTGTTCTAGAGTCCCGTGAGATCTGGTGGCATGAAGGATTCAAGCATAAGCAAACTCAATTTGTGTGATGGTGGCTAGATTCATGTTGTGTCATGCTTGATTAGGGCGGGACCAACTTGATCAAGTGGGAAAAGTCAACTCTCAATGCTTGCTGTGAGACACTATCATAGGAGGCTAATTCAAGCAACAGAGGTTCAATATGGCGTGAAATAGGTGGATTTATGAAATGGAAATCTTAATTTGGGCACTAACAAGGAGGTTGCTAGTCTTTTGGATTGAAGCATGGAGCAATGCAGCTTAGAGGAGAGGTGAAAGCATTAAACAATAACAAAGCTTGTAAGCTGAGGAGAGCCAAATCCTTGCCCACCCACCAAGCGCGACTGCTGGGCAAGGTGAGGTTTTGTGGGCGCTACTAAATGCCTGATCTTGCAAAGCAAGTTTAGGCAAGGTTGCATAGTGATTGGAGATGGAACCAAGCATGTTGCACACACAAATCTTATCGTGCATAGTTGTTGTTGTTGATGTTGTTTTTCTTTCTTTTCTTTCTTGTAGGTAGCCTCCTAGCTAGGGGTACCTCCTTGTATGTTTCCCTACTATATTAAAAGAAACAAACATTATAGTCATTAGAATGCCGGGCTTCTTTATTTTTTGTTTGGATCAGGTTATGTGCTTTAGCAGAGGCCAAACTGGGTTTGCAATTATTGTATCAACTCGATGGAATGGTAGTGAATTAGTAAAATCATCCCTTTTCCAAAAAAAGATACTATTGGTGTCTGTTCGTTTAAAAACACACATTGTACTTTTAAGATTAGAAAGTGCTATTGGAAAGCATATGTGTACTGGTTTATTCCCTCCTAAGCTTGAAAATTACAATGGTAAATATCAAATGCTACAGATCTTTGACGCTATTTTTCATCATTTTTACTGGAGTGCAACATGTTCTGGTTTCTAAACAATACTCATGATGAAGACAATGTCGTGCTTTTTTTCTATGATCTGCGCCTTGTAAAAATTCAAGAATTTCTTCATGATGTCAAATGACTAGACCACTAATGGTGAAAATTAAATTTCCAAAGCTAAGTAAGAAGATGATTTTTTTTTCTCCTAACGATAACTTTTCTGTCTCTGCCTTGTAAGTACTTGTACACGTATTCATTTTTTCATTTAACTGAATAAAAAAAGGTACTGGACTCCACTACTGATTCGGTCAAAAAAACTTTTCTCTGTCTCTTCCATTATGTTGTGTTGCTCCATCATGGCCAACCAAAGTAAGCAAACTGGAATCCTATTTATACTTTAGTAGTTGACAGGAGTACTGTACTGAATTACCTTAAGTGAACCAGATTCCATTTCCCTTCGTTCACTCCCGAGTGTAATACAGTTGATCTTGCAAAAGCGTACGTAGCAAACACTGATTACAGAGCTTATGTAGACAACTACGAAGCACAAATGGTAGATAATTCAGAGGACACAAACTGACGAGTATAGCTGTCAGTTATTCCGTAAACACCGCTGCTCCTGGAAGCGAGACTCTAACTATGGGTTGAAGAGTAGAAGGCAATTACATACGATGATCAGTAACTATGAATGCCCTGTTGCAACACACATGCATGTGTGGATTTCCACGTGGACATTTCGTGTACTCTTGATAGAAAAAGAAGATACCTAGAGCTGAAGGTACATAAATCAGTTTATGAAACACACAAGACAGATCACGTCCTCAGAGTCTATATGGTGCTCGTTGTCGGCATTGATGGAATGGATAATGGCAACAAGGCTTGAACCGGCAAGATCTGCAATAGTCTCTGCTTTAGAACCATTACAAAATATTTGAATAAGTGGAATCTAGAACATCAAGTCTTTGCAATTACACTAGAAAATGTTTCAGTTAATGATTCCTTCGTAACATCTTCCAACAAAACCTAGTAGACAAATAGGGTGTGTCAGATATCAAAGACAATGCAAAGTATGTGAAGAGCACATTTGAAGCATGACCCGAGAAGATTGCGATATAATGGACATTCTCTAATGCTAATGTAGTACTTTCCAAATGCCTTAATTTCTACCTTGTTCATTACGAGAATAATTATTATTTCCTTCTTCCCCCATCAGAGCCTCAGTTGCTCAGCTTGTACTCCCATCAGAATATTTGGCAATACCTCATTTCCTTCCGCCTCCCATTCCAATATGAAAATAATTTTTATTTCCTTAGACACTACTTATCTCGTCCCGCCTTTCCCCTCCATTTTATGCTTCTCTTTCTTCTGGTGGTGTCATATTGAGGTAGTATGCATAAGCAAGATGATGGCGCTACTATCAAATATTTAATGGTACTACTCCTCAAAAGTTTGAGTTGTACATTAGTTATTATGGTTGGTGTGTAATGGAAGGTTGTCGTACAGGACCAACCTACAATTTTTCTAGAAGTACAACAGAGTTCTATGGTGTGGCAACAGTATTAATGGCGTACTAGAGAAAACAATTAATGTGTCTATGATTAGTGGGCCCAATAGGAGGGGAGCCGTTGAGAGCCGTTAAGGCGGAGCCGTTGGGAACCGTTGAGATGTGTCTATGGTAGGTGGGCCAACTGTAACATTCAGGAAAAAATAATAATTAAATATATTATTTATTTTCTCCATGGGCCTAATGGGCTCGGGAAGGGAGGAAGCAAAGGCCTAATTAAATACCATCTAGTTACGTGAGTTAAGGGTTAGAAATTTCTACCGTGACTCCAGACTCCCTCTCGTCTTCCTGTTCCTCGATCCGACCTATCCGGTTCCACAAGGAGTTGGAGGCGGCGCCCTACTCTTCGGCGATAGGGACTGCTGTCCAAGGACGGCGGACACCAGGACACGGCAGCCAGAAGGATAAACGTGGTCACGTTTAGGCAAGTAAGCAGATCAATTTCGTTCTTGTAGTTTCCTTCCGGTCACCGTGATCCTGCTTGTTGGTTTTGGATCAAGTCAACTCAAGAAAATCTATAGGAGGGCTTCTTTGCGTTGGTTTCTTTTTAGTACAGTTGAACCAATCATAGGTTGTTCCTAGGACTGAATTGCAGAGCCAATACACCGATTAATACCTTTTTCTTTCTTGCCAATACCTGAACACGGTTGATCAGGCATTAATAGGTTTCGACTTCTTAAATCTCACAGTTATGCTGTTTCAGAATCTACAGATACAGTACTTCTGTTTGTGGCTCCAATTAGGATTAGTAGATGACCGAATTAAATTTTGTGGTGAATACGAAAATCATAGAGAATATTATGTAGTGTTTCTAATGTAATCAATCATATGTTTTGCTGCTATATAAAAATAGTTATGAAAATAACAAATGTCTGCCCTGAAAATAGAGATGGTGCCGTTTGGCCATATTTATTCCTACTCTAATTGTTTGTTTGACAACTAGAAAACATGGGGAGCGAGACGCGTATCTACTCTTCATATGCTATTTTTTTATGCATAATTTATTGAGTAGTTCCATATATTTATTTCTATCAGGAAGTGGGTCCCATAACCGTTCTTGATCGACGTGCTTGTCGAGATTGTTTTCTTCGTCGAAAAGGCAAGTAACGTAGGGGTGTGGCCAATGCTATGATTATATTCATGCCTTGCATCTTTTGGAATTCAATGAAGTACACTAAATCAAGAATAAGAATATGGATCATTGTCTTTACTTGCCCAATTATATCTTGCATGTGTATTTATTTTATTCGTTGGACTGGATGCCGTTGTCGCTTGAAATCATGGTCGCTGTGGGCTGATGCTATATATATGCAAGTTGAAGCTATAATTTTCATGTATCATTTACATGCATACATATGCATTTTCATATGTCGTTAAAGGCCGGTCACCGCCATCGTGCTGTGACTAGTACCGGTACATGGAGTTGCATGAGAGGTTGGCATCGTCCAGCACAAAGCTCTCAATGGAGTTGCATCATAGCATGCATACATCTTCTACTTGATGTTTTGGAGAATACACAAATGAGTTGATCGAAAACTCTAATCCTGTCGTAATAATGGAATGTCGCTGTAGTGGAGATTGCATAATTTATTTATGTGTTACCTTTCTCACCGTTATGGATGCCCATATATTTTCAAACCTAATAACTCAACATTTGTGAGGTGTGTTTATATTCATAGCCGTTACTTGCTGAGTTTATCTCACCCCCTTTAATTCTTTACAGGTGCATCATTATATTTGTCAGGCATGATGGGCTTGGGGCTTAGATGCATGCACGTCACTTCATCACCACCAGAATAATTGTTCATGTTTTTTAAGAATTTAGTTTGCTTTATGGCACTTTGTCTAAGTTAAAGTATTATTGAAGTAACCTTATCTATGTTGAGATGAGATGTTATAATAATGAGGTGGAACCCTTGGAGTCAACATTTAATTAGTTACATATTTTGTTGATATTCTATTTAATAATTCTTGGGATATATGATCATTGTTCTTGCTGCGTTTTTAAACAAGTTGCTGTCCAAATTTCCTATTCCTAATAAAATATTAGTTTTATAAAAAGTAGGGTGTTACACCAACGGCTCCCAACAGCTTCAAAATTCAAGTTGAATTAGAGCCCAAATATAGGAGTGGTAATTGCTTTTTCGTAGTTCTTTTTTTTAACTAAGGGTAGAACGGTACATTCATAATTTGCAATAATAAAGTTTTGGCTAATATAGTTGGAGTGCATAACTCAATTAATTAATATAGTTAGATGAAAGTCTTCTTTTAAATTAAAAGAAAAACTTATTCTAGGGTTCGCCTGTCGCCGCCCACCCGCCGTCGTCTCCACCGCCACCTGCATCGGCTGCGGCGGCGTGCGAGGGCGAGGGCGAGGGTGATGGCAGCTGCGGGGGCGTGCGAGGGCGAGAGCGAGGGGCGGCGGGCAGCAGCAGCGTGGCACCATGTCTGCGCCTCTGCGTGGCCCGGGGTGACGTGCCGCGAGTCGGTGGCGGAGGGCGCGGCGGCCGTCTTCTCCGGCAAGCGGCATTCCTCCGCACCGCCTTGCTGCGCGATTTCCCCACTCGATTTCGATTCCTCCGCCCCGCCTCGCGTCGGCGCCGTCGATCCCGGACATCTCCGATGGGCTGGTAAGCTCTCTTCGCGTTCCACACGTTGTTTCCTCTCTTGCGCTGGCGCATTTTCATTCACGTTCTGTCTCCATCCTCCACTTTGCAGAATGTTCGCTAGCGGCTGGTGGCATGGACGAAGTTGTGCTGGAGCACGAGGGCAACCGCACATGCACGCACGTGTTCGAGCAAATGCCTGAATCCCTGAACCATGGGCTGCCAGTGAGGTAACACTTCATAAGTTCTCCCCTTGTTTTCTATCATGCGCTTTAGATTGAGAATTCTAATTAGTGTGTTCAGCAAGGGGACTAAAATAAACTTGGTCAGTTGGACATCTCGACTTTCCTACCTACTGCACAAATGTGTGACCCTTGCTGTTCTTTGATGAATTATTGTAGAAAAGTTAATGACACAGGGCTTACAAACCAGTAATTGACAATCTATGTCAGTGCTGCTTGTCTGTCAGGTATTTGCTTCTCTGTCAGTGTTGCTTGTGATTACCATTAGTGCTATTCAGCTCACTCATAGTACTGATGCCTCGTAGTGGTAGTTAGTGTTAATTGTACCGTGGAATGCTTGTAAGAGATCAATCAGTAGTCATGAAACGTACCATACCATTACAAGTAGGCAGCCCTACAGGTACCATCCATCCATAGAGAAACCAGGAAAGCAGTTTCTTTCTTCCTCCTTTGTTTTCTGTATATTGGCCCTTGCTGAATGAGGTCTTCTAAGTTATTTCGTAGTAGTAGGCATGTTTAGGATTGTAACATCTTACTGATCTTGGATATGTGCAACTGTATGTCGATTTACTTTGTTTAAACAAGTTGTATGGCTGCTAGGTGTCTTGCTTAGATTTGTATATAAGTTGGCAAGTCATGCATAAGGCTGGTGGTTATTGTGCATTCAGGTTGCAGTGTGATGAGTAAACAGTATTGTCAGTTGGTTTGCGACTTCCCATAGTGAGCTTGTCCTTGTGCTATGCAAGTTAGAGATACGATATGTTTGGGACAATTTAAATCTCATGGCTATCTGGTTTACATGCCTGACTGCTTTGGTAAACTTTAACATATGTTCCTAAACAAAATAGTAATGCTGCCATGTGATCAGTATTAAAAAGCTTTCAATTTTGGTTCTGAAATGCATTGTTTGTTGTAGGCACTGACCATAACATGTTACATGTCATTCAGTGAAATATATTGTTGGACTACATTTGTGCTCAAGGACCTTGTTTTTCATGTGTTCTCTCTCAGGAATTTTCTATTGGATAATGTGGTGCTAGTGCTACGCTCAAAATTGTGCTCGTTATCCTCTACTTTGACTACATCTGATCCAATTGGAGATTGTGAAGATAGCAAGCCGTGAGCCTACCTCCCGGATATGGAGCAACAGGACCTTGTTACAATCATGAAATCCATTTGGAAGCTTTTTCCTTGTATTAAACGGTGGGCTTTATTCTCCGCAAGTTTCTCAGACAAAGGAGTTACTGATGATGCTTCATTTTCTCTAGTGATGCCACGATGGCTTGGTTGTGCTTCTGTTATTGGTGGCAGTGAAGTGACCTGGGTTGGTTCGAGCTGGTCAGCCAGGAATACAGAGCTCCAGATTTTGTACGCCACCTCTCGTTTTTGCACACGGTGTTCGTGTCTGCTAGTTCACAACAGAGAAACTATTCTGTGAACAGTCTTTAGCTGAATGTATTCTGTTCTCTACTGATTTGTATAACACAAAAATACGAACTTAGCTTTTTGTGATGTTGGCCTGTTGTACGAACTTACACACATGCCGAGCGGCCCTGTAGTACAAAGCAGTCTGGCCCAGCACACGAGACTGATTCGTACATGCATACACGTTACCTAGTAAACAAGACAACAAGGCTACATGCTTGCGTTACAAACAAGAACAAGTCAAAGTGCCTCAATTTTTTAAATTCTAACTCTAAATTTCTATATTAAATTCAAATTTTAAATTTCAAAAAATACAGAATTGCTAGCATCGGTAGTCAATAGTCATCAACAATCTCTATTCTCGACGACGACGACGACAACAACAACAATCTCTATTCTCGAACTAAAAAAAAAAACTTCAGAATTCGTCATAGTAACATGAATGTGATTCAGTATTATGTCTGTCATACAAAGCATACAGGAACATGAATGGGATTCAGTACCCTGTCTGTCATTGCAAAAGTGACAGAGCACTGTTTCCATCCCCAAACAAACATAAGAATATATAAACAGTACAGCCTATGATTAGCTGCTTCCATTGACTGAGCAAATGGATGAGTCGAATAGTAAAATGTGTGTTGTTTTATACCATGAACAATATGAGCACAATCTGAGCAAAATGTAACAAATTTAAATTCCACAAACAAGCAGGTTAACTTCAACATATGTTTATCCAAAAAAGAAAAAGAAAATCCAACATAGCCGGTTATCTTGGCGAAAAATGTATTGTACAATGCAAGAAACCAAACTCAGCCTTGTTGAGCAGTTCAAACCACCCTGATCTACACCTTCATTAGCGCACGAAATCTCCTAGATTCTTGCTGAATTCAAGAAAAGAAGGGAGACAGATGGATGAACAGATACGTGTAGCGCAAAGACAATCATTGTTTCCTTTCGAATCCATCCATTATACCAGGAGCAATCACTCAAACAAACCGACAGAAAAGGGATAACAGATTCACCTACTGCTCCTCCTAGGCTGCTTCAGGCACTGTTATTTCTCCCCCTCTGATCCCTCTATCTTTTCTTTTGCAGTTGTTCATTCAGTACAAATATATTTGAATAGCAACTTGCAGCTCATGTTCCTTCGACATTTGAATTCCTCTTTGGCCATGGGTACTACTGTATACTTGTCTAATCTCCTCTTCCAAACTAATCTCGATGGTATGGTATGGCCATTTGTTGGATAGAAGCAAGTGATGTAATTAGTCTGTAACTCTGCAAAAGTGTTTTTCCCCTTTTTACAAAATTATTAGATGACTGTTGGTTCTCTCCAGCAACAACACATTTATGTACTGTATGTACTGTGGTGCAAGGCTAATCTAGCTTTGTAGGCAGCAAATGGCCATGCACAAAATGATAGGCAGAATGCATGAAACTGCCATCAAATCGATCCACACCAGCAGCTTTATTTGGATGGACTGGAATATTTGACGCAAGAATGTTTTAATCTAATCTAATGTGTTATCCTAAGTACTGGTCCTGCCACGACCATGAGCCTGTGTCAGTGGCGGTTCTCCGGCCGAGAATGAGAACCACAGGAGTAGAGTAGAACGGAATGGGCGAGGATGTGTACCTCGGGCACGACGAACTCGTGGACGACCCCACGCTGGCGGTCGTGGGCGGTGACCCTGTGCGTCGGGGCAGTAGCGGAGGCCGGTCGGGGCGCTACCTGCAGCTCCGAGGATCTTGGTTCGTCGATGGCGTGGGTGACCCGTGCCGCCGTCGACTTGAGGACGAGGGGGCGGCGGTGGCAGCGGCTGGGGAGGCCGCCGGCGGTGATGGCGGCTGGGGAGGGCGGCGGCGGTGGGCGGCTGGGGCGAGGCCGCGAGGGATAGCCCTATCAGGGCGGCTGTGTGCGTGGGGTGCGGCTGCGAGGGGTAGGGTGAGATGAGAGGAAGCTGTAAAAAGACCAACATACCCTTAACAGTATTAAATCAAAATAAATTAATAATCAGTGGAGCTATTGGGAGCTAGTGGGAATTATTGGGAATTGTTTTCAAGCATTGTAAAAGGGCTCATACATATTTTGTATCAAGAAGACTTTATCAGTTATCACTATATTACATAGATTTATGTCTTTCTTTGTTTGGAATGTTATATGAAAATTTTAATAGAACACTGGGTGCGACATTGCCATCCGTTTGGTTGGCCAATGCTTTTAGCGAAGCCAATCGTGACTTCTCTGCTCCACGTCCATACAACAAATTTTATAAATGAAAATTTTCATATTACTTTAAAAATAAAGAAAGCCACGTCTGAATTTTCTGCAAACAAGTTCGACGTACGCAGACCATAGCAATTCTAGATGATGGTACTTCCATTCAACACCCCCCCCGTCTTCCAAAGAAGCTGAAGTAGAAATCAGCAAAAGGTTCCAATGATGTATTAGACAATTTGCTATGACAAAATAGGTACCATGAGCACTATATAGAAGGGCCTCTAAAATTTGCGTTACTGGAATTATCCTTGGTAGATATCCGAGAATGATGATTGTCGTCTTCATTTAGCCTGCCGCTACATTTTGTAAGCTCTGTATCAGGAAACCTCTTAGACCATCACAAATAATGTGACATTTTCTAGCTAGGTCCTGTGGCATCTATTTTGCTCCACCCAGAACTGCACCACTTAATTTTGGTCAGCTTACGTCTTTGACGATTCATAGTCTTCTCCTCAACATCGACTAAGGTAGTCCTCAAGTGTCTCACCAAAACACTCAGGCGATAGCATATTTTCGTCTGCCCTCCATTCCAATGGAAGAATATTCACAATATTTTCTTTCTTCACTGCAACATCTCACCTGCTTTTCCCCAACCCCTCCCATTATATTGCTATTTCTTCTCATGGCAACAAATTGCTTGGTCATATGGTGAAGAAAGATAGCACTACTAACTTAAAACATATAGTGGTACCCTTCAGGAGCCACATCGATCGTATGCTAGTTATTACTCGTTGGTGTGTAATGTATGGCTGTGATAAATTACACAGATAATGTACGGCTAGGGGGGTAGGATGTGAATTGTTGGTTAATGCAGAAACGAGCATGCCCCGCCCTATATATATATCAAGCCGTGTGCTCACTGCTCACTTCTCACTGTACACTCCATATTCAATTATGAGTTCATTATTGATTTCGTTACACATCTTGTTTTTTTTTTTTGAGGTAAAACAGGAGGGGTGCTCCCCTACTGTGCTTTTATTCAAATAAAAAACAGAGTCTTACAACGTTACACAACATCTTGTCATATATATAATATTATAATCACATATATGTGGATGTGCAAATACGTTGCATGAATGAACCGCAGGCATGATGGACAAAAAAGGATGCTTCAACTGCGGAGACTCCTGAACACTTCACCACCAACTATGCCAAGATAAAGAGCAAGTAGCAAGCACAACAAGAAGCGCGACCACACCTGTGTGGCAAGCACAAGTATAGGAGGAGCATGTTCGACAAGAAGGCGCTGAAGAAGTAGTTCCGCAAGACTGCCAAATTAAAGCTCAAGAGCGCCTTCTTGATCTCCCTCAGAGACTTTGAGGACTCTATCTACAGAGACTTCTCTTCCTCCAGCGTTGATGATTCCGAGCACAAGAACTAGGACAAGCTGAACGGAAGAACAGCCTCTGCAGGATGGTGCTAGACAGCGACACAGTGAGCAACCTCAGTTGTACATCAATATTCCCAGGTGTCTCCTATTCCCTAGTGTACCTATAACTTTTGGACACATGAACAAAGTTTGCTGTGCACATGCCAATATTATTAGAGCCCATTCCCTGCAGGTGCAGGCATGCAGCTACAGCAGCAGGATGTGAGTTGTTGGTTAATGTAGATAGAACTATAGTAGCCACAACCACAGCTTATTTAATAAGCCAAAGCGCACACGACCCTCCTTATATATCAAGCGGTGTTCTCGCTGCTTACTTCTCGTTGTACATAGTTAGGTGGATATTCAATTACGAGCTCATCATTCAATTCATTACACATTCTCTTATATTTATAATGACTTATATATGCATGTATATATGAGAGCTGAAGGAACAAAACCATGGAGCAAAAATTATTGCACTTAGGCCTTGTTCGTTTCGGCCGGAATGGCCCAGAATCTGGCCTGTTCCACCTGGATCAAACAGGCCTGTTTTGAATTCGGGCCGGATATGAAATGGCTGTTCGGTTAGAAACGGCCCGGAACAAAAACAGATCAATCCGGGCCTTTTTTAGTGCTCTTTGGTCTGGAACAGAGACGGGCGTCCCTAGGTCCGGAACAAAACCAGGCCTGGAATGAGTGACCACTCTATCTGGGTAACGTTTCCAGGCCGGGAATAAAACCGAAGCAAACGAACAAGGCCTTAAGTTGCTGGAGCACTTGTCTATTCTTCACTGTTGTTAAGCGTCCTAGATAATAAAGCTGACAGTCTGAACTAGAACGGTCAGGCCACTCTAATTCTTTGATGCCTCTCTCTCTATATATATAGGCAACAGAGCACAACAAATTGTGTGTATTCTTTTCTTCTAGACAGACGATGTCAAGTTAACTGACTGACACCGAGTGGGAAACAAGGGTATTTGCAGGCCATGAAGCGACTGCTTTGCTCTGCTAGTCTAGAATGAAGAGTCTCAATAGTTCAAGAGTCATGTAACTCCATTTGTAAACACTCCATTAATCAATGGAAAAGCAGTTATTATTCGTCAATCATGGTATCAGCCAGGTGACCCTTCTCTTAGTCCTACCAGCCACCTCCTCTCTCGTCTATCACAAGCAAAATGATAGCCTATTTGCTTGTGGAATTATACTTCCCCCTTGCCACCTAATAGCATGAGAACTTATGGTAAAAATAGCATATTTCCTTCCACCTTCCATTCCAATATGAGAATAATAATTATTTTCTTCACTGACAAAAATAATTATTATTTTCTTTACTGATGGCGAATAATTATTATTTTCTTCACTGGCACATATATATATCACCACTATTTTCTTCATTTTTTCTGCTCTTTCTTTTGCTGATTGCAAATTGAGGTCATGTGAGGAACCAGATGATACCACCAACAAATATATAATAATGGTTCCCCTCAAGAATTGTGTCGTACACTAATTATCATGGTTGGTGTGTAATGTAACCCATGACCTCATTCCGTCACCCTTCCGCCATGGCTTCCACTTCCTGGTTCTCCTCGTCTCCTGGATCATCTGGAAGGAAAGGAACCGGAGGACGTTTGACGAAACCCCCTCCACAGCCTCTGTCGTCGTCAAGGATGAAGCCAACAGCTGGGTGGAGGCGGGGTTTTGGGTGCTGGCACCGTTTGCGGCGGCCTAGACCTCGGCCATGTACTCTCTCTTTCTTGGGCTACTGAGTTTGCAGCTTAGTTACAAAAATCGAAACTCCGCCATCTAGCCGGTGCATTGTGTTATGTGTTGTTGTCCGTCTTACCATGGCATCTCGTTGGGCAAGTCGGAATGTACTAAAAACTCCTTCTCCTCTTGATGAGTCATGTGCAGCGCACGATTTCAAAAAAAAAAAAAAAAAAAAATTGTGATACAGGATCAATATACAATGTTTCTGCAGAGTACTAATGAAGGTGGCATTAGTAATAGTGCCATTCTATGCTGCATCAGATTGTACATATTTTTGTACTAAGAAGACTTAATCAATTGTCATTATGTTACACGAATGAAATTCTTTTCTCGTTTGAAACCTTAAGAGAAGTATATATACTAGAACTCTAGGTGCTGCATTTCCACACGACTTGGTGTTTGGCTACTGTTTTTACTGAAGCCCGTCTTGGTATCTTGACCAATGGTCTATACTATACAAACTTAATAAATGAAATTTTTACAAGAATAGAGTAAATGAAATTTGTCATAATAGTTTTAGTAATCGATGGTCGCTTCTGAATACTGTGCATACAATATTTTAAAGGACAAGTCATCGCAATTCTAGAAGATGGTACTCGCCTCCCCCTCTATCTTCAGGGGAAGCTAAGTTGAAATCAAAAAAGGTTTCAAGGCTACCAGACAATTTATCTATGGTAAATATGTCCATAATTACTATATAGGGCTGTGATAAAACCATCACCACTTCTCAACAGCAAGAAGGTGGCTAAAATTTTTGTACTAGAGTTGTCCTTGGCACAAATCAAACAATGATGACTAACGTTCTGCGCAGGCAATATAAAAAAGACCTGTTCAACGCAGACAATAAAACTAACAAATATGTCGATAATGTTCAATTAGAGATGTGGAATAACCAAATAGTTATTTGATATCACCACTCATGTGGACACGTCTCTAAACACTACTCATTAGAGATGTATTTGGTTGAGGGCGATTAAAGACATCACCTTCCAAAACATGTCTCTAATCATCCTAATTAAAGACATGGGCTAAACACTCATGTCTGTTACGCGCTTGATAGAGGAGTGTCATCGGCAACTTGATTCGGTGAAGATACATCTATAATGATTTCAACAACGGACTGGTCATGTATCTAAATATGGTGAGAGCTATATATGAGACTTTTGCAATTAGGGTTTTTGCATAGTTTGTGCCATACTCTTCTACTTTTGCTCTTCTCATCCACTGTGACACTGGCGGGGCTAGGATTTTTATGGAGCCTAGGTGAGATAATGTAATACTAAGAACCTGTTTGGCAGGGATCAGCTTATGTTTTTTTCTCGAGTACGTAAAAGATTTGTGTATCATTGTATTAAAAGAAGAGTTTGATAAACATACAACGCGCTTGTGAGAGCAACGGCAGTCAACCGCCGTAGCTGGACCATCCTAATGAGGAATCTCTAGGTCAAAATTACATAAAGAAACAACCGAAGTTGACGCTATGGCACGGCCTAGGAGGTGGCCTTGTGCCTTCACCTTCACGGCTGAGCAGCCGAGACGATCGCATCCAGCGCCTCGGCCTCATCAGAAGTCATGTCGCTGCCGAGGAACTTTTCATACTTCTCGATCACTGACGCGGAAGGAGCTTCGCACGGCTTGATGTAGCCCATACGTTGCATGATCAAGACCTCCCCTCGCTTCGAAGCAGAAACTCGAGAGAGGGGCTGAGCCGCCAACCATCTGCTCATGGATCATCTTATGTGGAGTAGTTTTTTGAGATAAAGCCGTTTCGGAAAGTCTTTGGGAAAAACAACTCTAGGTAGCCAACAGCTTCGTAATAATTTTTATATGGTTTGTGAGGAGGAACCGAGAGATAGACATTTCTGTGGCCCTGGCTTCTCTATAAAGGATGGCTCCAGTTCCTCCTTGCAAGGAGCCATTTTTATATATTACCATTTTGCAGTGCTCCTTAAAAGGATCCGGGATCCGGGAGAAGGCAGAGCCAGATCGTTGCCAAACAGGGCCTAACAGAAAATATAATGTGCTTTATATGAAAGCAAAATTAGAGAACCATAATCATTTTGAAGCTAATACGTCTCTCTTAGTACAGGTTCCTAGCTTGGGTCCCGATGTCTACCACTAACTACTTCCTACAGAGGTTCACAGAGTAGCAGAAAGTTTGTAATGTACTTGTTTCGGCCACCAACCAATTAGCAAAGCAGTCTGCTTGATGTGCAATGTGGCATTGTGCTGGCCTAACGTGTTCACCAGGTGAGCCCGGGCACCGGGCTAGGATGGCCGGGCCTTGGCTCCGCCATTGCACTATTATCCATCATGCTATGGTTGCCAACATTGCAAAACTATCTAGCGAGACGTATAGCAGTGGAAAATCACCATACAAACGCATGCACTATTTCCTGGTGACTTACCTACAAAAGGAATTCTTTTATTCTATTCACCAGCTACGCAAACCTTTCTTGTTTACCGCCGAGCTCGATGCATGGCCAACTAATATAAATGAAACTAGAGGGAATGCAACTTGAAGTTTATTAGGTCACAAGATGACGTGAGTGCAACTAATACTACACTAGTACACTACATTTAGTTTTTTTAGAACATACACTACATTTAGTTATGTTCATACATTCTACCTACTTCTAAAATATATTTCACTACTACAGAGTTAAACAAAGATAACGCAATGATCAAAGACGGCTATTCACACCCGTCACAAAAACGTTAGTTGAGACGGGTGGACATTATAACCGTCTCCGATACTGTATTCTCAATTGTTTTTAAAAAAATTTACATGATACCCGTCTGTAATGGCTCAATACTAGAGACGGGTGCTACTAAGAGCCGTCTCAGATTTATCAGAGTCACGCAGTATTCAAAACCGTCTGTGATCAAAGATGAAATCTTACACGGATTATTATTACCCGTCTCAAAGACAATCAAACAGTGACGGTTACAATAGCGGTCATATCAACCGTCTCATTTAGTGAAGTGTTTGCGACGGTGCTATATCTAACGTCACTACCATGCATGTGCACGAACTGCTTGCAAAAGGGTGCCCCAGCATATCGACATGCTGTTCTAGTGCGCGCATGCCTTATATACCTGCCAATTTATGAATTCAATCAATTCTTCTACAATACATTCAGATCGAGAGCAGTTCTGGCTTAATTGCATGTTCTCTGTTTTACTAGATTACAATATATTAATTAATAAGCTATATAGCCTTGCATTTGCTTTTAAGATATATGTACATATATATATAGCTCTGTGTATAGTGCCAAGTGTTCGGAGCGCCAGAGAGCTTAACCACGCGTGGTAGTAAGCCCCGCGCGCGTCCTAAAGCCAATTTATGCATGGTTGACCTGCCTGCTCTGCTTTCAGATCGAGATGAGGTGAATTTTTTGATTGGGGGTTAGAGAGTGCTTGTCAGGCTATTGGCGTCTAATACTCTGCAAAACACAGCTGAGTGGGAGCACAGACAAGGAGAGGGGGGCACGAGTGCAGGCGGGAAACATTTAGTTTCAATGGAGAACGCTAGAGCATGAAATGGAGGTGGTGGTGACCGCGGGCACGGCGTGTCAGTTCCTGCAGTGTGTGTTTTCAGCGTCCAGAATCGTGTGTTTTAGCGGTTCGTAGGCCTGTGTGCATTCAATGCTACTCTCACATGTAGCTGGGAGTCCTATGTGCGGAGTTGACACATTGTAAGCCGGTTATGCAATCTGTACTCAAACCTATCGAAAGCCAAAAGGGGGGCTGTCAGCCCTGTTGCCCTGGTGGCAGTTGCCAGCGTTCGTGTGCATTCCGTGTTCATGATCTTTGTGTTCACATTTGATCCAGCCACAAACAGCATCTGATTGGCGATCCAGACTATAATAGCTGGTATTGGATCCGATCAATCTCTCTCAGATTCACTCTAAGATCGAATCATGTCGATCATTCCTGACGTTTCACAGAAGCACATGTGTGGGTTTCTATTTTGAAACAGAAGCTAGCTAGGTGTTCCCAAATGCAGAAGACAGTGTCATTGTCCTCCTGTGAGTCAGAGTTCATAGCAGCCACGTACAGGAGTAGCCAAACAAGCTGTGTGCCGTTCGATCACCAAAGAAAAAAATTCTCTCTATGTTGACAACAACTCTGCAATAGGACTCTGTTCAAAAAAACTCTGCAATAGCACACATGAAAAATCCAGTGTTTCATGAAAGAAGCAAGCATATAGACTTGAACTAGCTTTTATATGGAGAGTGTTGAGAGTTCAGATTCATGGTGAAGAGGGTGTGCACTGATGAACACAAAACAGCAGATGTCCTGACCAAGGCAATTATGCCTGCCCCGAAACTTTCAGAAATGAGGCGCATTGTGATTGGGGTTAGAGAGATCAGTGCTTTGTCAGGCTTATAGGTGCGAGTATATGTTGATCCTGCCAACACTGATAGTGGGTGCACATAGAAGAAGTGGGGCACGACTGGAGGCGCGGGAAACATTCAGTTTCAATATGGAGAAATGAGGCACATTTTGATTGGGGTTAGAGAGATCAATGCATTGTCAGGACTGATGCTTTTCCTGCTTATATTTATTGCAAGTGCCACCGCCAAATCAGTAGCAAAACATGTGGTTTTTGCACTGCACATCACATGACGTTAGCATTAGCAGTTGCAACTTGTAAAGACACTGAGGTATGAACTTCTACGAACTACTGGAGCTAGAATTGGATCCTTTCAGTGCTGATTTATTGTTTGTTTGTCTTAACTGCAAAGTTGTTTATGTATGCAAGGATTTTGATGTGTCAAACACGGAACTGGAGTTAAGTGTGCTGCAAGGAATCAGAGAAACTATCGCCCAATTTGTGGCGTTCAAAGAAAAAGTGGGGTAATTGGCTGCAAAGTATATTGTTGAAACTCCAAATTAGTGTGATGTACGCGAACCTGGTGGAACTGTGATGTTAGTGCTGTTATAAGATGCGCTTTGTATACGCTTTGGGTAGTTTTGTAAACGTTTTGTGTGCTTTGTAAATGTTTGACTACATTTTCATATGGATGCTAAATTTTAAATGTCTGAGACGGGCTTGGGTCATGAGACGCGTGTCATAACTGAGACGGCTGTGACATTCGTGGTGAGACGGTTGTGCACCCGTCACAGTCTGGCAGCTAGAGACGGGTATTTAGCCGTTTCAAATTACATGTTTGAGACGGGTAACATAACGCATCGCGGTATGGACAGAGATGGTTATATAGCCATCTGCTGCTCCTCTACTTGAGACGGGTTAGCTTACCCGTCATAAATACTGCTAAAAAAGACAGACGGTTTATGACTAACTGTCACTGAGAAAAACCAGTAGAGACGGGTGGCTCTGTCGTCTCAAACGGTATAGAGATGGGCTCGTAGCTGGAAGAGCACTCGCATTGTTAGTGACAGGTGGTCGTACAGACCGTCACCATTGTCGTAAAATCGAGACGGTTATATCCCCGTCTGTATTGTACTCATATCAGAGACACAAATTTTGAGACGCGATGTGTATCCGTCACTGTAAGGAGTTACCAGCCATCTCAATTTTGAAACTCTGTAGTAGTGTTTCTTGAAGCAAAATACTGGCAGTGCTTCAAGAGCAAATATGCACCAGATTCCGCTGCAACAATGGCAAAAACACACACACGCGCGCGCGCACACACACACACATTCCATTTCTTTCATTCCAAGTCCCTTTGTTCGTCATAGTTACAATTCGTCTTACAGAAAACTGTAAGAAACTAAAGAGGCATGCAAGTATATGACAAGTGTGGGTGATTCAAACCATGGAGTGAAAATGGCACTTGTTAAGTAGTTGGAGTACTCATCAGTTCTTCACAACGGTAAACCGTCCAAGACAGTCATGCTGAGTAGTGATCCTTGCGGCTACGTACATGCATGTGTGAACTCAAGAGAACTAGAGCTGAAACAAAAAGAAAACCGTCTGCGGAACACTAGAACGGCCAGGCCACTCTGCCTGCGTATAGGCAACAGACCACAACATCTGTGTGCATTCTGGTTTTGTAGACAGACGCTATGATGTTAACTGACCCAAACAGGGAGTAAGAAACAAGGGTATTGGTAGGCCACCAGGATGACAACTTTGCTCGATCTACATACCCCATTCACGCTGCATCCTGACCAGTTTCTTATTTCCTTATGCACTTGTAATCCTCCCCTCACCACCTAATTGCCTGATGACATGTTGTCGCGACAGCTTATTTCTTTCTGCCTTCCATTCCTATATGAGAATAATTATTATTTTCTTCAGTAGCACATCTAACCCTCTTATTTCTTCCATTTTGTGCCTCTCTTCCTTTGCTGGTGGCAAATTAAGGTCAAATGACGAAACAGATGGTGCCACAGTCAAATATATAATGGTTCCCCTCAAGAGTCGAGTCTTACTACACTAGTTATTATGGTTGGTGTCTACGTAATATATATACATAGTTTTTTTTTTTTTGACACAGGACCAATCTGCAATGTTTTCTAACAAAGACGACAGAGTTTTAAGGTGGCATCAATACTAGTGCCACTCGACGTCTGAAAAAAAAAATACTAGTGCCATTCTATGCTACATCTGGTCATACATACTTTTGTACTAAGGAAATACGGTGTCATGCTAGGGGTGTGTGTATCTCGTTCAGGGCGATTAGAAATGCGACCAAACAAGTCTATAACCACGCTCTCGTCAGAGATGCAAACTAAATACCTGTGTCGCCTCATCTTTAAGGACCATGAACGGCTACTCAATTCTGTAAAGATAGGTCTTGCATCTATCGTGAGAATTATGACACATCTGTAAGAGAGAATTACACTGGAGGTCCCTAAACTATTCCCACCATCTCATCTAGATCCCCTAACTATGAAACTGCATGTATGGCTCCCTAAACGTTTGAAGGTGTGTCATCAAGGTCACCTGACTATAAAAGTGCACTCCTGACTCCCTAAACTTTCAAGTTGTCTCATCTAGGTCCAAAGGCTTGCCACGGTGGCAGAATTACATCAGAAAAGTGAGGATTGGGAGAATTAGATACTTCTTTGCAAGGGTCTTATTATGATGTAATGGTCTAATGTAATGGTTTAATGGTTTTAGGCTACACACTACCGGAAATAACATCGTTGCCTAGTTCGATTTGCTTTGCGGAGTGCCAAATATCAGGCACTCAGCAAAGAGCTTCTTTGCCAAGTACCACACTCGGCAAAGAAAAGCACTAGGCAAAGGTTCCTTTGCAAAGAGAGGCACTTGGCAAAGGCCCTCGTTGCCGAGTGCCATGCCCTCGACAAAGCCGGTCACTCAGCAAAGACAACCTTAGGTGTTGGCCATCACCCGCTATCAATCTTTGCTGAGTGCCAGCTTAGGCACTCGACAAAGATTATTTTTTGCAATTTATTTGTCGAGTGGGCCAGGCTCGGCACTCGGCGAAGAATTTTAATTTTTTTCTTTTTGCACCCAAAAATTTCCTGTAGCCCTCTTATGGTACCGGCAACTACATGTTCAATGAAGTTCCTAATTCTCCCAATCCTCATTTTTTCTTATGTAATTCGGCCACCCTGGCAAGAGTTTGGACTTGGATGAGACAATTTTAAAAGTTCAGGGAGTCAAGAGTACACTTTCATAGTCAGGGGATCTGGATGACACACCTTTAAAAGTTTAGGGAGCCAGGCATGTAGTTTTATAGTTAGGGGACCTAGATGAGACGAAAGGAATAGTTCAGGAACCGCTAGTGTAATTCTCTCCATCTGTAATTAAGCCTTTGACATAGCATGTCGTTGTTTTCCAGCATGTCCGCTCAAGAGCAACATACGTCGACCGTAATTGTTTCCATTGCCCAACTCACCTAGCCTCATTGAGCTTGCCTTGCCGTGCCCAGCTAAGCAAGGACAATCTATTCCTTGCATTGAACGGAGCAAAACAGCTCGAAGGGAGATGTGAATGCATTGAACGGCAAAGCTTGCTTTGCTTGCCAATTCATGAGAGTCAAATCCTTGCCCCACCCGGCGAAATTTCTGGGCAAGGTGAGTTTTGCAGGCCCTACTAAATGCCTGATCTTGCCAAGCAAGTCTAGGCAGTGATTGGCGAGGCAACCAAGCCCTCTCATAGTCTCTGCAGCCAAGGTATTAGCACGACGTGCACATCATATCATGGATATTTTAGCTTCGTCTTTAAAAGGTGGGCAAGAAGACGAATTATATTGCTCCTACCAATAATAAGTTCTTTGTCTCTGCCATTGTGTGTTGCTCCATGGCCAATTAAGTAAAGGAGAAGCTAACTGAAATGCTATTTGTAGTTTGGTAGTTGACAACATGGTGTGAACGTGAGTCCAATAATACCATTGTACAGCATTAATACTTTTGTTAATACATGTTGTAAGGCAGTTTTCAAGAGTAGAAGACAGTTTTAAGGAAAGAGTGACAATGAATGACCTGCTGCAACATGCATGCATGTGCCGATTTCCTTGTGAACATTTCGCGCACTCTTGGTAGAAAAAGAAGATAACTAGAGCTGAAAGTTGTGAAACAGTTTGAAAAAATAGATCAACACACTCTGATTCTTTTGTGCCTGGTGTCACCATTGCCGGAATGGATCAGCGCAACAAGCTTGTTGTATCCAGCACAAGAACTGTCATACTCTGTCTTATAAAATATATATAGCTCAATAGCCTGTAGATGAAGCTGACTTGGCTTGAGTGACACACCAGAAGTACATCTGGGCCGAGGCTATTGTTCGGGGACTCAAAATCCTTTCCCTGGACAACTAGTATGATGGGTGCTCCTAGAAGGTCTCATGATAGGAGTTCCTGTAGCATATTTCCTTTTGCCCTCCATTCCAATCCATAGAAATTTGAAATATTCCCTTCTTCTACCCTCTCTTCTCTCCTCCTTTTTTTATGTTAGACCTAGCCTTTCTTCTCGTGGCGCACTACCGGATCCAGAGTATTTGCCGATGGCTTGATGCTATCGGCAAACACCGAGACCCCGCCGGCAAACAGTTTGCCGATGGCAAATTCACGTTGCCATCGGCAAATCGGGCATCGGCAAAAAAATTTTTGCCGATGGCAACCGACCATGCCATCGGCAAACTGTTCGCCGATGGCCGCGACCGCCATTGGCGAACAGGCCACGTCAGCCGTCCCGCCGTCAGGCTGACGGCGGGTTTGCCGATGGCTGACGCCACGTGGCCATCGGCAAACAATTATCTTTTCCGATGGCCACGGCCGTCGGCGTAACATTTTTTTTCTTTTGAAAATGTTTTCCAGGAATTTTTTTGCCAAGGGCCATGGCCATCGGCAAAGATATGGTCAGTTTGCCGATGGCCTTGGCCGTCGACAAACCCGGGCTTCGCTGAGAATTTTGGCAAACCTGGGAATTTTTTTTCCTTTTTTTTCCTTTTTTTTCTGTTTTCTTTCATTTAGACCACATTTAATCGCAAACATCACACATATCCAACATTCATCACATATATTCGCAATAATACACCATTTCAACCATAATATAGCATCAAATCCGTATAGCATGACTGGAATCATCCATACAAGTCCAAATGGCTCCATACAAGTCCAAATTCATCCATACAAGTTGAAAGTTATCCATACAAGGCCAACATCGGCAAAACATGTCCGACGTGCCACAACAAGGTCCAAAAGCTAGAAGAGAAGGTACCTAGCTCGTGGCGCCGTCCCCGGGGGTCCCAGAGCCCCCAGCACCATCCTCCCACGGAGACCAACTTGGCTGCGGGGCCGCACCGTACTGCCAGTGGCCGAGCTGCTGCCGCGGAGGGAACACGGAAGGCACGGAGTACCCCAGCTGCGGAGGGAACTGAGACGGCCCAGGCTGCCCCTGCGGCGGCCACGAGTACCCCTGCGTCGGTGGAGGACCCCAGACGAACGACTGCGTGGGGAGGCTCTGGTAAGGAGTCCAGCCGTGCTGTGGAGAAGGACCCTGTGGAGAAGCACCCGCTGGAGGGCTAGCACCTGGAGTTGGGTTCGAACCCACCGACTGTGCCTGCACAAAGACCAAGTGATGGAATTAGTACCTGCAGACTGGCAGCACAAGCTAAAGCAATAGGCAATGTACTCACCGGACGAGGTACAACAAAAGGCATTGGAGGTACTGGTGGTGGAGCGAAGACAGAGGCTGGAGGCTCACTCATTCCCTGGGCACGCATGTGTAGGGACATCTGCGACATCGCCTGCTGGTAGTGCTTTTAACCGCTTCCACGTGCTCGATAGGCAATCGCCATCTCGCTCGGTTGGCTAGCACCTCTGGACCGTGGACTGCAATATTACACTAGCATGGTTGATTGTATTTGAAGGCAAGGTACATTATTTGTGAAACGGTCGAACAACGAATGAAACTCCACTTACCTGAAGACCCACGATCACCTGCGCGCTGCTCGGCTACCGAGGCGCTATGGGGACCCACGGTGCGCCCCTTCGCCGGTCTTCTTTGCGGATCTCGGTGAGCGTCGGGACAGAGGACGGCTCAATGGCGCTATGGGCCATATAGAACCGGCCGTGCTGCTTCCCTCCTCCCAACCTCATCACGAGTTGAGTGTCCAGGGGTTCGGCGGTGACGTCGTAGTCGTCGCCATGGGCCTCTCGAGCTGCGGCGGCGTACTTGGTGAGCTTCTCGTACACGACCGGGCTGGTGTACTTCTCGGGCCCGTCCGAAGAGCTGTACGTGGTGGAGGCCGCTTTCACTGGACCCTTGTGAGCCAGGGCCCACCCATGTACTCGTTGATGGGCTGCCCGTCATGGTGCTCCCTCTGCGAGGAAAACAGAAAACATGGTTACAAGTAGAGATATAAGAAATCCAGTGCTATAAGAAATGGTTGAACACAAGCATACCCATGTTTCCATGAACTCTGGGAGGTTCTGGCTCCCCTGGTGGTGTGAGACCCGTAACCTCGCCATCTCTTCCAAGTGTTTCGCCTGACGTGCTCTGTGCTGCACATACGCCTCCAGCGTTTGCCACCCTTTGACAATCTCACGCCAGCAGTCGACGTACTTGTTGCACCAGCCCGGAGGTGTCTACATGACATTCAAGTATTAGATCTTCCAGATAATGAGTTGAATGTGTCACATAAGGAATCACAATTGATGTTTTCCTACTTATTTACCTGCATGTACTGCTCCTCGGTGAGGTCGGTCTCCGGTTCACATATCATCTCCCTGGCCTGGGTCTTATCCACCTTCATCCCCCCTGAAGTTGGCGTAGTAGGAGATGACGGCCTGGGTGTGCGCCTCATAGAACATGTCCATGATTCGCAAGTCGCACACCTTGTCCTGATGTCGGTCCGCCAGCACGGGGTCCTGCCCCTCCGCCAACCTATAGTACAACTACACACAGGCATCAAGCATCATTCCATTGTTTGAGAAAAGTCCAACAAATGCATAGTATTGAGATATGCGTTGCGATTGAAAGACTCACCCAGAACTCCCTCTTGATCTTGTCAGCGAGGACTTCTCCACGTTCGCCCCTGACGTGGTAGTAGTATGGCCATTTGTCGGGCACGATCGTCTTCCCCTCGATGGTGACCAAGCCAGGGAAGTGATGTTTAATCACTCTCCCTTGGATGCTAGTGACATGGGGCGAACTCTTCCTGGCCGTCACCTTTGCCCAGCCACTGCACATAAACAACAATTGTTAGTATGCAGTTTTAATTCGAAAATGAAATAAGAACAAGTAGAGAAATCAACAATGGATACTTACCTCCCAGCGATCACGATCTGCGGGCGGTCGTCAGGGCGCGGCACGTTGTTGATACTAGATACGCACACGAAAGATTCAAAGAGAAATAATCCGCAAGCGCACGGATATCGGTGAGCACTTCACCCGGGAGATATTCCAGAGTATCGTTATTTATTTATCCGCTAGGAGAAAATGTGCATCTGACTAACCCAAGTCTATACTTAACCCCTGAGCTACAGACAAGGTAATGAGCGATATAGAGAGGATTACTACCACAGTCTTCTTCCAACCTATGGCAAGCTTTGCAACTACTACTCTATGGGAGCACCTAAGAAAAGACACCACAGAGGATGCTTAACCTAGCACTTTTGGACCTACCTTACCTACTGACGGGAAGTGGATTACAAAGGTAACAAAGGGATTGTCACTTCCCTCGATACTACCACGGTTCCGGCCAGATAGGGAGCATCTACGAGTGAACCTAGCCCAAGCACCACGCTTACGCTACGAACGATTACTCTATTCCCAACCGGAAGCGAATAAAGTAAACTCGTAAACCAAAGAGCAATAATAACAAGAACTTACTAGTATTAGAAGTTGAATTGCAGAATGATCCTAGAACCAAGCCTCGGGTTAGGAGACTTGATCCCGCAGTACAACCGGAGAGGAGACACCGACATGCCGGGCTTCCTCCAACTCTACCTCCACCCTATACTCTCTCTATATATCTTGAATGCTAGGCTCTAGGGAGGAGATCCATTCAAGGGACCCCCTCACTCGATCCTCTCGGAAATAATGAATTAGGGTTTCAAGGGATGCCTCCTCCAGGGGCCGGGGCCCCGCATATAGCCCCCTAGGATGCACCGCAGCCCTCGGATCAAACCGACCTAAACGGACGATTATTATTCATCCTCAAAGGCGGTGGAATAGGGATCCGCGAGGCTGACGCTGATTGGCTGAAGTGGGCAGTCGGCCGCCCAAGGAAGGGAGTCGGCCGACTCTCCACCGAGCCCGTTCGGGCTCCCGTTTGGTCCAGAGCCTTCTCGAACCTTCCAGATTACAGAATTTTCACCGGTTCCCGATTATCTCTATGTAAACCTGACATGTGGGCCTTCCTTGGGTATTTTCAGCTGACACCCTGCAGAAACAGACATTCACCAAAACTCATGGAATTCTGTCAGTATAACCCCTATATCTAGTTGGTGAACATATTTTAGTCCTTTCTCTTGTCTAGTTGATGGTAAAAATTGGCACTTAACGACCGTCAACAACTCCCCCAAGCTTACCTTTTGCTCGTCTCTGAGCAAAGATAAACTCAGTGATGGATCAGGAGTTGCTACAATGTTTTCACGCCTCAAAAGTACACATGCGTTCAAACAAGAACTCTCCTCCGGATTAGAGTGAACTATTCTGACTCAAAACTTACTCATATTGCCTTTCACCATGGGGCTTGTAGCCATCACTTGGGGTCTTGAGTAGTTGAAAGACAGAACGGTCAATTCAAGCGCTATGTTTCTCGCTCTTTGATCAACTATTATTCCAGAGTTTTTGCAAGATTTTCAAATAAAACTCAGAGTTTCCTTGTATGACTCTTTCAAGTCTCTCATTTGTGGTATTTCTAGATCCTCTCCAAGGCATGTGTGTAGCGTATGCCTTCTCTCTTCTCTCAGAATATGTGGTATTTGTGGAACTAAGGCATAGTGGAAAGTGCCTTCTCTCTCTCTCACCCTACTTTCTAAATAGGCTTATGTGGAGCTCATAGGTGGGGAGACACTCAAACTCACTTGCATATATTGCACAGTTAAGACATGGATCCAATAGGAACTAAAATAATAATAAAGTCATATGTGCATGTGAATGAGGAAATGGATGATAAGATGATGATGATAAGGAAATGATTATGAGGGGTGATCACTTGGCGAACATCTACTTCTACACTTGCTCCTTTGGGGATAACATGACTCCCTTTATTCGGAAACCTTGAAACTTCTTGAAGGGAAGGACTTGGCTACTCTTTCTTTCTTTCTTTCTTTCTTTCTTTCTCTTTTTTTCTTTTTTTTTAGAGCAACCAATCCTCTGAAAATGAAACTTTAGCAACGGGAGTGTATAACTTGAAATGATAATGACTGGAGCTTTTATGTAGACAAATGGAATGGCGATGATTATTTCTAGATGTTCACTCCCAGGATAGGAGTAAAACCTTTTTCTGGATGGAATGAAATGAGTTGCATATGTATATATGGATGGATGGATGGATGGATGGATGGATGGATGGATGCGTACTCCTAGGGTAGGAGCAGCATAGGTGCGTATCTCCAGGGTAGAGACAGCACATTATGTGGGGGAATGCGTACTCCCAGGGTAGGAGCAGCATAAGTGTGTACTTCCAGGATAGAGATAGCACAATATGTGATGGATATGGATCTATATGTGGGTGGTACTTATAGGGACAGAAGTAGCACAGAATGAATATAGTATTTATAAAATGGGTGCATGCTTCTGAGGACAGAAGTAGCATTGATCAATGGATGGAGAGCACATAGTAATGACTTTTAACTGCATGACTGATTCCTTATGGGTCCATAGCATAACCACACTCAATGCCTAAAGATTACACTCAAGCCTACAAAATGATCTATATAAATAGATAGGTTTTCCTAATCTAGTAAGCATGAATATATGGCTGTGGTAGGAATTTAAACTCTCATCATAAAGGAACTCATCATGCAGGAATTTAATATTTTCAAAGATAAATTCTCCAGAACTCTAGTATCTCTAGGAACAAGATGGACAGCAGCTCAAAACTTTCCCATATCATACCCATCAACCACCTAGACTTAGATCAAGTGTTTGCTACCCACAAGTTTCAGGTTCAGAGCAAATCCCAAATCTAAACAGTTGTGTCCAAAACTCGGGAGAGTGCAAGGTTGAAAACTAGGTACTTGAAAGGAATTACGGCAGAGCAACTATTCATCATTTCCATATAAGAGTTTATTCTAGGGGTTCATTTTAGCAAGACGAACTTTAGCACGGTTTGATAAGTAGATAGATGAATGAAAAAATAAGCTAGTGATACTTAGCTGGATACACGGGGTGCTCTCCCCCAAGCTGAATGTTGACGTAGTCTCGTTGATGTTGTCTGACGCGGTGAAGGTGTACTTGCTCTTCCTGGAGTGTCGGGGATGATGGCTCAGTAAAGACAACACTATGATTGTTGAAGACAAAGACCTGCGGCGGGGAGAGGACATCCTTCGCCTATTTAGCTCTTCTTGATAACTCCTGCTCAATTCAAATAGACAACAAAACTTGTGGAACAGATTAAGGGTTAGTAAATTAAGCATTACTTATCTAGAGAGTTGCCCATGATTCCTATGCGGGACTAAGCGGGATACCCTTTTTCTTTCTTTTAGTAACTTCAAGTTCTATATAATTAATTATGTCCAATTCTTCTTCTCGGTGGTTGTGCATCAAAGAAAACTTTTAGACGTTGACCATTTACCTTGAAAAGTTTGCCTTCATCGTTTTGAAGAGTGACTGCTCCATGTGATGCTACTTCAATTACCTTGAATGGTCCTTCCCATTTACTTCGTAGTTTCCCATGTCCAAACAGCTTTACTCTAGAGTTGAATAGTAACACCTTGTCACCTGGTTTGAATTCCTTCTTCTTCAGTCTTTTGTCATGCCACCTCTTTGTCCTCTCTTTGTAGATCTTTGCATTATGATATGCTTTTTCTCGCCATTCTTCAAGCTCGGAGAGTTGCATCTTTCTTTTCTCCCCAGCTGCTTCAAAGTCCATGTTCCATCTCTTTATGGCCCAGTGTGCCTTGAATTCTAGTTCGACTGGCAAGTGGCATGTCTTCCCATAGACCAGTTGGTATGGTGACATTCCAAGAGGTGTTTTGTAGGCTGTTCTGTAAGCCCATAATGCTCCATGAAGCTTGTCCTTCCAGGCTGTCCCCATCTCGTTGACAGTCTTTTGCAGAATATTCTTGATTTGCTTGTTTGATGTTTCTGCTTGCCCACTTGTTTGAGGATGGTATGGCGTCGCAACATTGTGACGGACCCCGTGATTGTGTAAGAAGCGTTGAAACTTCCTATCAATGAAGTGAGAGCCTCCATCACTAATCACCATGCGTGGAACTCCAAAGCGTGGAAAGATGGTTTCTGCAAACATCCTTTTGGCGTGGTTGGAATCTGCAGGCTCGACATGGTAGAGCTTCAACCCACTTTGAAACATAGTCCACCGCCACTAAGATGTATTCACACCGCTTGGACTTAG
The DNA here is from genome assembly GCA_018135685.1 of Themeda triandra. NCBI lineage: Eukaryota > Viridiplantae > Streptophyta > Magnoliopsida > Poales > Poaceae > Themeda > Themeda triandra. Next base: position 111,895 of record JAENPR010000758.1, on the reverse strand, counting down.
GAAATGGTCCCATGTAGTCTATTCCCCCGGACATCAAAGAGTTCTACCCGGAGGTTATTGGTGAGTGGCATGGCATCTCGTGTATTTATGTTCCCATGCCTCGACATGCTCCACATCTCCGGATGAAATCTTTCATGTCTTCATACATGGTTGGCCGAAAAAATCCACATTGCCGATTTTTGCATGAGTCCGGAATACCCCATAATGTCCTCCATATGGTGATGAATGGCATCTTTCAATGATCTTGATTCCTTCTTCGGTTGGTACACACCTCCTGAGTAGACCATCAGAGCAGACTCGGAAGAGGTACGGTTCATCCCATATGTGTTGACGACTCTCTTGGATAAGCTTCCGTTTGTTTTCCCCTGGTGGTACATAACCTGCAACCATAAAATTGACAATATTTGCGTACCAGGGGTCGACGCTCGTGACCTTGTAGAGCATGTCATCTCGGAGGTAGTCGTTGATGGGCAAATCCTATGGTTTTTCAAACTGCATCCTGGACAAGTGATCTGCTACAGAATTTTCTACTCCCTTTCTATCTTTTATTTCTAAATCAAATTCTTGGAGTAACAAGATCCATCTTATAAGTCGTGGTTTAGCATCTTTCTTAGTGAGCAGGTATTTCAAAGCAGCGTGATCAGTATGAACAATCACCTTAGCTCCTACTAAGTAAGATCTAAACTTGTCAACAGCAAAAACAACAGCCAGGAGCTCTTTTTCAGTTGTTGCATAATTAAGTTGAGGTCCTGACGAGTTTTACTAGCATAAGCAATTGCATGATGCTTTCTATCCTTTGTTTGACCCAAAACTGCCCCACAAAGATAATCACTAGCATCACACATGATTTCTAAAGGTAGCGACCAATCAGGGGGTTGAATGATTGGTGCAGAGATGAGTGCTTTCTTAAGAATATGAAAAGCATCTAAACACTCATCATCAAACTCAAAGGGAGCATCCTTGGCTAGCAAACTTATAAGGGGTCTAGCAATATAAGAAAAGTCTTTTATAAAACGTCTATAGAACCCCGCATGGCCAAGAAAACTTCGTACCCCTTTGACATTTGTGGGAGGAGGCAACTTCTCTATTACTTCTATCTTTGCACGGTCTACCTCGATCCCACGTTCAGACACTAAGTGTCCAAGCACTATGCCTTCTCTAACCATGAAATGGCATTTTTCCCAATTAAGAACTAAGTGCTTTTCCACACATCTTTGCAAAACCTTGTCTAAGTTTTCTAAGCGGTCATCAAAAGTTTTTCCATATATAGAAAAGTCATCCATGAAAACTTCCATGATCTTTTCTATCATATCTGAAAATATAGACATCATGCACCTTTGGAATGAAGGCGGCGCATTGCACGTGACCGAAAGACATCCTACGATAGGCAAAAGTTCCATAGGGACAAGTAAAAGTGGTTTTGCTTTGGTCATCGGGATGGATTGGGATTTGATGGTAACCAGAATACCCATCAAGGAAACAAAAGAAAGAGTGCTTTGCAAGCCGTTCCAAGATCTCATCGATGATGGGTAACGGGAAGTGATCTTTCTTTGTTGCCTTATTAAGTTTTCGATAATCAATGCACATTCTCCATCCAAAGGACCGTTCGTTGTGGAATCAATTCATTTCTCTCATTTCTTACCACAGTCATACCCTCTTTCTTGGGTACAACTTGTACCGGGCTTACCCACTCACTATGTGGTACAGGATAGATTATCCTAGCTCGTAAGAGTTTCAAAACCTCTTTCTTAACAACCTCCCTCATCGCATTGTTGAGCCTTCGTTGGGGCTCCCTACAAGGTGTATAAGCTGGGTCTATTGGAATGCGATGAGTGCAAAGGACTGGACTAACTCCTTTGAGGTCTTCGAGTGAGTAGCCAAAAGCGAACGATGCTTTTCTAAAAACGAAGGAGTCGGAAGGTCTCATATTCGAAAGTTTATCACTAATTATGACCGGAGACTCCTTGTTGTCATTTAGGAAAGCGTATTTCAATCCCGAAGGAAGGGGCTTTAACTCAATGGGGGACTTTGGAGGTTCCTGAGTTTCATTCAAGGGTAAAGGATCTCGTGGTTGTTCTACTTCTTCGATGAAATCTTTGGCGACTTCTTTGAGATCTTTGTTGGATGATTCTAGGAGAGACATCGCCATTATCTCTTCCATTGGTTCTTGCTCGGGACTTCGCTCTACCTTGGCATGTAGTGAATGAGTGATGGGAATGGAAAGGTTTAAGTTTTTCCCGAGATGTATATTTATACTCACCTTTCTTCCTTCATGGACAAGTCTCTTTATTGGATGCCCAATTAAAAGGTCAAATTCCCTAGTATTGAAAATATAGAAACTAAGGTACAACTTGGTTTCATCTACTTTGATAGGGATGAGGTGGAAGATTCCTTCACTAGGAAGGATTTGGCCCGAGAGACTTTTTAGAAGCCTAGTCGTTGGGGTTAAATTCATGTCTTCAAAAAGTGTCTCAGGTGCAAGAGACTCGGACATGATATTTACTCCTACAACCGGATTGTAAAGGCCATTGAAGGAGGTTTGGTGAATCGACAACTAATAGAGGTAGAAGGAGAATCTAGACGAATGACTTCATGAGAAAGCTCGGATTCTCCCAACCATTCATTGCTTATGATTGTTGTCAACTCCTTCACGGTATCTTTAAGGAATTTACCTTCTGTTGGATCAGAAAGGTGTTGGTTAGGTGCGAGATGGTGCCGAAGACTTCCTAATTGCGTAATAATTCGAGGTGTTTCCAAAATTCGAGAAAAGATCCTCCTCGAAATTAAACATGTCCTCCGAAAGTGGAATTTCTTCCTCCTTCGGCGGTTCAGAACTTGGAGGATAGTTGAGGCTAGAAGTGGAGTAGCTAAAGGTTCGGGCTCAACTATCATAGGTTCTTCCTCGGGAGCTATCTCAACTATATCTTCTCGGGGATCATCCGAAATGCTAGTGTATGGAGTGTTTTCAAGAATTTTTGTAAGGATTTCTCTCGCTTTACTAGCGAGAGATGCAAGAAAGAACCTCCGGAGGATGTGTCAAGAATTTGTTTGGTTTCTCCACTAAGACCCACATAAAAGTGTTGCAAGAGCATTTGGTCTTGAATGGAAAGGTTAGGGCCGAATTGACTAGGTCATTAAAACGTGCCCAAGCCATACCAAGAGATTCTTTTTCTTTTTGTTTAAAAGTTAGAACCTCTCGTTCGAAGGTTAACCACAGAGAGGATGGGAAAGAAATGTAAGAAAAATCTAGCGCATAGAGTTCCCCGGTCTCCCTGCACACTCCCTACGGTTCGGGAATACCAGTGTCTAGCTTTTCCCGTTAAAGAGAACGGAAATAGCTTCCACCTTAAGGTTTCATGTGACATGCCTTCAATTTGCAAGCACGCACAAATTAGCTCAAATTCCCGCATATGTGTGTATGGGTTTTCATCGTCTTCTCCTGAGAATGAATGGTCCTTGACCATCTTTATCAAAGACGGACGCAAGTCATAGCCAGGTGTGAGGATAGGTTTGGAAGATTCCAGTGGCTCTAGTTGTGCGCCCGTGGGAGCAGCATATTGATTGATAGGAGTGATATTATCCATGCTTGACAAGGTAAGATATAAGAACAAAAATGATTTGACGAATCACAAAGAATCGTTTCCCAAGAACGGCGCCGAAATGCTTGTTGATACTAGATACGCACACGAAAGACTCAAAGAGAAATAATCCGCAAGCGCACGGATATCGGTGAGCACTTCACCCGGGAGATATTCCAGAGTATTGTTATTTATTTATTCGCTAGGAGAAAACGTGCATCCGACTAACCCAAGTCTATACTTAACCCCCGAGCTACGAGACAAGGTAATGAGCGATATAGAGAGGATTACTACCACGCTTCTTCCAACCTATGGCAAGCTTTGCAACTACTACTCTATGGGAGCACCTAAGAAAAGACACCACAGAGGATGCTTAACCTAGCACTTTTGGACCTACCTTACCTACGACGGAAGTGGATTACAAAGGTAACAAAGGGATTGTCACTTCCCTCGATACTACCATGGTTCCGGCCAGATAGGGAGCATCTATGAGTGAACCTAGCCCAAGCACCACGCTTACGCTACGAACGATTACTCTATTCCCAACCGGAAGCGAATAAAGTAAACTCGTAAACCAAAGAGCAATAATAACAAGAACTTACTAGTATTAGAAGTTGAATTGCAGAATGATCCTAGAACCAAGCCTCGGGTTAGGAGACTTGATCCCACAGGTACAACCGGAGAGGAGACACCGACATGCCGGGCTTCCTCCAACTCTACCTCCACCCTATACTCTCTCTATCTATCTTGAATGCTAGGCTCTAGGGAGGAGATCCATTCAAGGGACCCCCTCACCTGATCGTCTCTGGAAAATAATGAATTAGGGTTTCAAGGGATGCCTCCTCCAGGGGCCAGGGGCCCTGCTTATATAGCCCCCTAGGATGCACCGCAGCCCTCGGATCAAACCGACCTAAACGGACGATTATTATTCATCCTCAAAGGCGGTGGAACAGGGATCCGCGAGGCTGACGCTGATTGGCTGAAGTGGGCAGTCGGCCGCCCAAGGAGGGAGTCGGCCGACTCTCCACCGAGCCCGTTCGGGCTCCCGTTTGGTCCAGAGCCTTCTCGAACCTTCCAGATTACAGAATTTTCACCGGTTCCCGATTATCTCTATGTAAACCTGACATGTGGGCCTTCCTTGGGTATTTTCAGCTGACACCCTGCAGAAATAGACATTCACCAAAACTCATGGAATTCTGTCAGTATAACCCCTATATCTAGTTGGTGAACATATTTTAGTCCTTTCTCTTGTCTAGTTGATGGTAAAAATTGGCACTTAACGACCGTCAACACACGTGCTCAGGGAGCTTTGCGGGCCCACGCTGGAAGGGCTTCTTCGAGGTGCCTGTCGAAGTCGAGGTGCTTGCAGTCTCCTCGCCCCCGTCGTCCTCCTCGTCGTCGTCGTCGCCACTGCCATCCTCCTCCTCGTCGTCGTCGTCGCCACCGCCGCCGCCGCCGTCACAAACCGCCTCATCCTGGGAGCCCTCCACCTACTCCCACCCCTGCTGGTCGATGGCTCCACCTCAAGCTCCTCGTCGTACTCCTCCTCGTGGTGGCCGGCCGCCACGTGGTCCTGCTGGGGCTCGGTCACCATGTACCTCGACCTGACGTTTTGTCGGCGCGACCGTCCTCCGCCTGGCATTTTGTCAAGTGCCTGCAATGACAAAGATTAAAATAGTTAGTATTAATAGATTGCAAGTACTTGTAAAGAAACATAAATGTAAGATAATATAAATAACAGTATCAATATTACATGGATTAGAAACTATCTCTGCAAACGGCAATATTGCTGGCGAGCGCTCGTCGTCGTCATTAGTACTGTCATCATCACTATCAATATTGTTGAGCTCTCTTAAGTCCTCATCATTACACTGTACATGTTCCCCAACTTCTACATCGCGTCGCATCTGCCAAGCATCTAGGATTCGTATGTCCTCAGCATCATGCACCTCATCACCCTCGTCCTCATCGATGTCGTTGTTTACTTCCATGCTCATCAACGAATGAATGTCTATATCCAACCTACCTTCTAGCCCCTCAGGTTGATAGAACTCATCTGTCCTTGGGTCAAAGTTGTAATCATCATCGTTCGGGACCGCCGCTTTACCGCGTGGCGATACGAACTGCACAAGGCTCCAACCCGCAAGGAGCTTGTCATTTTGGTTTGCCCATGGGAGGTAATAAACTTGCTTGGCGTCTCGGTTAGCCACAATATAGACATCGTCTCCTCCATATTTGGAATCCTATCGGATTTCGACTTGCCCAATCTTAAGGTCCTTTTTCGTGACCTCGGGATCGAACCAATGGCATTTGAACACCACAGGCTTACAACCTAGGAACTTGCCAAAGTCAAGTTCCAATATCTGTTCGACTATGCCATAATAGTCCTTCCCATCCGTGCTGGGAGTACGAACTCCGGTGCACGTGGTTTTTAGGTTGCCCCGTTTCTCTTCGTAGCTTCTCGTGCAAAAGCGATAGCCAATCACGTCATAAACGTCGAATGACTTGACATGTCGATCAAAGGTTGGGGGCAGGGGTGGAATTGGTCACCCTGTCCCCCATACTAGCGCGTGCCTCATGTCGCTTGTGGTTGCAGGTGATGCCGAATGCGCAGGCCATGCCACGCTTTTGGCCCATTGGTCGGGCGCCGGCGCAGAAGGCGCGACCACTCCGGCGCATCTGGCGTCCAACGTCGGAGGAAGGCGTGCCGAATGTGCGGGTTGGCCGCGCATCCGGGTGCTGCGGCCGGCGTCGAGCGGACGTGCTGATAGCGCGGGTTCACTGGCGCTTTCGGTGTTGGCGCTGAGCAGGACCCGCGATACTGCGGGCTCGACTGCGCTTCCGGCGGAGGCACCAATCACCGCCTGAGGTTGCCGGATGTGAAGGGCGAGCTGCGCATCCGCGACTGAGGGCAAGAGGCGCATACGGCGCAGATCGTGCTCGTCGCCGAATGGGCGCGGTTGGGAGCGCATTCGGGGTTTTTGTGGCCCGGATGTGGGTCTGGTCACTTGGCTGAAGCCCTACCCTGAAGGATCCTGGTCGGTAGTTGGCCGACAAGGGCGGGCCCCATGGGTCGTTTACTTGTTTGCCCTTGGTCGGCCTTTAGTGAACGTTGAATGTAGGATTGTTAGGGGCAATTCGGTCAGGAACGCAACACGACCTCCTATAAATACACCCCTGATGGGACTTTGTAAGGGACTTCTGGGCTCCGTGCGTTTTAGCCGGAGGACAAGGAATATAAGGTTCGTGTTGTTTGTTCCGTTTTACTTTCTCGTATTTCCGGTTTTGGCCCTTTAGGGGGTACGACCCTGAAGGGCAGAAACAACAGGCCCTTTAGGGGGTACGACCCTAAAGGGCAGAAACAACATTGGCGCCCACCGTGGTTGTCGCACGGACTTGTCATGCCACCTAAGGGAAAAGCTAGAAGTTCAGTTGTGAGAAAGTAAATGCCAACCATCGACGAGACTGCTCCTTCAGCAGCAATTGGCTCGGATCTGCCACTCCCCGAGGCCACCGCATCGGGGGCGGCGCCTCCGCCGCCGAATTCGACGCCTCCGCAGCCTGATCCGGCTGCCGAAGACAATGCAATCACAGCGGCCGATGGAGCGCCGGTTTCGTCTGATGCGGAAGCCACCGTTGCCGAGGGGGCGGCGGATGACGCGGAGGCCGACCCGGAGCCAGAAGCCCCTAATGCGATGGACGGACTGATGCTACAGAATTCCAGGCTGCTAAAATTGCTGGATGAGCACACAACCAGAATCAAGGAGCTAAAGGCGTATCGTGATCAGTTGCAAGGAGACATTGAAGCAAGAAACAGGATATCAGTGACCCATGTAGCGGTCGAGCACGCAGCGAGAGAAGCAGAAAGGTTACAGCGGTAGATTCAGGCACTCGGAGCAGGAGCCGAAACTGAGAGTGAGGTTAGATACCTGGGTTCGGCCTCATGCAAGGGGGTCCCGGATGTGATTGACATGGCGTCCCCTTTGTCCCCTGAGCTGCAGAAATACCCATGGCCACCAGGGTATAAGCCCAAAATCCCGCACTTCAACGGTAAATCCAATCCAAGAAGGTTCATATCGAGCTACGAGGCTGCAATATATTCGGCAGGGGGCAACAAAACTTTGTTGGCCAAAACTTTGATTTTGGCAATGCAAGATGTGGCACATGACTGGTACATGTCCTTGCATCCATTGTCCATCCGATCATGGAGGCAGGCAAAAGAGGAGCTGCTGGCAACCTTTCAGGGCCTTCAAGCCGACAAGAAAACCATTATGGATCTGCTTACCTTATATCAGCCAGATGATGAGCCAATGGCGAAGTACCTGGAATGCATCATTCAGATGCGGGCGCAGGTCCCGAATGTGTCTGACGATACAGTCATCGCATCGGCAATCAGAGGCCTCAAAATTGGACCGTGCGCCGAAGTGCTAACCAGGGAGGTACCCAAGACCGTGAAGCAGTTGTTTGATGAAATGCAAAAGTTCGCCATATCAGAGGAAGATTTGCAGAAGTGCAAGGTGTCAAGGAACAGCCTCAAGCAAAACACCCCAAAGCAGAACCAACCGAGTCAGCAGAAGTGGGGACAGAATCAAGGTTATGTCAATAACCTTGAAGAAGGGTCACCCAACCCCGCACCCCCGAAACAGAACGACGGCCAGTCTCACGAAAATAGAGGTGGAGGCCAGCAGAATCGGGGGGGGGGGTCAGGGATACAGAGGTGGACGGGGTCGAGGGCGCAATGGAGGCGCCCCGAAAATGCAGTACTGTTGTGTATGCGGCGAGAACAAGGGCCATTCCACCAGAGACTGCAAATATACGCAACAGGCCAAAGAGCAGAAGGAAAGAGTTGACGCCATGGGGAAGTCTGAACTCGCAAAGCATGTGTTCCATACGGCACCGGCGCAGCAATACACTTTCCCCCATCAGCTCGCGGCTTTCCAAGCAGGGCCGCCAGTAAACCCGTACCAAGCTCAACATGCGCAGGCACCATGGGGGGTCACCAAATATGCATTACCAGCAATACTAGCAGCCAATGATCGCTCATCCGATGTCAGTATCGGCGGTCGCTTCCTCCTCAGTGCCCGCTGAGAATCGGCCGCATCAACAGCAGCATGTGGCAAAGTAGGAAACTTCCAAAGAGTTGCAGATCGTACACACAGTAGCACCCGCAAATGTGATGCCCTCCAATGGGCACATATACGCCGTCATTGGAGGTTCCAATATGGAGCACGACAGTAAGAGAACACGAAGAGAGTACCAAAGGCGTGTGCTGGCTGTGGCACCAGCGGCACCGTCAAATCGGGCCGCGTGGAAGCTTCAGCCCATCACTTTCACCGAAGAAGATAATCAAGTCCGGGATTTCCCCCATTATGACGCTTTCGTAGCAACAGCCTTTGTCACTGGGTATACTCTGCACAACATACTGATCGACAATGGGAGTTCGGCCGACATCCTGTTCACCAAAGCGTACGACAGTATGAAGCTGGACAGGCGTACACTCGATCAGGCGGGCAACGCCCTATTTGGCTTTGGTGGAAAGAAAATAGATGCGCTCAGGAAGAAGACGCTTACGGTGGCTTTCAGGGAGAAACTGCACGCGGAAGAGATAGCTTTTGACGTGGTACAAATGGAATACCCATGCACAGCCATTTTTGGAAGAGGAATCATAAACAAGTTCGACATTATAATCAAGCAGAGTTACTTGTGCATGAAGCTGCCATCCCCATTCGGGGTAATCACGGTGCATGGTGATCAGATCGCAGCCAGAAACATAGACGGCAAGCCCATACCAGGATACAGTATGGTGCACGATGTAAAAAAGCCTGCAAGAAAGGAAGAAGTCGATGAAATCGTGGAGCGGAAAGAGCGGAGAGCAGAGGCGGATGAGGGCACGAGAAGAGTACCCTTCTCGGCAAATCGCCCTGACCAGTGCGTACACATTGGGGCCGGCTTGTCGGAACAGGACGCTTTGGAGCTGTTAGCATTCCTAGCGGAAAACAAGGACGTATTCGCGTGGTCCACGAAAGACCTCAAAGTGGTCGACAGGGAGTTGGCCCAGCATAATCTGAATGTGAGCAAAATGGCAAAGCCAAGGAAGCAGAAGTTGAGGAAGATGTCATCCGAAAGGGCAGATGCGACAGCTGTAGAAGTGCAAAGGCTATTGGAGGCAGATGTGATCAGGCGCGTGTAGTATCCGGAATGGCTAGCCAACGTGGTCATGGTCAAGAAGAAAAGCGACAAATGGCGCATGTGTGTGGATTTCACAGACCTTAACAAGCACTGCCCTAAGGAACCGTACCCTCTACCGCGAATAGACAAGTTGGTCGATATAGCATCAGGTTGCGAGCTGATAAGTCTATTAGATTGTTTTTCGGGATACCATCAGATATGGTTGAACGAGGAAGATCAAGAGAAAACAAGTTTTATCACCCCCGGGGGGACCTTTTGCTACAAGCGAATGCCTGAAGGCTTGCTCAATGCTGGCCCTACTTTCTCTAGAATGACAGACAAGGTCTTCAGGTAGCAGAAAAAGAGGAAAAATTTGGTGGCATATGTATACGATATAGTGGTGAAGAGCGACAAGAAAAGCTCCCATATCGAGGATCTCAAGGAGACTTTCGTTAACCTTCGAGCAAGCAACCTGAAACTAAACCCGGAAAAATGCATATTCGGGGTTAGCAAGGGCAAGATGCTGGGATGTCTGGTATCGGCGAGAGGTATAGAAGCCAACCCGGAGAAAATTGCCGCTATCGTAAACATGAGACCGCCTGAGACAAAGAAGCAGGTGCAGAAGCTTACCGGCAGGATCGCCGCTTTAGGGAGATTCATATCCAGAAGCGCGGAGCGAGGACTTCCGTTCTTCCGTATTCTGAAAACCTCAGAAGGTTTCGGATGGGGTCCGGATCAGCAGTGAGCATTCGATGACTTAAAAGCATATCTGTCAAGGGCCACAACGCTATCTAGCCCGTCGCCAGATGTGATCTTGTTACTGTACGTGGCAGCATCCCACACCGCGGTGAGTGCGGTTTTGGTGGAAGAAAAAGAAAACGAGGGAAAGTTACAACAATTCCCAATCTACTTCGTATCGGAAGCATTGACAACAGCAAAGGCAAACTATTCTGAGCTGGAGAAAATTGCATATGCGGTGGTCATGGCATCGCGGAAACTCAAGCATTACTTCCAGGCTCATCACATTCGAGTTTTGTCTACTTAGCCCCTAGACGCCCTGTTTAGAAACGCAGAGGCGGTAGGGCGAATAGGCAAGTGGGCAGCAGAGTTGAACGAATATGTCATTGACTTCGAGCACAGGTCGGCCATCAAAACGCAGGTGATAGCGGATTTTATCATAGATTGGACCCCATGTGGTGACAACACTACCCTCAGTTTCGAGGAACCAGAATGGACAGTACACACGGGTGGAGAGTGGTGCTCAGCCGGCGCAGGCATATCCGCGGTGTTGACACCTCCAACCGGCCCAAAGCTGCGATACGCCGCAAGATTGCAGTACCGTGTTGACGGGAATAAAGACCAGTTTTGGTACACTCAGAAACCCGTCAACAGTCCTCGATAGAAGGAAGATAAGCATCACATGAGCATATTTATCACTAATAAAGTTCCACTTGTACTCTTAGCTTGTGAAATGCAGGGAAAGCTAGAAACAGGACTGTGAGACCAAAACCCGTCTTCGACCCGATTCCGGTCTCACCAGATCCGACCACCAAGCAGGTCCCCGAACTCTACAGAGAACCCGATCCTCGGATCCAAATGTACCACACATCAACATTCCATCTGATTGGTACAATGGACCAAGGATCCACATGGAAGCAAGCAAGATATCATGTGAACTCAACTTCGGACAAGACTACATGTGACAAGCCAGGACAGCACCAGGAAGCTGCCACGTGGACCAGGGGTCCAGGGCCAGGTCGGCCGACCCACCTTTGGTGGCAGGACACCTTGGCATTGCACCCACTGCCACCTGGACCTTCTAGAAGGCCAGTGGGACCCACAGGTCAGCCAACCATAGGTCGGCCGACCTGCACATGGGCCCCACTTGGGGTCGGTTCGCTTCCACCGCCTTCCTCGGGAGACGCCCATTAAAGTCATAGGTACGCTGCAATAGGAGTTAGTCCCTCGGGAGACGCTACCCTCCTATTTGTCAGCCGATCTCCCCTATCACATCGATGGTCTATGCATTAGTTTAGTTAAGTCGTTACACTAGTTAGATTAGAACACAGAAGTATAGTTAGATACATAGGAGTCCTTACTCACTCGTTGTCCTCCCACCTAGCTAGCTACCTACTAGTTACCCTTAGTTATCACTCATAACAACACTCATACCCTTTATCAATATCAATAGCTTAGATTGAGTAGAACCACCACGGATTTCCATCACACACTTGCTAGAGAGTCTTAATCCGCTTCCCGTGAGCGAACTATAAATTCGACACCGGAGTACTCACCCGGTTGAAGTGCTACATCGGTACCGTGCGCTTGCGAGTTACCCTTTGGTTAGTCCTACGTTGTCACTAGAGTTTAGCTTAGCTTAGCATCCTTAGGTCAAGCGCCGGAAGAGGAATTGTGACACCCTCTCTCGGTAGTAGTCTCGGGTTTGCGTAGGCTTAGCTACCATACGCTAGTCACATTTACTTAATTCTAGTGATTGCGCTAAGATCTCGCTAACAAGCATTTCTTGAGCCGTTGCCGGGGAACTAGATTCCTTACCCAAATCCGGTACAGCGTAATATTAACCAACAAGCATTTCTGGCGCCGTTGCCGGGGAAGCGCCGTATTAATAATTTCTAGCAAAGTGGAATCCGTGGTCTACTCTTAATTTAAGTATTCGGTAGTGTTAGGGGCTTACCCTTCACTTGTCTTGTTTTTGTTATTATCCTTTTCTAGACAGTGCATGAGCGGTTTCAGTCTGCCATCGAACTACGTCGAAGACCCTGAGAAGTTGCTGAAGAGAGCTAGACGCAGTCTAGTCCCTCCTCAGAGAATCATCTCAGAGCCTGAACCGTCAGAGCCTGAACCGTTCATGGAAGGAAGTCCCGCACCGCTTGTTGAGGCGCCATGGCTCAAAAGACCATCGCCGAGTTCTCGTCGCCGTCGCCCGACTTTGTCGCTACGTCCGAACGTGAACTTGGGCGATGCGACTTTGAACTCAAGCCCGCACCGATCAACATGGTGCAAGCAAATCAGTTCTGTGGAAAGCCACATGAGGATGCCAATGCCCACCTCCAACACTTTCTGGAGGTGTGCAACACCTTTACGGTCAAGAACGTCACTGCAGATGCCGTTCGCCTTCGTCTTTTCCCATTCTCATTGTTGGGAAAGGCGAAGCAATGGTTCTACAGTAACAAGGCCGAGGTGACAACTTGGGACAGATGTGCCAACGCATTCCTCAAGAAGTTCTTTCCCGCGGCAAGACTAGTGTCCTCGCGGGAAGATTTCAAGCTTCCAACAAAGTCCGACGAGACGTTTCCAGAAGCATGGGAACGTCTCAATGAGTACATTCAAGCCTGTCCCCATCATGGGATAGACGAATGGCTCATTATTCAAGGTTTCTACCATGGGCTGACTGGCGTAGCCCGGAGTCACCTTGATGCTTCCGCTGGAGGGGCATTCCTACAACATAATGTCAGGGATGCCAAGGAGCTCATCGAGAAGATGGTGGTCAACCAAGGATGGAACGAAGAGCGCCTTCAGCCCAAGAAGAGAGGTGTCCACGCCCTTAGCGAGGTGGACATACTCTCTGCCAAGATGGACCTCCTGATGAAGAAGATAGAGGGATCGCCCTCCAATAAAGAAGTGGAGGCCATCCAGACTCCTGCTGCTATCTGTGCTGTGGGTACCGACCCATGGTGCGAGGTTTGCGGAGAGGAGGACCATTCGGGCAACAACTGCCCCATGACTCAGGAGGAGGTGAACTTCGTCAGCAACAACAACAACAACAACCACTTCAACAACGGGAATCGGCCCCAACAACAGCAATGGAGTTCACGCCCCTTCTACCAAGGCCAAGGTATGGGTTATAATAATTCAGGTAATACTTACCACAATAATTCTGGTAATTCTTTTAATAACTAACCTTCCTTGAAAGAACTTGTCTTTGGTCAAATTAAAATTAATGATGGTCTTAATAAAAGAATGATGGCTAATGACAAGATCTTAGAAAGTCTTAGTGAGAAAATGGATAGCTTTAACTCGCTATGAAAAATCAATTGAGCTTTAATAAAATGTTAGAAAACCAGTTAGCTCAATTAGCAAAGCAATGTCCCCACTTATGAGCAAGGTAAGATTCCGGCAAAGCCTGAGGACCCTATTGAGGGCGTCAGGTTGGTAACTACGAGGTTCGGTAGGCCGCATTCTCGTGCTGTTCGGGTAATGGTGGATTCACCGTTTGTCCCGAAGAAGGAAGATCCTGGCCTGCCGACTATCACTTGCCAGATCGGACCGCAGATCTTCGACAACGCTTTCTGCGACCTTGGATCCGGTGTCAACATCATGTCCAAGGTAACCTATGATAATCTGTTAGGGAGCCCATTGCACCCTACATATGTGCGTTTGCAGATGGCGGACCAAACCATCCGGTTTCCCGAGGGGTTGGCACGGGATATCTTACTCAGAGTTAAAGATGAGTATATCCCTGTCGACTTCCTAGTACTGGACATGGGAGCCAACGTCGAAGTGCCGCTCATCCTGGGACGACCGTTCCTGAACACGGTGGACGCCACCATCTACATGGGGGCCGCACGTATCCATATGCAGCCTCAACGGATGGAGGGTAAGAGTGCCTTTCAATGGTTTTAAATCTAACATGCACACAAGCACCCAGCCGCCGCGTCGCCAACACCGCCGACGGAAGAACACTAAGACCGCTAAGTCGGCCAAGAAGGCCGAAGCAAAAGAGGAACCCGCCGAACCAAAGGCCGAAGTCCAGCAAGAATGGCGGAAGAAGGAGACACCCTCAAGGTCCCCATCTCCGGGACCGACTGAGGTGTCCACCGAATGAACCCGACAGAGAGGTCCCGCTCTATGGACCTAAAACACGGAGCCCTCCGTGACCGGACTGTATGTCAGTAGTTATCTCATGTTTATTTTCATGCATTTCAATTCTGTATTTTCCCTTTCCAATCGCATGTTTACTTTTACAATTGCACTTTTATTTTCAATAAAATGAAGTTAGATATAGGTAATAAAACTTGAGAAGAGTGTTTAGAGAAAAGTTGAGCCGGTGGGACCACCAAGGCATGGTCGACCGACCTGTCCTTCCGGGGTCCACCACCTCTCGTCTTCACTCGGCTAGAAGCGGGGATCCAAGGAAGTGCACCGGGTGCCCCAGGGCTCACAAACCCAGTCGACCGACCTGGACTCCGGTCCCACCAGCACCCGGCTACCACCCACCGCCGACACACTTGGATCCTATGCCCATCCCACTAGCCGTAATTCGAAGAGAGATGGTCCAATGCTCATGACTTTAGCTTAGGATGCTACTTTAAGCATGAGAATGCTTTGGGGAACATCCCAACAATAAAGCAAGCATAGGGAACAGAATGCATGCTAGGGGACAACCTTTATTCTTGTCTCCACTTTTGCCCTTTTCCTTTTCTCTTTCATGGAACACTAGACATAGGAATCCGAATCAACCAAAGCGGAATCTAGGACCAGGACCACCACCACCTTTACCGCACAACCGGACAAAACATGTCCAAAGTGGTGGGGTGCCGGATCACCGGTCGGCCGACCAGGTGATTCGCCCATCTCGCCGACTTTTTGCAAGCACGAGGCAAGATTCCTTGTCTAGAGTGGAACCCAAGAGCACATGGCCCAAGGGGGTGGTCGGCCGACCTGCCTTATGGCCGGGTTGGCCTTGCCCTTTCAAACCTATAAATACCACCCCAAGGTGAGCTCAATCCCACACCACAACCAGCGAATCATCTCGAGCTCACTTGGCCTTCTCTTCTCTCTTAGTGTTTCAAGCCTTCTCAAGTTTAGTGTAGTAGTAGTCATAAACCCAAAAACCCAAAAATATTTCCCTTTTCTCATGTAGTAGTGTAGTAGAAAAGCTTGGTCTTGTTTGCCCACTAGCTTAGTTAGGATGAAGAACCTCTTTCGAAAGTCTAGCAAAAAGAAGGGCGAAGGCTCGTCCTCGAGCTCTCGCCAATCCGAAGGTAGGAGTCATGAGAGGGAGGAGGAAGAACAAGTGCACCAACTTGTTCCTGCCATCATGCCTGGCAGAATGATGGAGCCGATTAGCAACCTCATGGTCACCCATGAGGAGTTAGGAAAGCTCTATACTCTTCACACTTGTGGTTTCCAGCACTCCGCTCTCCTCGACCAAGAACTCCTCGACAAAACAGGTATGAGCACCGACTTTGCTATAGTTTTGAATACTATTGGTTGGTCCTCATTTTGGCAAGTTCCTGAATGTGGCATAGAGTTACTCACCCAAGAATTCCTTTGCTCACTTAAGTCAAATGCTTTGGGTGTTAGCTTTCGCATGTTTAATAGTGATTACAACCTGTCTTGGAATGAGTTGAGTGTTGGTCTAGGCTTTGATCATGATTGCAAACTAGATGAAGAGGTTGCATTTGCAAATTTTAACTTTGCTGTCTTTTGGAAATCAATTGCTGCGTCCACTGACTGGTCCAATGCTAAACCTAAGCAAATTCATAATCCAACCTTGAGGTTTATGTTCTATTGGATCGCAATCGCTTTGTTTCCTAGGGCTGATTTATCGAGATAGGTCTTAAAGAGATGCAACTCATGTATATCATGGTTAATAAAATCAAGTTTGCCCCTGTCAAAATGCTAGTACACTTCGGGAGAACTCGTGGTTCAAGAAACACCCATAGGTTTTACTTCATTCATGACTAGAATTGCTGAATCTTTGGGTGTGCTTGAGGGGAATGTTTATGAGTTTATGCCTAAGGAGAGACCAATTATTCGTGAAGAAACGTTTATACGTGCTATTCTAATTAAAAGAGGTCCAAGAGGTACGCTTAAGATGACATATGGGACTAATGCAGTCGAGATTCCTCTCCCTAATGAGGGACTTTGGCTGTATAATGTCTCAACACTAACCCCGGACGAGAAGGAAGACCTTGTCCCGCTGCGGGGACGGACGAATGACGAGAGCACAAGCCCGTGCCGCTCAGAGCAAGCTGGTCCCTCTCATGCTGCACCCGATGAAGAAGAGGAGGTGAGCTCTTCCCACATGGAAGCACCTCCTCATTCCGGGACACCTTCCCCGGGCACATACCCCTCGCCCCGCAGAGGGAGGCGTCGGCCGCCGACCGAGATCGAAGCACTCACCCAGAAGTAGAGAACCTCCACATCGAGAATCAAGCCACGTTGCAACTCATGCAACGAACTTGGAAATGGTCCAAGGCGTCATCACGGAGGACGAATACCGGCTGGGACCAAATTGGAACGCATGGTTCTCACAACAAGAAGCAAGAGACGAGCTTGGGGGATCCTCTCCCCCACTAAGGTAAGTTCACCTAAGGTATGTTTTCTCCTCATTTAATTCTTGTCTTCTTGCATTTTAGTTATTGTTTTCTTGCAAATAAAAAAAATCTAAAAATTTAAAAATCCAAAAATATTTATTTGCTTTATTTCCCTTTTTGTATATATGCTTCATGTGTGCTAGTCTTTCTATGGAAATGATGATGAAATTACTAGTTAATGTTTCTCTAGTGCTTGTTTACAACTTAGCACTTCTCTAAGTCTAGATTATTTGGCACCTTTAACCACCTTGAACTTGATCACTTAGTGGGTTGCAAGTGCTAATACAAAGTCTAAGTTGTTGTGAGATATGAGATAGTTAAGATAGGAGTTCTACTCTATTGTTCTAAGCACGCATGATTGCCGAGATTTCCTTTTAAAATGAATGAAAAAACTTAATTGTTCCTCAATGGTGTTGAAATACCTACCACAGCCATACTTATACCTTGATATATCATAAGCCTTCTACATAAGCTACTTGCTTGCATTGAGTTTGGTTAAGACTTGTAGAACCTTTGCTAGAGGTTTGTCGTGTCCCTAAGATCAAGATCCACACATCACCAAATATGCTGCTTCTAATCCGGAAGTACGCAACCATGCTGCTCCTACCCTGGGAGTACGCATCTCACCATCCATCATTTATGCTACTCCTACCCTGGGGGTACGCATCTCACTATCATAATTATGCTACTCCTACACTGGGAGCACGCATTATCATCCATACCACCATTTTTGTGCTGCTTCTACATTGGAAGTATGCACCTTCACCATTTTATCCCATGAGTTGCTCCATGCTCCACAGTTAGAGATTCTCTCTCAGTTATCATTTGTAGGTGAGACACATCTCATAAAGGCTAGGCATCTATAAAAAAGAGAGAGAGAGAGAGAGAGAGAAAGAGATGAAAAAAAAAGAAGAAGAGCTAGCCTTGTCTCAATAGAAGTAGAAAGAGAGATAGCATAAAATAAAGGAGCAACCTCATCCACCATACATCCACTTCCCCTCATTTCTTTATCATCCATCACATTCATCCATTCCATCTTACATCTTGATCTAAGGGTATGATAAGACTCTGCTGTGGTCCAAGACTTCATTCTTCTTAACTAAGACAACATATGCCTTGCAAGTACGCTATTCCTTGACATACCTACTCAAGCTCCATATAAAGCCTTATTAGAGATAGGATGTCTTTGAAAGGCAAACACATTATGTGCCTTAGTGAGGATTTATACACCACTTGAGTGACTTGAGAGAAACCATTTGAGGAACATTAAGACTTCTTTGGAAAAACTTATCAAAAACCTCGGCATGAAACTTGCTAAAAGAATGAGAAAGGTAGATGCTCTAGTCAAAACTGTTCGTCTTTCAACATCCCAAGACGAGTTAATGCCACAAGCCCCATGGGTGCTAGAGTAATATGGGTGTGTTAACATTGCTAAATTTTCCATTCAAGGAGAAATTCTTTGTTGTGCACTTAGTACTATTGAGATGTTAACTTAGTAATAATACCTGATCCAATCGAACCAAGTTTTAATCGTTTGCTCGGGACGAGCAAAGGTTAAGCTTGGGGATCTTGTTGACGGGAATAAAGACCAGTTTTGGTACACTCAGAAACCCGTCAACAGTCCTCGATAGAAGGAAGATAAGCATCACATGAGCATATTTATCACTAATAAAGTTCCACTTGTACTCTTAGCTTGTGAAATGCAGGAAAGCTGGAAACAGGACCTGTGAGACCAAAACCCAGGTCTTCTGACCTGATTCTGGTCTCACCAGGATCTGACCACCAAGCAGGGTCCCTGAACTCTACAGGAGAACCTGATCCTGGATCCAAATGTACCACACATCAACATTCCATCTGATTGGTACAATGGACCAAGGATCCACATGGAAGCAAGCAAGATATCAAGTGAACCCAACTTCGGACAAGACTACACGTGACAAGCCAGGACAGCACCAGGAAGCTGCCACGTGGACCAGGGGTCCAGGGCCAGGTCGGCCGACCCACCTTTGGTGGCAGGACACCTTGGCATTGCACCCACTGCCACCTGGACCTTCTAGAAGGCCAGTGGGACCCACAGGTCAGCCAACCATGTGTCGGCCGACCTGCACATGGGCCCCACTTGGGGTCGGTTCGCTTCCACCGCCTTCCTGCATGACTCCCACGTGTCCTGCACCGAGAGACGTCCATTCAAGTCGGTGGAAGGTCGGTTTGATCCAACGGCGCATGACGGAGAGCACACGGATCGCTGACGTGGCGCTGGAGTAACCCCTACTCCACCTCCACTATAAATACCCCCTAGTCTCTCATTGTAAAGTGTCCCCAAGTAGTTCACATTAGTGTTCTCAAGCTCAAGCTCTCTTGGGAGATCGGGAGTAGTGTAGTCTAGTCTAGAGTGGGAGTTAGAGTCAAGTCGAGCGAAGCTCGGGTCTCCGAGTCGTCTTCGGAGAATCGGGTATAGCTCTTGTACCTTTACTTTCGAAGTACTTTCCTTATATTAATATAGTCTTGCTTTACTTTACTAAGTCTTTACTTTGAGTACTTTACTTTCGCATTTACTTAGTGCATTGCTATACTAGTGTAGTAGTGTTGTGTCTTAGTCTCGTTAGTGTAGAGTCTGAACTAGTTAGTGTCTAGATCCTTTGTGTGTGTTTCACTACCAACTGGGGCCGAGGTTACTTACGTGGTAGCCGGAGTCCTAAGACTAGATTAGGCGAGGTGCTTAGGCTAGTGCTTAATAGTGGATGCACCCTATCGTTGATTGGTAATTCCACTCACTCTTGGGTGGTAAGTCCATTCACTGTCCAAGTATTACAGCGGGGGCGGTTGTGACAGAACGCAGCCTTTCAGTTATATCTGAGTACGTTAGGGGTAGGGTGTAGGGCGCCCATTAAAGTCATAGGTACGCTGCAATAGGAGTTAGTCCCTCGGGAGACGCTACCCTCCTATTTGTCAGCCGATCTCAGGAGTTCGACAGTATCAAGTTCAGAACTTTCTGTGAAGAGCTGGGGATCAAATTGACATTCGCCTCAGTGAATCACCCAGAATCGAATGGCGCGGTAGAACGGGCCAACGGCGACATTTTCACCGCCATATCACGAAAGCACAGAGAAGAAAGGCAAATGGGCTCAGGAGTTAACCGCTACGGTCTAGGGGGCACAATATATCCAAGTCCCGCGCAACTGGTTTCACGCCATTCGGACTTCTCATTGGGGAAGAGGCCAATACACCAGAAGAGGTGCGGTTGGGATCTTTCCGAACCGAAATCATGGCCACTACGCCAGAACAGCGATACATCCAGCTCGAAGCGGTTGACTCGTTGAGGCATCAGGCGGCGGAAAACCTCGACAAGTACCATCAGGAGACAAAGGCATGGAGAGATAAAAGAGTGCTGAGGCAAGTCATCAACCCCGGAGATATGGTGCTCATTCGGCAACCCGACAAGCAAGGCAAACTGCAGTCGCAGTGGTATGGGCCATACATCATCGCGAGAATGGTGAAAGCAGGGGTCTACATGCTGGTGAATGATGATGGCGCTGAGTCCAGCCATACCTGGAACGCCGACAACTTACGTCGTTTCTATCCATGAGATTCCCCCATAGGGGTTGTAATTTTCTTTTCAGTTCATGAACATTTGCTTTACAATTCGGGGGGCGCGCTCTTTTTCCTCACAGGGGAAACCTTTTCGGAGGTGTGAGGTTTTTTAATGAGACGTCCCTATGTACCCCTGTTCAATGCTTTTTAATTCACGTTTCCCCTAAAGCGAGGATACGTACTACTTTTTCCAATCCGAAAAAGACAATGGCATATGTGCCACTATCCCTATTCGGAGTAGTCTTTGTCAGGTTGCAAGCAACCAAAAGCCAAAAACGGCTAGTGAGCTCGGCAAAACGCTGAAGCGTCACGAACACAGCAAATAGCTGAATGCGCGCAAAAGAGCGCGCGCGGCGAGTTCAAGAAAATGCTGAAGCATCACGAACACAGCAAACAGCTGAATGCGCACAAAAAAGCGCTGCCGGTGAGTTCAGCAAAACGTTGAAGCGTCACGAACACAGCAAATAGCTGAATGCGCGCAAAGAACGCTGCAGGTGCGTCGCGAAAAAAGCAGCGCACATCCTGAATATAACATTCACGCAAAGACGTGATCAACAGGCCATATGAGCCCTCACAGTCAACTTCTTATTCATCATATTCTGGTTGAATAATTACACCGGTAGCGGTTCATGGACTCAGTACCACAATCAAGACCAACACACCCACTATATCGAGCAACACCTCGAGCATATGTGTGGGCGAAGTCCCTCGGACTCCCGAAAGGAGTGCTATATTGCACCATGATCGGGTGCACACCACCCGAATATGACACCCACAAATGACGGAAGGGCCAAAAGCCTACGCTTAATGTGGTTAGTGAGGACCGGTAAGTGGATGCAAAGCCAAAATTAGTGCTCCTACATTCATGAAGATAGCCGAGGGGCAGGAGCGGGTTATATAGATCAACCAGCCCAGTTTTCAACCAGGTGCACTTATGGTTCACCTAACAAAAGTACGACTCCGTAATTGCAGGCAGGAAGGTGTTTAAAAGCATAATAACCAGTGCAATACTATATATACACAACCTTCCCATTGATGTAAAGCTATGACAGTCACAATCCTATCATCACTCCTAAAAATCAAGATCATTAGGAATGAGAGGGGTCAGGAAGGGAGTCAGCGCTAGTCTTCCCGTTTCGGTTGAGAGGGTTGAGCACAGATGCGCAGCCAGGGTCAACTCGACTACCTAAGCAAAAGCAGCAAGCACGCAATAGCAGAGATGCGTAGTATCGCGTGCTTCAGTATCGCCAAGAATGACTGGAAGATCCAGCTCCTTCACGCCGACTAGCCCAGATTAGAGAGTTTGGCCCGCAGCAAGCGCGGGGCACATATAAGGCGCGGGGCTTCGCCATCTGTTACGGGTTAGAGCCCCAACTCCCTGTAAACAAGAAAGGGCACCAGCACACCCATACGGGCATCTTCAATTACACCACAACCCTTCGAGATAGGACTAAACTAGCTCTAGCCAATAAAGCCATGCAGAGTTCCATTCAGCGGCTGTGCAAATCACAGAAGTAACTTGTAACAATCAAGAAAAATTCTAAGTGAAAACAAACACTAGAGGGCTTACTAAAAATTTTACCTCCGAATGCGCCCTCCACGAATCAAATTCGGAGTGGGGGCGGCGCTTTAAGACTCCAAGCAAACGCTGGAGGGCTTAGTAATAATTTTTCGCCGAATGCGCCCTCCACCAATCAAATTCGGGGGGGCGCTTTAAGACTTCAAGCAAACGCCGGAGGGCTTACTAAAAAATTTTCGCCGAATGCGCCCTCCACCGATCAAATTCGGGGGGGGGAGGGGCGGCGTTCTAAGACTCCAAGCAAACGATGGAGGGCTTACTAAAAATTTTTCGCCGAATGCGCCCTCCACCGATCAAATTCTAGGGGGCGCTTTAAGACTTCAAGCAAACGCTGGAGGGCTTACTAAAAATTTTTCGTCGAATGCGCCCTACACCGATCAAATTCGGGGGCGGCGACGTTCTAAGACTCCAAGCAAACGCTGGAGGGCTTACTAAAATTTTTTTGCCAAATGCGCCCTCCACCGATCAAATTCGGGGGGGTGGCCCTCTACCACTACTGGGATAAAAACGAATGTGCGCCCAGCCTTCACAAAAACGACAACGCGAAAATGTAGAAAACAGGCAAATAACTAAGTTACGCTTGCATACGGCAAGCATGCCACGATGGTACTTAACTGTTCAAGTGTTTCGCGAACCCCGGCCACGCAGGGCCACATCCACGGTCACGCAAGACCAAGTACGAAAAACTTAAGTTTTTGATAAGAAAAACAAAGTTCAGGCGTCGCTACGGTTTCGTCGGCGGGAGTCCGGGGGCCGAGGTACGGCGGTTTCGGTGGACGCCATCGCGGAGGAGGTAGCGGCTTCGGCAGGATTTCCCTGTGTCGCGCTTTTGGGCGCATGGGTTAGCTCCGGGGACCGTAGCGCGTTGGAGAACGGAGGGCTAGCTGCTGCGGCCGCTTCGTGCTCGTCTCTGGCCGCGATATAGGCCATAACCCGGTCACGGATGACGGCTTCCCCTTTCTCATCTCCCTGGAAAAAGAAGCGCGAAATTGGTTGGGTCAAACATAAAATCCCCGATTGCACCTGGCAAAGAGCTACCATATTCGGCGGTTCTTAATTACCTCAGCCCGACTTAGTGCCGCGCGTAGCAGGCTCAGGTTGCGGCCGCCAGAGCTCCAGAAGCCACTGAAAAATTTCACGGCTGTCTCATGCGCATCACCATCCGGGACCCAGAAGCGGTCCATGTCATCCGGGGCAGGCAGCGCATCCGCGTGTGGACAGCCCGCGTCCTTCAGCGCTTTGCATAAGGCGTCGATGGTTTCGAGGGCAGCCCAGTGGCGACCGATCTCCATCTGGCCCTCCAAAGCGGCAAGCCCGGTCTTAAGGAACCTGGCGTAGTCAAAGACGCTGGTATCCTCTCCGATGGTGGGCTCGACCACTTCATCGCCAACTCCAGCAACCAGACGCGCGAATATTTCCACGACCTGGCCGAGTTCATTAAGCGCTTGGCGGCGGGCAGATTTCTGGAGCTCGGTCTGTGTGTTGCGCTCGGTCCAGGCAATGCGAGCATCAGCTTCGGCCTTTTCCCGTGTCACTTTCTCCCGATCAAGTTCGGCGCGCACCTTGGCCATTTCACCAT
Source organism: Themeda triandra (assembly GCA_018135685.1). NCBI lineage: Eukaryota > Viridiplantae > Streptophyta > Magnoliopsida > Poales > Poaceae > Themeda > Themeda triandra. The sequence goes on along the minus strand of JAENPR010000758.1, from coordinate 88,057 downwards.
TCAGCCTTTGCACCTCAGCCTCGCTTTCGGTGAGCTTGGACTCAACGAAAGCGACTGCGGCGCAATCTTGCTTGGCAAGTGCAGCGCTCATGACGGATTGCTGCATGCAAAAGGCGAATCAGTACTCAACGGCCCGAAAGGGAAAGGAAAATGAACATTCGAGGTCGTAAACTTACAGAAATGGCGTGGAAGTTGATGGCTGACAGGAGCTCCAGGCGGTCCACTTTTGCCAGGTCCCTTTTGGTGGTGGTAGCCGAAAAGGACGTGCTGCACTGCTCCGCGAATGCGATGCCTTCCGCGGGCGGCAGCACGCCACTGGCATGGCAGTCCACCGCCGCGATTAAGCAGGCGTCTGAGGCCGCCACTAGAGCACGAGCAAGTTGGTAAGTCCTTTCACGGTCGGGGCTCATCTCCTCGGGAGACGAGCACCCCGAATACATGCGCATGTGGTCGCACTCATTTGGGGCTCGCTCTAAGGAGACTTTGCCGTGTACAAAAAGGGCGCATGCGGTGGTTTCGGGGGTCATGCGACTTTGCTCACGATGAAATCGGGACTTACCAGCTTTCCTGGTCACAGAGGATGAAAGTGTGTGAGTGGATTCGGGGATAGCAGGCGGCGGCATCGAAGTGGGCACATTGGCGGCCGCCGACGCACCCGCAGCCTTATGCCTTTTGGACATGTCAAAAACATCCTCGGCGGCGCCAGCCGGCCTCTTAAAGCTGACGCCAAGGGTGCTCAGCGTCGGCTGTGGTTTCGGCAGCAAGCGGCACGGATCCATCACCCGCTTCCGTCCTCCAGCCATCGAGCGCGAGCCACCAGCTTCACCTTGAGTAGCCTGCATCACACCAGTTAAACAGTTTCATTAGCTCGTATCAATAGGGGTGAATCGGGGAGGTAGTCCCATATGTGCAATGCGCAGTTCCCTCTACCATTTCGGCAGGCAAAACATCCGGAACCCCAAGGAAGTCCAATGAGAACTTAGCGCTCCACTTCAGCGGTTTAGTCCACAGCCTTCCGGCCATTTCGCGGCATACCTGAATGTCGCGGGGCTCCGGTTCGGATCGCTCCCAGTTCTGCTTGGCGCGTTTCCTTTTCTCGGCGGCAGCCGTGCTAGCGCCCCGAATAGGCGCGGATGGAGCGGGGCGCGGAACTGGAGCCGGCTGGGGAGCCCCCGATCCGGAGCCACTTGGGGCTTCGGCTGAATATGCAATACCCATGCTGTCCAGCACTCGGTTCTTTCGGGGCGAGTCACCAAGCTTGCGCAGTTTTTTCTTGTGCTCCCGGTCGCCATACAGCCCGCACAACCATGTGGCCTTCTTCTCCAAGGCTTTTAAAAATTTGGCATCTGATCTAAAGTGCTCTGGACGCTGCAGTATCCAGTCTGGACCCCGATAGCCGTCCAAGTCCTTCACAGGATCAAATATCACTGATTCGCTCAATGGCCACTCATCCAAAGCAATCATTTCTTCAGCCAAATCGCTGCTGGTCTGCCAACTTGCAGTAAGAGCGTACGACTCCGCGGCAATGTTATCAGACGGCCCGAATGCAACGCGGGCCGGATGCATTTCCCCAATCATGGGAGTCATGAGGGACACCAAGGAATTAGCACGGCGGCGCCCTATTCGCTGCGCGGCCTCCACCTCCTCATCCGACGCAACTCGAATATAGAACCAGTGTTTAACCCATTCGTCCCACTTCTCTTTGAAGGTGGGCACTATGCAGTTCTGGCCTTGCCCAGGGGCAGGCATGAAGTTGTACGAACCATACTCGGCCCGAATGTTCAGTCGTCCACCGACGCGGCCAACCTTAGAATGGAAATGGGTGTCATGAAGTTTAACGAAATTTGCAACACTAAGCTCCCGGCCCATCATCTTCATGGCCATAGCATATATGCTGAGCCGCGCGATCGCATTCGGGGTTAAGTGATGGATCTGAAGACGGTATCGCTCCAAAACAGATCCGAAAAACGGAACCAGGGGAATCTTAGTCCAGCCACGAAGAAGTCCCGGAAGAGAACCACCTCATATGGTTCCGGATTTGGAGTGGTTTCGGTGCCTGGGCACGGCTTCTTTTGCGCTCATACGCGCTGAGCAGCCCGGTGTCCTGAAAGTGGTTGAGCCGGGCCTCATCAACTTTAGAGCGGCAGATAATGCAAGTGTGTCCTTCTATCGCGACCCGGCGGCTCTTTCGGACAGGGCCAGATTCGACATCTTCCCCCCTTCCGTCGTGGTTGCCACAGAGCTCCCCTCCGCACCCTCATTCATAGCCGAATCAACGTATTCTTCATACTCCATCCCAGCGCTTCCCTAGCCACTGGCAGTCTCGGCAGCAATGTCGGCAGGGGCAAGAGCCCGAATGGGTTCCACATATTCGGTGGACACAACATCTGCTTCAGGAACTTGGGCCATAATCTCGGACCCAATCTGTGTGGGGGTGGCGTTCAATTCGGGAGAGGAAGAAGCCTCAGAATTGCCAGAGGACGAGGACCTGGATCCGCTGCCCGTTTCCGACGATTTCACGGTCGATGAGCTCTCGGACATTAGGCTTTAGCACCAGTTGCGGGTCCGAGCTCCCGAACTAAAAAGGAAATGCAAACGGAAGTGCGCTCAAAAAGCTGGCCGAAACCTAAAAACTTCACCCCGAATCGGCAGTCCCTAATCTCGAGAATTAAGCAATACAGAAAAATACGAAAGTGTACAAATTAGAGCCTTACCGAATGAGATGGAGGTTTCCCAAATGCGGAGACCGGAAGTGTACCCACGGATGCGTCAACAGCAGGCGATGAGAGGCTAAGGGCTCGCCTCCTCCCACGCCTCTGCCTTTTATAGGGAGGGGGCGGCCGTGGTGGGGCGGATGCGTCGTTTCACGCGAATCGAGGTAAAAAACGGTCTCCTCATCCCTGGGGGCGGCGCTGGGACATTCGGCGTGGCGCGATAATGCTGGCCTCGCCCGGAAGTGTCAGGCCCTTCCGGACGTGGCCGGAGGGCTACTGTAGGGGGCAGGGGTGGAATTGGTCGCCCTGTCCCCCATACTAGCGCGCGCCTCATGTCGCTTGTGGTTGCAGGTGATGCCGAATGCGCAGGCCATGCCACACTTTCGGCCCGTTGGTCGGGCGCCGGCACAGAAGGCGCGACCACTCCGGCGCATCTGGCGTCCAACGTCGGAGGAAGGCGTCCCGAATGTGCGGGTTGGCCGCGCATCCGGGTGCTGCGGCCGGCATCGAGCGGACGTGCCAATAGCGTGGGTTCACTGGCGCTTTCGGCGTTGGCGCTGAGCAAGACCCGCCGATACTGCGGGCTCGGCTGCGCTTCCGGCGGAGGCACCAATCACCGCCTGAGGTCGCCGGATGTGAAGGGCGAGCTGCGTATCCGCGACTGAGGGCAACAGGCGCATACGGCGCAGATCGTGCTCGTCGCCGAATGGGTGCGGTCGGGAGCACATTCGGGGTTTTTGTGGCCCGGATGCGGGTCTGGTCACTCGGCTGAAGCCCTACCCTGAAGGATCCTGGTCGGTAGTTGGCCGACAAGGGCGGGCCCCATGGGTCGTTTACTTGTTTGTCCTTGGTCGGCCTTTAGTGAACGTTGAATGTAGGATTGTTAGGGGCAATTCGGTCAGGAACACAACACGACCTCCTATAAATACACCACTGATGGGACTTTGTAAGGTACTTCTGGGCTCCGTGCGTTTTAGCCGGAGGACAAGGAATATAAGGTTCGTGTTGTTTGTTCCGTTTTACTTTCTCGTATTTCCGGTTTCGTCCCTTTAGGGGGTACGACCCTAAAGGGCAGAAACAACAGGCCCTTTAGGGGGTACGACCCTAAAGGGCAGAAACAACACCACACATCTCAATGCAGGACTCATTTCCGCATCACAATTAGGTTGCACGGTTAGGACAGGTGGATAGTTACGTTACTCGCTCATAGGAGCAAAGTGGAATCTCAAAGTCGAAACGAGGTTAGGTAGATAGTTACCTTTTTGCTGAACCAATTGACGAAATCGGGCGTATTATGTCTGAGAAGATGGTCTTTTTCTTCCTCAGTAGGATCCCTACTGCACCTCCAGTGTTCATTAAAAATGCCCTGGAGAAACAATAGACAAGGGGGGTCGGATCAATAGGTGGAGGATAGTGGCGGCGTATGTAACAAGCTGAACGAGAACTTACTCTTGATAATCAAGCGTTTCCTCAAGGTTCAACAACAAGTACATCATGATAGTGTGCCACTCATCATGCCGCAAGTAACGAGGGGTCCCTGCTCCTGCTCTTCCGAGATCCCCTCTGAAAAGGCCGAGAGTGCATGAATTCTCGTCGATGTTGTAACGAGGGGATGGATCTCGTGGTCTCTTAAGTGCCTCGGTATAGTACGCCTGTGTGCATGTGGACACCTCCTCCCGGAATGAATGCCTCCCCACGAAGCCTCAATTTTGACTTTATTTTTACACTTTTTCCGAAGAAGCTTTAGACACCTCTCGATTGGATAGCACCAACGGTCTTTGCACGGTCCCCCCAACCGTGCCTCCTTTGGTAGGTGCAAAATCATATGTTGCATGGACGGGAAGAAGCCCGGTGGAAATATCATCTCCAACTTGCGAGCAACTTAGGTGCAGCCTCCTCCAGTTCAAGACAAACGTCCCGAGACAACTCCTTGGAACAAAGCGGCGGAAGAAAAAGCTCAACTCGCCGGACGCGCCACACCGGCTCGGGGAGGTATCCCGGGTCATCGCAGAAGGATCCGCTCAATCCGGATGTGGAAGTCATGACTCTTCATCCCTAAGACTTTGCCGGTCGGCAAGTTCACTCCCCGCCGGATTCGCCGCATACCCATCGGGGAACCTTAGCTTCTTCAACCACTCCAGTGCTTCCTTCCTATGCGGCCTTTTCAGGATGTAATCGACCGGGCCCTTCTTCCATCTCTTGCCTGGCGCAGGGGTCTTCATCACTAGATTTGATTTATCACAAATCGTTTCAATGTCCAGTCTAGCCTTAACATTGTCCTTTGACTTCTTGCCAATGTCCAGGAGTGTTGCCCAAAGTGCCTCGGCGATATTCTTTTCTGTGTGCATTACATCGATGTTGTGTGGAAGAAGAAGGTGCTTGTAGTAGGGGAGCCTAGTCAAGCCCGATATATGAGTCCACATGTGGTCGGTACCATATCCTTTGAAACCACCATTCACTTCATCAATTTTGAGAGCCTCTATCTGTGCAAGGATGTCAGCTGGGCACTTTTCCTTAGGGATGGGGCCGGTGACTTCAACACCTTTCATGAAGTGCTTTTTATCTCGTCTCAGTTCATGGTCCTCCTTTAGGAATTGACGATGTTTGTCAAAAGAAGAATACTTGCCACCCTTGGCCGCCCAGTGAACATCACATCTGCCTTGCATGTTGGGCAAGGGAACTTCCCGTGAACACACCACGCGCCGAATAAGCCATACGCTGGAAGTCATGCATTGAGTGCGGTACCACACATGCATCGTGAAGTTCATCTTTGTAGCTCGGTCATACGTCAGCACCCCTCATCCCAAGCTTTCGCAATTCATCCCACACCGGCCGCATGAACACACCCGTTTTGTTGCCGGGTGTCCGGGCATTATCGGCGTCAAGAACACGTTCTTGGGGTCGAACATGACGCCGGGGGAAGATTGAGGGGGATCACAAACACGGGCCAACAAGTGTACGGGGCCGCCATCATTCCAAACGGGTTGAACCCATCTCGGTTGCCGGCGCTACGCGTACATTTCGAGCCCCCGGGCCTTGACAGATTCATGGCATCGAAGTGCTTCCATGCATCACCATCCGCCGGGTCTTTGCATCTTGTCACTGTATCTTTTGCCATTCTTGTGCCACATCATTTGTTTCGCGGACTCCTCTGTCATGTACTGCCGTTGTAGCCTCGGTAGTACTGGAAGGTGTCGTATGCCCATCTCAGGGATCTTAGACTGTTTCTTAATGCCATCACTGCCTTCTACCTCCACGTACCTAGAGGCTTTGCACTCCGGACGGTGTGTTGCTGCCTCGTGGTCTCCCGAAGCAGACACACCCGTTCTTACAAGCTTGGATCGGGTGATAAGGCATCTTGAGTGCACGAAGGAGCTTCTGTGACTCGGTCGTGTTTTTCGGCAGGCAGTGCTCCTCCGGAAGCAGCCCGCCAACAGTTGCCAATAGGAGATCAAAACCTTCTCGACTAATGCCTAGTAACGACTTCAACCCTAGTATGCCGCCTCCATCATGTCGTAGTACGCCTTTGCGGTCGCCTCTGGATCTTCTTCCTCCACCTCTATTCCTTGAATGGCTTCAACGTCTTCCAGCAAGTCTGCCATTCTGGCATCTGCATCAAACCTCTCGAGGTCCGGTCTCACCACCGCCTCCGTAACCCGTTGGGGTTCCCCATGGAGGATCCAGCGGGTATAGTTTGGAACACATCCGTTCGCCCAAATATCATTCCTCATCTATCGTTGCTCTTTCCTTGTCTGGTTCTTACACTTGCTACAGGGACAAAACACCCGAATCGCCCCTTTAGAAGCTGGGCCAAATGCTTTCTCCAGGAAGTCCCCGGTCCCCTTAACCCATTCACTGGTCTTTTCTTTGAATCCCGTGTACATCCACTCACGGTCAGCCATCCTCTGTCATGCGCCAACGTAAGCGAGTAATAGGACCAACATCTGCATCTACAAGGTGTTCCTACCATCTACTAGGTGAAGGATAGGTCCTAATCCCACCCGAGGATGCGTAGATGAGGTTAGCTTCCATGCTCCGCTCCCGTCCGAGATGGAATTTCGGCAGCACCTCCCCGCTGTTCTCCTGATACACGTCCCGACAGGGAGAGTGTGTATCCGGAGAACAACGGGGAGGGGCTGTCGAAACTCCGACTCGGACGGGGGCGGAACATGGAAGCTAACCCATCTACGCATCCTCGGGCTGTCCAAAAAACGTGGACAATCCGAAAGAGAAACCGTCGCAAATATGCACTGATCCGCATACCAATGACCGCGAATCTCTTTCGGATGGGAGACGCCTAACTCAGTTACGCTATGTACTTACAACAACTATAAGGAACAGAGGTGATTTATACCTAGGGTGGCGGCGCAGAGGCGGGTAGGTGCACGAACACGGTCAAGGTCCCCTCCGACAAAGTCCTGCTCTGCAAAACAATAAAGACATCAATATTTGTTGAAAATTTCGGCAGAACCTCCCCTGTACTGGGAGGTTTCCAAAACCTGCAATAAAACTGCCGGCTCGAAGGCCGGCGTCCACATTTGCGGCACGATGGCCATCACATCCACAAACCCGGCACGAAGGCCGTCAACACAGAAATGGCGCGATGGCCGACAACCCTGGAGCTTTACCTTCTCCTCCGGCGACGCGCGAGGACGGACGGCATGGACGGACGGCGTGGACGACGTGGACGGAAGGTGGACGAACGAAGCGGACCTTCTCCAGCTCCTCCTCCTCTCTTCTCCTTCTTCTTCTGGGCACGTTTTCGCCCGTCGTCCATCCGTCACTAATTCACCCCGGAAGAGGTCAATAGCACAACCAATCTTTGTGTCTTATTATTACGCATAATAAACAGTTTGGTCAACTTATTGATTGATCTTATATATCTGCAACGGTAGTAAAATCCATACACGTGGTTCATGTTCATCAGCTCTGCTTCACGTGTGCACATATATTTGCAAGCATCATCTGCACTTGCGCGTACGGTATTCTGACGAACGAACGCAATATTAATTTTACAATTCTACATGTCATTGTCATCAGGTGTTGCACATGGACAGGAATGACTACTACGGTGGAGACTCCACATCGCTTAATCTCAATCAGGTGACGATTAATGCAAAGCCTGAGCAGTAAACCATATTTTGGAACCCGCCACTCGCCGAGCCTGACATTTCTCTAGTTTGTGGGTCATGGCGATCCATTAGAATAATCGCCTATTTATGATGGTCTAATGGAAGTATATATCAAACTGTCCAAAATTATGCTGTAAATTAAACTGCTATTTGCAGCTCTGGAAACGGTTCAAGGGTGAAGAAACACCCCATGCACAAATAGGGGCTAGCAGAAACTACAATGTCGATATGATTCCAAAGGTCAGGTCTTTTCCAATTATACTACTCTTTGTTTTTTTTATATTTCTTTGGAAAACCTACTATCATTGTTTTGTTATATGGTATACTGGACTGAGATATCCAGGACACAATTGCAATATTAATGATGGCCACGTAGTAATGCCTGTTGAGATTAGCTTTAAACTTGGAACTTCTACAACATACTTGCATGTCTGACTGACTGTGTGATGCACTTTCATATATGTATTTAACAAAAAAACATGCTACACATGGACGTGTTAATTTCAATGTGGCTTCAATTCATATGATCATAGTTTATTAATCACTGAAAACGTAACATAAAAGAATGATTATTATAAATTTATTAACTCAGGTCATGAAAAGCCAAACAAAACATTGTATTAAAGAAATGAGCAGTGGTGGGAACCTGCACTCCTTGTTCTCAAACTCTTTAATGTGGTGTGTGTAGAGTATGTGTGCGTGTTTGAGTTCTTGTCCCATATTTTGTTCTTAATATAATAAAGTGCAGCTCTCCTGTGTTTTCGAGAAAAAAACGAATGATAGGGTTTTTGCCTATTTCTTCTAATAACATGATCAGTGGAGGTTGGGTTGAATACCTTACCAGATTGATTTATGAGACCACATTCTGACATATAATCCCGGTTAAGTAGTAAGCCGTTCGATCAGGTGGGAGAATGTTGGATTGTGATCTCGGCAAATGCCGTGATTAATGATGAATTAATTAATAACATGAATAATCAAGTGTTAAGTAAGAGGTCCACCCGTCATATATATATATATATATATATATATATATATATATATATATATATATATATATATATATATATATATATATATATATATATATATATATATATATATATAGGGAAATTCCATTATACTCTTACGAGTATGTACTCCCACCTCCTTTTACACAGCAGTGCGAAGTCCCGCCAGTCTCGCGTGATGACGTAGTTAACGGATGGACGACGCCGTTCCACCGATAGGACGGAGCCTTCCCCGCCTCTAATGTCTGATCCCCGCCTCATCCTCTTCGTCCCCATGCTTCCCCAACTCGACACGGCCACGGCTTGCTGCGTCCTCCCTTCCTTGGAGTTTCATGGAGCCGGCGGCGGCTCATCCCTCCACCCCTCCGGCCGGGTTACAATCTCTCGACGACGCAGGCCATCCGCGTTCGCGCACGGCAGCGGCGAAGCCCAAGCCCAGGTGCGACGGCTGAGCGGCGAGCTCCCTCCCCTTCACGATTGAGAGCAGTGGCGGCGCACGAGCGGGCACCCAGGTGCGACGGTGCGCGCCCTGCGCGCGTCCCCTTCCGGCTGATCACGGACGAGGAGGCGGGTCCCATGGCTCAGGCCGCTCGCCGGCGCACGCTCGCCCATGGCAGGGGCGCTCCGCGGCGGCAGGTATTACGGGCGGAGAAGGTCCCCGGACGGGCGCCCGAGCGCGGGCCGCGGCACTCCTGCTCCTGTCCCGTCGTCACCGGCGGACCACCGATGCCGTGGGAGTTCGATGCTGCGGCGAGGAACCCGGCCCCGGCCCCGGCCCCGGCCCAGCAGGCGAGGCGTGCTGTCGCTGCTCGTGCTCGGGCATCCGCGCGGCCTGGGCGCCTGCTGCCCGGAGGTTGTGACGGACGCGAACTTCAGGCGGCCAGCGGGAGGTCCGTCGACGCCGGTGGATTAGCGGGTACGATAACATAATATCACCCGTTAGACAGTATACAGTTTAGTATACGGTTCTTTTTCTATACATCCAATTTTTTATATACACAGATTTTAGTTTGGGCTTATCTTTTTCCCGCACATTTGACAATTGACGGAAAATGATTTCAATTTTGTAACACCCAGAGATATCGGGAGGGTGTTTTATAGCCTCTAAAAAAGTCCATACCTCTAAAATCTGAATTTCGATTGCTGATTACCATTGGTGTGTACTTAGGATTCTGAATTAAGCATGATCGTGTGTACTTGGATTCTGAATGAGGCGCAGTTTGTGGTGTTTCACATCTGAAGTCAGATTGCCGTATCACTTTATGATTTCAGTTAATAATTCTGTCAACTTATATGAGTATAGTACCAGTTCATACTTTTCTTCCAACTTTCTTTCAGACTCAAGTACTAGTTGAATCTATTATCCAGACAAAATAAAATACACGTTTATACTATTCAGATTCAGACTTGAGTATTGGTGGATACATTTTCAGGTCAGCATATCCATATATCCAGATAAGATTATTATCTGAGTCCTAATCTTTCATGTTGTGATCGATTTGTTAATTCCAATCATACTGCTACTAAAATCTATCAACTATTTTGCATCGAGGCGTTCCTCCCCTTTCTAGTGGTGGTGGCCTTTGCCTCTACCAATTGTCGTCGACAAATCTGCATGGTACTGGTTTGCAATCTTGAATTTTTTTCTTGCTGTGTCACATTACATCAGAGATCCGTGGATAGGAGGATTTGATGTGATCTTTGCGTATCTAAGCATATACCTCATTCCAAAAAAAGTATATATAAATACTCTATTTCAGAAAGTACATACAGGTACTCCATTTAAAAAAATGTATACACTCTCAACCATGTATGTACAAATACTCCCCCAGGAATAATTTGTATGTATGCATACTTCTCTTGGATACTTTTTTTTTAGAGAAGAGTATGGGTTTTCAATTAAAAAGAGTATTCTTTGATACCTTTTTTTCAGAGAAGAGTATGCTTAGATATTCCAGTGAAGAGTATGTTTAGATACTTTGTCACTGAAGAGTATGTTCATATACTTTTTTCACAAAAGAGTATGTTTTGATACTTATTCATGGGTTCTTGCTTTTGATTTTCAGATTGCAGTACAATGCAAGGAACACCTGCATTAGTGGTATGCATCAAGGTTTCTTTATGACACATCTTCTTAAATTTATTGGGCTTAACACGATATTTGTTGATTGCTTAATTTGAAATCATGATGTCCAGGAAGGCTCGACTATTTGAGACTAGCACACTGATGAAGCAAGTTCAAAGTTTATTTATTTATTACTGAAACGAGCTCCAACTGTAGTTATCTGTTCAGCTCAATTAAGTTTTATTAGCATGTACTCTTGTAAAAGTGCAATCAACTCCAGAATACCCTATTAGGCTAGCACTCATGTAAATAGTGTGTACTCCTTTTTTTTAATCAATATATATAGAACCATGGTCATTCGATAATGCACGTATGCATATATACTACTACCTAGACATACATACTTCCTATGTTTATGTATGTTCACATACTTCCGTCTATAAGTATATGGATATACTAATCTAAAAAAAGGTATATATACTTCATTTAAATGTGTATGTACTGATACTCAGTGTCAAAATGTCTGCATACTAGCATATTATTTTTTTTCTCAAAATTTACATGAGTATACGGACCTACTCCTAAATGCACGTATGCAGATATACTAGATAAAGTATGTGTCCATACTTTATTTACCAAAGGCATCGGGAACGTAGACCTACTACGGTGACATTTGAAATTTTTTAAACGCAGCCACCGAAGTTCACGGCCAGACACTCAATAATATCCACGTATATAGAATCCAAACCCGTTTTGCTCTCCTAACGGGCCGCACCTCCTCTCCTGTTAGCTACGTGCACATACCACTGTCGTCTCCGTTAGTTGCACCCCGTTACTTTTAGGTAAGAGTACATACTCGTAAGAGTATAAAACACCTGTCCTATATATATATATATATATATATATATATATATATATATATATATATCCAACAGATCAGTTTTGCCGTGATCGGCGGCAACCCTTAGATCGTCTAGGGTTTTCGACCCCTGGACCACAGCGCATTATATAAGAGGAGGCACCCCTGACGCCTCCACCCATCCATATCCATCTCCACGTGAGACAAACCCACAAACCGATCAATCAGGCGTTGGAGGGTTTAGGAAGGTCGTCACCCACGTCCAGGTATTGCGGCTACGGCTACGGATCTACATCGTGTGCTTCATCAAGAGAGAGCTCTAGCTCTCAATTGGTGAAGATCAGTACATCTACTTCATCTACATCTTCAATCTCCAGTGACACAGATGGCATCTACAGACTGTGGTAAATATCTTAGATTAGTTTTCCGCATTAAGACAAGCTAGTGATCATGTTTAGGCTAAGATCAAAGATCCTGTTAATGTTTTAGTCTGAGGTTTATTTCAACAAGGCAGTATACAGTGGAAAATCATCAAACAAAAGCATGCATGGTACACTATTTCCTAGTGTGATTCCCATACCGACAGAAGACGAGTTTTCTTTGTGTATTCCCCTGCTACGCAAACTTTTCTATATTGTCGATGCCATCGTTTGTGCCTGGCCGATTAATATAAAGGGAAGCAAGAGGGAATGCTACCTGAAGTTTACTAGGTAACAAGATTATGTGAGAGTTCAACATTACACTAGTACACACTGCATTTAGTTCATACTAGTCCATCATGCGAGAGCACGGGTTAGATTTGTTGGTATGATGATTCTTGTTACTATTTAAATAAATTTGGCTCCATGTTGGTTATTGTTTTCCTTCCTTTGTTTTGGACGGTGTGTATAGAAATGTTATTTCATTATTATATTTTTATAATAATAGTTGTTGATACTTTAACTTCATTTTTAATTTATTTTGAATTAGGGTTCATATTTGTTGTGTCATGTTTAACATAAATATTTTTCTTTTCAATGATAATATATTATAGGGTTATCATTAATTAATTATTAGGATACAACTTTTTTGTGTGTGACATCGAAAGTTGTTGAGCAAAAATATTCTTATTAATTGTTAAGCGAAAAAAGATTGATAAGAGATTTTGCAACTTAATGTGCGTTTTCCAATAGTTGGTCCTAAATGTGTGTTTTTTTGTATCATCCTAAATGTGTTTATGTGTGTATAGCAGTAATCCTAGAGACCGATTGATGGTAATAAAAAATAGAAGGTTGTCTTCCGAGGCTATAAAGAGATGGCCTATTTAATTTCTCTCAGTGAACAATGAAGTGATTTTATACCTTTGATGACATCCCCTTTCTTCTCTTGTAGCCCCCCTTTGTTCTCATTGTAGCTCACGCTCCCAGCTCTAGTAGCAGCACACAAATTGCTTAGTCAAGGGTAAGTTGCTGATGATTATTGGGATAAAAGCACTGACACTAGTATCTAAACTTATTTGTGTGAAGTAATCAAAGGACACTAAAACTAAAATGAGAATTATACCTAATTAGTGAATGAGGATCATATCATGAATGTCACGGAGACAAATTATATTGTAATTATGAGATCTACAACATTGCCATTCCATTATAGTGTGCAGTGCCGTTGGTGTCAATGTTGATGTAGATGCCATGAATGCCGGATCTCTGTCTAGTTTCTGTCATCGGTATCCTTTCCTTGCTTGACACTTCCTCGTCGATATCTTTTGGACATGGATGAAGTAGATGGCGATGTCCTTGATATTTTTTAGATAATGGATTTCATTAATCCAGCCTCTATATCCACGAAGGATATACATAGCCAAAAGAAGACAAGAGCACTAAGGCTCCCACATCAATAAAGAGGAGAATACACAATAAAAAAAAGGAGAAAAATATATAATCTCAGTACATCTCTGCTTTCCGACATGCTCTCATGAAATGGCTAGATTGGTGCGCGAAAGGCATCAAGTCGTCGTCGCCCCTAGTGCGCCATCATTGTGAACATCCGTTGTGCCATCTTGATCCACTCAAAAGAGCTGACGTGAAGTGTCGCCGGTTAGCCTTCCTTCATACCTTCATTCGTCGCCATCATGCATTCGGAACTAGCCGATTAGACACGAGCCAACAAGATCCAATTACTCCTAGGCCGCTGCCGCTACCGCTAGGACACCGCTGCCTATGAAGCCTTCGAAGCCAGCTCCAATAAATCCACCTTCTTCCTGTAAAGGGCAGCACAACACAGAGACGCTTCGCCAAGAGGAACGGCATGGCAGACGTGCTCCAACAAGGCCTTCAAGAAGGAAATGACAGCCTCAGATGCCATCAATGTTGAAGAAACCCACGAGGACTTTCGTCCTAGGACCTGCCCCCATCCATCAGGACGAGTAGTGACTTCGGCGATGTCCTTGATGAGCACCCTTTCACACTAATCCTTCCATCCCCATGATACTATGCCTGGCCGGATGCATTTTTGTGGTTGTTGCAGGTACAATCATATGGTGGTTGGAAATTGTCACCTTTTCCATAGTTGATAGATGGATACTCAAATTTTAGGCTATTTTAGTTATCAGCGGGAGTATTTGGTGAACAAATCTCCTACCGTGGTCCTTTCTAAATCGTGGTAGGGGAAAATGATGTATTTAACTTTTAGTTTTCCATAATAATAGTAGAGGTGGGTAATATTTTATAAAATAAAATAGATTTAATTTTTACATATTGCAAGAACCTATGGATTTGATGGCAGAGTTGTTTCTAATTAATGGACAGTTTCTACCATCTTTTTCTTAACATATTTGGCAAGAATTAATATCGAGGCGACCTCATCGCCCAAGAACCCAACACATACCCTAACTAATCGTGGCAACAAAAAGACACCTGGAGTCTCATTTATTTATTTATTTTATTATTTATTTTATAGATTGTCCATCATTTAATTGGAATGACACAACTAGTTCAAGGCCCCTCGAAAACACATTAGAAAATAAAACTCCATGGTACATCACAGGAATTAAATGTATCCACTACCCGATCGAGCTGTAAGACTGCGACCACTTGTTCAAATCAATTAAATAATCAACAAAAAAACGTAACGTTGGTAGTTACCTGATATCAATGTAAATCAACCCAAAGCTTTTGAACAGAGGTATACAGTCCAAGTAGATCAGCATCATTGCTCCTTAAACATACCCTCTTGTTATAATATTAAATCTAAAATAGAGAGATTCCTCACCAGATTTAGGGAAATATGATATTGAAAGGTTAAGACCAACTTGAATTGTTTTGCAGGCAATTGGAAAGCGAGCCTTCAAAATAAGATAAAAAATCAATTATTGTCAGAACAAATAAGAAAAAGGAATTAAGTAGCAGGAGACTCACTACCTCTATGAAAACTAAGATGATGTTGCTATGAGCGTTGTGCTACGCATGGCTGCAAATAGTTATCTTCACTGCTGTTGGTCAGTTGTACGTGCTGCTCCATTGCAGGAGGAAGGAGCAAGTCAGCTGGGTTCCTTATCCTGGAACTGAATCGCCTAAGGCACCGGTGGCGGCGGCACCGTTGGCGGAGCAACGCCATCCACACATCCGCCCTGCTAATAGTGAAGAAGCTAAGATTTGTAGCTATGGTGGTCCATTGCCACATTTTTTTAACCACTATAATTTTAACATGCCAGTACACCAAGTATATGAATTACCAAATACACAACTAAGAAAAAAGAACATACAAAGTTCATAAAAAAGACGAATAGCTTTACTGACATACGGAGTAGAACTAAAATATTACATATCCATAAAAAAGGAAACATGAGCAAACAAACTGGCTAATTGATGCGTGCTGTGTTAGTTTCTTGATTATGATTCACAATTATGGAAAAAGGACATATGAAGTTTATAAAATAGACGAATATAGCTTTATTAACATATATGGAGTAGAATTGGAATATTACGTATCCATAAAAAAAGGAAACACGAGTAAACAAACAGGCTAATTGATGTGTGATGCGTTAGTTTTTTGTAGCTTAAGATTAGAAACATGATGGCTAAACAAACAGGCCAGTTGATTGCATGCAGATTTTGAGACGTATTGCAGAGGACTCACCTGTGTTGCTTCAGTGCTACTCGCCATCCGGCACCTGCCGCGCTGCTGCTGCCGCCGCCGCTATGCATATATATTGGAGAAAGCACAACACAACGAACTGCGTGCATGATGTGTGTTTCTGTGAAAGTAGATCTGTATTTTTCTACTTCTATCAGCCGAGCGTATGGTGGTCCGTGTAGCTCCACCCTCCTGCAGCACCAGTTGGCGGCTTGGCGTGGCTCTAGACAGAACCGTCCACATAGATGAGGTGGAACCATGTGGATCTAGGTGGGCAGCATCCTGGCT
The DNA here is from genome assembly GCA_018135685.1 of Themeda triandra. Lineage (NCBI taxonomy): Eukaryota > Viridiplantae > Streptophyta > Magnoliopsida > Poales > Poaceae > Themeda > Themeda triandra. The sequence goes on along the minus strand of JAENPR010000758.1, from coordinate 71,876 downwards.
GTTGTCGTTCTCCAACTCTGTCCTCGGCGCCGCCGCCTGCAAGGATAGATGGAACACATGTGGCACCGGTGATAGATGACAAATAAATTGATCGATTTTTTCTTCTTTTTATCTGTAAATATTAATATTAATATTAATAATGGCAGATGTGGGTAATTTTCTAGAAACTTAAATAGATGATCAAGATCGCGATAGCGTATAAATTTGATGGTCATATGTTTCTGATTAACGTGAGAATTTCTAGCATTTACCTTTTTTACTAGCACGTCTGGTGAGAATTAACGTAGAGTCTCCGTTGGAGCCTCTAATTAGTAATAGTAAGATAATATACATGCTACCTACTAAATATTTTTCTTGTACATAGCAAAATACTTGCGGTGTTTGGAGAAAAAATATGGATGACACAAAATTCCACTGCAACAATGGCAAACCAACACTATGTGAAAAGTTGATTTATTCACCAGCTAGTTAGAGACGACTTAACCAACAAGCGTCTGTAACATCATATCTCCGACGCTCGTCCACCAACGCGCGTCGGCGCTATTCTGCCGACCGGAGGCATAAGTGGGGGGTCGATTAAACAAGCGTCTGTAATATCGGACATCTGCGGCCGCGTGTTAGGTACAAGCGTCTGAAATATATTACAGACGCGCTTTCATAAGAGACGTCTGTATGAATTTTCGTGTTTACTGAGGCGCTTGTTACTAATTCAGACGCGTGCTTTCTATGCGGGTCGACGATGTAGGCAGCGGCTACAGGTCGCGCGCCGCCCGCCGGCCTGATCGGCGCACCGTGCTCCTACATGTCGGCGCAGGTGAACCCGGCCTCCGTATCCCCATGTAGCGCGTGCGAACGGCGGCGCCTTGCTAGAGCGTACGCATGCAGCGCAGCGCGGGCGCTGGGCCGCGCGCACCGGCGCGGCCGGCCGGCCCGGGCCCGCCGGCCCGCCGTGGGGGGGTGGGGGTGGGGGGCGGCGCGAGGCGGCCGGCCGGGCGGGGAGGCCCGCGGTGGCCGCCGGCGGGTACAGTGAACTCGGCGGCGGGGCTGGGTGGCCGCACGGGCCGCGGGCGAATCGAGTTTATTCTCTGCACCTGGACGACGCCCGCGCCGCGCGCCTTCCGGTTGAAGAAGGTGCGTGCTTTTTTTTCGACTGGGCTTCCTTTTAGCCCTTCCTGGGCCGGCCGGCCGAGATTTGAAGAAGTTTTTTTAGACAAATTTGAAGAAGTTTTGGATGAGTTTCTCCTTGCTGGGCCGTCCGTCTGAAAATAATCTATTCTCTGGCCCATTTCTGTCGTTCCATAAAGAAAATTTGTTTTGATCATATGATTTTGAGACCTTGTGTACATAAACACTTCAAACATAATTTAGGGAGAGTAAATGCCTTGAAATGAAAAGTTGGTAAACACCGAACGTGCACAACTCACTGAGACCTACAATTTAGGTTTACGTCATTTCTTCATCCAAACAATATTTGAATTTTAAATTTTAAATTATGAAAATATCAAATTTCAAATTTTGAAAATCTTGTAAATATCAAATTTGGAAAGATGAAAAAGATCATCAATTCCAATAACAAAGACTTTTATAGTACAGACTTCTATACCACCAACAGTAGTTTGGAAATAAAACCCAACATGCTCCCATCTTGTAACCCAACAACAAATTTGGAAATTTCACACAAAAATGGGACATAAATTCATACCAGCAATAATAGAGACTTTTAATAATAAGCTGGATGCATTCCAATCTTTAACCAGTTTGGGGTACCATACATATTATAATATCAAGTTCGGGTACCAAAACCTTAATAATGCATCCCACATCATCAACGCCATATTAGCCGGTGTTCATATTACATCACCACAAGCTCCATACATATATAATACTTTTCCATTCTATTATTAAATTACTTTTCAGTTCCTTTATGTTCCTAATACAAGATGTAGATGTACTGAAGCACATGCTATTTGTCCAGAGTAAGAGCATTTCACAAAATTTCAGAGTAAGAGCATTTCACAAAATTTCAGACCATACCACAACATGTTCGGTTTGGTCATCATGAAGTTTTGGGTCACACCATTCCACAAGTGCATTGCACAACCATTTGACACAAAACATTAACTTCACATTACCGTCATGAACATGTTATCACAATCCCACGAGACACCATTTCACACAAATAACGGTTCGCATTTTCTGCCAAACCGACATAGCCTAACAAACTCTTCTTGGTACTTCATGGCCTAACAACTCCCTGAACCAACTAACAGGCATCATCATGCCAGGTTCACCTTATATACACACAGCGGCGATCAGGGTCACAAACAGAAACACACACACAAACACTAACATGCAAATGTACCTATCCTTCTTACTCATCTTAGCTTCCAAAACCTGCATAGACAGATCCTTGGCAGCCACCAGCTTCATCTGGTCTTCCAACTTGTTCTGCAGCACCTGCAACTCATCAACCTTACCAAACAACTGAGCATCTTTACTGGCAACCACCTTCCTCAAATCCCAAATACAATCTCGCATGTCTCTCAACCACCTTACCAGATTCGATTTCTCTCATTCCATGTCCCTTTGGCCTTTGTTCGTCATAGTTACAATTGATCTTAGAGAAAACTGTAAGACACTAATGACGCATGCAAGTATATGACATGTGGATGATTCAAACCAAGGAGCAAAAATGGCACTTATGAAGTTCTTCAAAATGGTTAAACGTCCAAGATGATGCGTGGTAGCGATCCATGCAGCCACATACATGCATTTGTGAACTCAAGAGAACTAGAGCTGAAACAAACAATGGATTCGACACTGCTCATGCTACTGATTCGACACTGCTCATGCTACTGCAAGGTAGAAATGTGCTCTGAACCATGTACTGAATTCAGAATGACTCAAGCTCATCTGACCTCTTTCCATTTGATGAAATGTCTAACCCATGCCTTTTTTTTACAAAGCTGGCCCTATAGGATAGCAAATAAGAAGCTTGTGCACATGCACTATGGCAGAAAACACTATCAGTGACGCGACGATTCGTGACATAAAAACAAAATGCGTCACCAATAATCTATCTGTGACGCGGGTTAATGCGACGCGTCACCAATTAATTGTTACCCATGCCCCAGGAGCAAGACGCGTCACTAATAACGATGTATTCGTGACGCGTGTTAATAAGGCGCGTCACGGATAAAAATTGTGATGTGTATTGTCAATGCGCGTCACAGATAGATGGTCATATTGGTGACGCGGGTTAATAAGACGCGTCACGGATAATAAATGTGACGCGTTTTGTCTAGACGTGTCACTAATAGGAAAACAAATGAGTGACTCGTATTGAGAAAATGCGTCACATTTAACAAAGCCAGGACAACAACTAGCATATATGTATTTGGGCCGAAATCTGGCAGGCCCAAGTAACCTGTCTGTAACCTATTGTGCATCCGCCCTCTCGTCCACCACCGGCTGCGGCTGCTCGATGGGTTCCCGTCCTCCACCGCTAGGAGCCGACCTCTCCGTCTCCGAGTCGTCCTCTCTCCGTCTCCCTCTCCCTCTCCATTGAAACCCTAAGATGTTGCGGCGGCGGCGCGGCGCGGCGCGACTAGGAGGCAGTCTGGCGGCGCGGCGCCCTGGCTGCGGGTTGGTCCATGGCGCAGCCAGCTCTTGCAGCCATACTCGGCGGCGACGGCGGGAGGGCTGCGCCCGACGATGCAATCGCAGGCAGCGGCGCATCTAGAGTGCTACACCTCCGCCCCTCCTACGATGAGATCTACCGGCGGCTGCCCCCCATGCGCTCGAGTGACGAGATCTGCCGGCGGCGGCACCCACCCTAACCTGCTCGTGCGACGAGATCTGCCAGCGGCGGCTCCCTACCCCACCGTCGAGTACATCAACAAACGGGTATGCAACCGGTTCTCCTCCCTTCGCTCGATTGGTGTGCCCTCCTTTCTATATTTAGATCCAATGTAGTGGCCTGAAGGAGGCCGCGGTTTGAGCCATGAGCATGCCAACCATGCGCCAACTGAAACTATTACTGAGACATGCAGCAAGCGTAGCTAACAATAGTGCTAATTAGTAATTAACGGTTGTTTGTAGTGAATTGGTAAGTCACAGTTATCTGTTTTGCAACATGGAAGGCTAATTGACGATTGCTTCTAGTGAAATGCTAATTACCAATCTACGAGCAAGTGTTGCTAAAGCATGCAGCAAGCGAAGTGTTGCTTCTAGTGAAGGCTAATGGAAGTCTTTTGAAAGCTCATCATGTGTTCCAGATAAACATTTTTATGTTTTTGAGGATGTACATCTGCTGATTAGCTTTGTTGACCTTGCTAACTAGACCCTTTTTGGATAACTCAGGCAATTTTTCAGAGTATCTGTATTGGCATTATTCAGGTGATTGGGATCAGTTACTGTTAGGTCTTTTCCTCTACCATTTTCTGCATATAACTTTATTGATTTCGTTTTTCCTCCACCATTTTTTGCAGGTAGGCAGCAGCACGTCAGCAGCTTGGCTCTTATCTCAGGTGAGCAGCAACAGTAGCTAAGAATCAATTCACTTTTGAGTGAAGTGCCTTTTCATGATACAGTTCATTTAGCTTGCTGCTAGCAGCTAGATAATACCTTACTGGTTACCCATATATAGTTTGGATTACCATTACCAATGTATTAGCAAGTGACTGTAAGTTCTGAACTTGTTTGTTGATCTTAGTTGCTTTCTTTACTTTGTTGGCCTGACATGTAAAATTTATGCTGCAGCATTCTCACTGGGCTCTTGTCATTCATAATAAGTAGTTTCTTGCACCTCACTATGAGTTAAGCTTACCAAGAAAGAATGCTGTATTCACTCTTTTTTTCACTCTTTGTTCCATTTGAAAGTGGATTTGCATAACTCAATTAATCTATCTTCTAGTAACATTTATTTTAGACTGTCAAAAGTGTGTTCTAAATTCCACTCCTTATGCTTCCTTGCTTCCTGTTAGGCATATTTCTAATTGCAGATGCAATATTTGAGCTTTTGATTTGTGTGATCATGCTTGTTAATATATTGCACGAATAGAATCCAACATCTATTATTTTATTTTTTCAGAAGGTTTGAATTATGGTTATTGCATATGCAGGAAGTAAGATATGCTGCTTCAAAAATGCAGTATGCCAAGGCAGTGCCCTTCAAGGACATTCCTGGAGAGGTACTACCCAGCCGCATCACTGTATATTCAGTTCGTTCCATGTTTTCTTCTACATTATTGTCTAATGTTGTTTGTACAGTTGAATCTTTTCAAGTAGTAGCTTCAGGCAGTGTTGGCTCACTATATCATGTATGCAAAGAACAGAACCCTTAGACTATGCTAGTAACTAACTGAAATTATTGTAAATTTAAGTATTAACTAAGTACTAATACTACCTAGAATTAATATACTTGTAGCTACATATTTAGCACAGATTTAGCTATACCCAGTACAATAACTAGGTTACAATCCAGTTCTGAATTTTTGTATGGAAAGCTGATAACCTCTCCATGTGAAATAAGATTCTTATGTCTTTTGACCTCCGGTTTAAATAAAGATAAGTGCTCCATAGTGCCCATAATTCATACTGGAGTAATGTAAGAGTAATGTAATTATGTCAGTACTTGAGAATGTGGTTGCTTGGCTAGTAAATTTAACAATGTTTAGTATCAACTTTCACATGCAGTCCTTGCAGCACTACTGTTGTGCTTCCTTTCACACTTGCCATACTTTCTTTTCAGCTGTGCTTTTGAACAGAACCAGTGGACCAGAAGATGAAGCTGCCAAATATTGTACTGAAAGCCAGATAACAAGGCAAGTTCATTCGCACTTTTGATACTGGACTTGGTTAGCTTTGCCATGCCAAATGCTTCTAATGATGCTACAATCCTATGTAATGAGGTGATACTGAATTGGGGATTATTGGTCATTTTGCATGTTTTAAAGGTGTTTGACTTATCCAACAATTGGTGATTATTTGCTAGAATGAAAATAATGCTAGAACTGTCAATTTGAGTCATCTGTTCTTTGTATTTTTGTTTTGTTTAGCTGGGTCAGCTAGTGCTCAAGTCGAAAATAAAACTACGCACACGTAATTTGTGTTATCTGTCCTACCATCTTTCTGCTTGCAGTATTCAACACTAACGAGGAGCAGCCAGCATGGGAGGTCCTTTGTTTATCGATTTCCAACAGCAGCTTTCTGCTTCAGTTCTTGTGCAAAAGCAGCACATTCAGCAGCCTGGCTCTTATCCCAGGTGAGTAGCAAGAGTAGCTAAGCATCAATTCATTTTTTCATGGTACAGTTTATTTAGCTTGCTGCTAACTAAATAACTAAGGGTACATCAATGGTTTTTTCTGACTGAGGCAACATTCTTGTTTGTTAAATTTTTCACAGGAGTCATTTGACTGACATTCAAGCCAATAGATGTTCTAGGCCACTAGTCCTTGTGCAAATACTTTGTAGCATAAGTTGTATCTAAAGTTTGTAATTGATTTGGATGAAAAATGTGTAACGTGACATATTGTTGAATTGGATGAAACATGTGTAATGTGAGATAGATCTGCAGCCACGTTGCTGCTGCTGTGTACAGAATGGGCACCTGTAGGGCTGCTGTAGTGATTTTTTTTTTTGTTTTTATAAATTGTTATTAGTGACGCGTTTTCATAAAACGTGTTACTGATAGTTCCACACCAGTGACATGTAATAACTATACGCGTCACGTTTTCCCCTTATTAGTGACGCGTGATAGCTGGACACGTCACATTTTGACCTTATTAGTGACGCGTGATAGCTGGACGCGCCACATTTTTGACCTTATTAGTGACGCGTAATAACTGGACGCGTCACATTTTTTTACCTTATTAGTGACGCGTCTTTACGCGTCACGGATTAACCCTTATCTGAGACGCAAAAACAGTGACGCGTTTTTTCCGCGTCACTAATAGCTGTCTGGACGCGTCACTGATAAGCATTTCTGGCATAGTGATGCTCATAGGTAAGGACTCATTAATCTGAATGGTGCTCAATGGATGCAGGTAGTACCAATTGCATGTTCGGTGTCTCAAGAAGTTCATGAAGGATTATGGTATGACCTTTTTCTTCTTGGATAGTTGCATGGCATATTGCCATGCTGCTCTCCGAAGTATATTGATGCATCAGCGTTATCACATGGTTGGGTAGTGGCTAATGGCACAATCTTTTAGGGGCTAGCAGCCCAGGTGCATCTTAGGAGCTAATTGCCCGGAATTAGCCCTTTGTGAGGTGTTTTTATCAGTTTGAGGATCGTTGTGAGAAATTAACATCTAAATTAACGATGTTTGAGATGATTCTCTTCGTCTAGTTTTATATTACCTATACTTTTTGTTATCAGGTAAAAGTTAAGGAAACAATGTTGAAAGCCTTTTGGGATGTGGTAAACTGTGGGGTCCTGTTCGGGTAACTGTCTCACCCCTCCCCTAAACTCACCCTCATTTGGGTATGACTTTCAGTAGCTCTGCTCTTTAGCAGCATGCCTCAATGGCAAATAGTAGCTCTGCTTAAGTGGCCTTATTCCACTTCTATTGTGCTAATGTTAGTTCTTTTCTTAGCAGCCAAGGATCGCTAGGCTTGTGGCTTGGGTGGCCCTATACAAATTCTAAAGTGGTTATATTCAGGTCGTTGATCTGCGGATGCACATATATGTGCCTTGCCCTGACTTCCATGTTTAAAGTATCTAATTCTGTATTTTCAATTGAATTTGAATTATTTGAATCTATGACTCTTTTTTCAGCTACCTGTTGTTTTCCAGGTACTTCAATAGTTCCATCAAGCAAACGAAATTTGAAGACCAGGTCATGGCACATGAGGTGTCGAGGAACTAATGCAAAAAGATGGGTATGGAACTATGGATCATCTCTGCTTCTCTTTGTCAATCTAAATTGATGCTCTGGAAAATTTGTGACCACACCGATTTTAATATCTGGACGATCAGGAACTGAATACCTCTACCCATTTGTTTTTTTTTTCATGATTCACTACAGATTATGGTTCAAGCTGGGAATCGATGAGAGCAAGATCGAGAACCTGCGCAATCTGCTGTACATGTGCTATGGGATAATAGTTAGGTAAGATTTGTAAATGTATACATTGTTGCTGGTTCTGTGCTTCCTATTAGTTAGCAAGTTTGGTGAGTGGAAATGTAAAAATATCAATATATTTCTGGTACAAGAATCCATGGTATAAACAAAGTAAAAAACTGAATCTACAGATTGTTTTTAAAAGGTCTACCAATAAATGAACTGTATTCCAGGCAAACTATGGTAACAAAGTTCACAAGTAATGCCCAACCTTTGTCCTTGTCTTTTCTTCTTCTTCTATATTTTCTCTTCTAGCAAGAACCGATTACCAGTGTGTTCAGTTTTTCCATCCTAACAACTCACCCCGCCTCGGGACTAAAGCTGCAATGACAATGACTATGATCTACTTTAGGTCAGTTCTCAGTCCGTAGTGATTAGTGAACTATGCGAGCTGCATGAGGGCAGTACTCACTACTCGGCCAGTAGTGAATCATGCAGAGGTTGCAGTACCCTTAATTATGTGCAATGTATGCATTTAGCCTATAATACAAATTTGCAACAGGGAAGGCAACTGAAGATGACACTGCACATTCCAGCTCACTATGCCCTTCCATTTTGTTACTATACTAGCACTCCATGACTTTGGAAAGTATGAAGGTATAGAGCCCCAACTTCTTTGTACTTCTTTTCCACATTTATTGAAGACTACTTTAAACATAACTCCAACTAATAAATTTGGTTTTGCAGAGGCCTGCACGTGAGTGCAATGCAGTATTGTCATGGAGTCCGCAGCATGACGTCCAACTTCGGAATGAATTCACAAAACATTTAGTCTTAAGCATGTTGGGGTTGGCTTTAGATGAAACCTGACATGAGATACACAACTAAAATAGCAAGAAAGTAATGAAATAAGATGGTAATATAACTCTAGACTACTAGCTGCTATCTAATGATTGTTGTAAAGGATGCTATCTAATAGAGGTTCATAGATTCAATATGAACTTATTGATTAGTTAATGACTTGTGATTTTTAAGTGCATCCCTTAAATAAAATCGTGGCAATGCACGGGCACTATACTAGTATGAGTTAGATTGCTAGTCAAGATGGAGGACGTTCATCAAAAAGATGCTGAAGAAGCAGTTCCGCAGGACAGGCGAAGTTTGAGAATGCGCCTTCTTGGCCTCTCAGCAACTTCGAGAAGGACACCGTCTTCAGCTTCTCCTCTTTCTCCAGCGACAACGAGTCCAAGGAGATTTAGGACTACCTGAACAGACGTCTGCTACTTCGCCATCAAGAAGGGCTTCTGCGGGGTGGTGCCTGACAGCAACACAGTAGGGCACATCTAAGATGTAGTTCAATATTCCTAGGTGTCTCCTATTCCCTAATATCACCTATAATTCTTGGACACATGAATGTGACAAACTATGAAAGCAAGAGTTTGCTTCTGATGCCGATATTAGAGCCCGTTCACTGCTGATGCGGACATGCAGCTATGGAAGCAGAGGATGTGAACTTATGGTTAATATAAATAGAACTATAGCAGCCACATCTTCTTTACTAAGCAAAGAAGCGCACAAGCCGCGCCCTATACTATATATCAATCTGTGTGCTCACTGCTCACTTCTCGTTGTACATAGTTAGGTAGGATGTTTAATTATGAGTTCACTATTCATTAATCATTACAGATCCTGTCATGTATATAATCAATGGCTTCTGCTCTGGTACTCCTCTTCTAAAAGAATGCACAGGTCTTGAGCACAAGTCACATGGAACATGGTACGGTGGAACGTGGTACGGTGCCATGTTCCACGTCCCGGGAACGTACGTTCCGTTCCGGAAACGTGGAACATTTTTCGTCCCAACAGTGTAAAATCCTTTTAAAAACAGCGTTTCACGTTCCACGAACCGCGTTCCTCGTACCTATGTACCGGGAACTTTTGTGACTGTGTTTGAGCAGCCTAGCCAAATAATTCGACTTGTTTTTTTTCTAATTTTTCCATGCTAATAACTAGAAACACGTCGCTTGTTGAGGAGGGGCATGGAGGCACAGACCTCCTTAGTCCACATGCCTGATGCGCCACCCGTCGAGAACATGGATCGGTGGATGGAGCCGGAACCTCATCCCAAATTGAATGGCACCGCTGTGCTGGCTGCCAGCACACGATCAAGACACGGCGAAACAGATCGGGGAAAGGTGTACAGGTGCCGGCCGGCGTGTCCCCATTCACTGGCCACTGTCTAGTTGCCTCGATCTACTCCGAATTTGTTGGTGCGCCACCACCGTCATACGCGTCTTCGTCGAATAAACAGTGGAGCAGCACGGAAGAGAATAGGAGACATGACGCGTTACCTTTGATGTTAGTGTTGGATAGGACGCGCTAGGCCCAACCGCCCACAGAAATTATTGTATCAGTGAAATTCATTCATTCATTAGGGTCATCACTTCAAGCAACATAGCCTATATCCTCCTGGAAACCTTATCCTCCACTCCCCACCTAATAGAATGAGAACTTATGGTAGAAATAGCATATTTCCTTGGAACTTCCATTCCAATATGAGAGAGAATAATTATTATTTTCTTCACTGGCGAGTAGTACCACTATTTTTCTTCATTTGTGCTGCTCTTTCTTCTGCTGGTTGGAAACTGAGGTCATGCGAGGAAGCAGATGATATCACCAACAAATCTACCTATATATACTCTTAATCCTAGAGATCCAGCCTCCCTCGCAGAATACTGTGCTTTAACAGTACCGAAGCCAGTTGGATTTTATATAATTTAAAAACACTTTTCATGCACGTAACTCGTCATGTTACGACACCAACATGGTTCTAATTTCATGCGAGCTCCTGGATACAGCCTCAACATACTCCGAACATAATGAATCCCATTTTTTAAATCAATAAATTCCATTATTTCATGTACCTGCAGTTTAAATTTGGAGTTGTCGAAAAAATTCAAAGAAACAAAAGTAATTAAGGAAATATTGCAAAAAAACTCAAAATTCTCCCAACTTTTGAAGTTGAGATGTATTTGGTGTAGCAAGGCACCAGAAAAAAAATGAGAAGATAAAAATAAAAAAATATTCTTTGGCAAAGGCTTGTATAAAAAAATACCTTTGCCGGGAACACTCGGCAAAGGCCCTCGTACGAAAAGGTCCCGGCCCAACCCCCGAACCCTATCCCTTTCTCCCAAGTCCCAGCGCCCGATCCCGCCCTCGCCAAATCCCCGCCGCCCCTGCCCTTGCCCAGCTCGCCACCGCCGCTGCGATCGCCGCACTCGCCTTTGACCCCGGCGGTCGCGAGCCCCGCCCCAACACCGGCGGCTGCGGCCGCCGCCAGCACCCGCCGAGCGACAGCGGGCTCGGCCGCGCGGGGCCACACCGCCCCAGCTCGTCTCAGTCCGGCCCCCGACTGGCGCGCCGCCGCGCTGCTTGGCCCGCCCCAGCGCCCTTGCACCGCCGGCCGGCCGGCCGTTCTAGCGCCGCCGTTTGCCCGGTCGAGCGCCACCATCTCGGCCATCGGCATTTAGTGCCTCGTCGCTGGTCGTCCCTGTAGATAGGAGAAGAGGGAGGAGAGCATTGGGGGACATGAGGGAGAAGAAGGGAGAAAGAGGAGAAGAAGAAGGAGAAGGGAGGGAGAAGAGGAGGAAGAAGAAGGGAGAAAGAGGAGAAAGAGGAGAAAGAAGAAGGAGATGGGAGGAAGAAGAAAAATAGAAATGAGGAGGAGGAGGAGAAGAAGGAGAAGGGAGGAAGAAGAGGAGGAAGAAGAAGGGAGAAAGAGGAGGAAGAAGAAGGAGAAGGAGGAAGAAGAAAAAGAGAAGGGAGGAGGAGAAGGTCTGATGTTCGTTCATCCATGTTTCATCCATGTTTGTCCACGTCATTGACGCCGTTCATCCACGGCGTTCGTCCACGTTCGTCCCCGCGTGTCGCCAGAGGAGAAGGTAAAGCCCTAGGGTTGTCGGCAATCGCGTCGTTTCTGTGTTGACGGCCTTTGTGCCGGGTGTTTGGTTGTGTGGGCCCTCATGTCCCAAATGTGGACATCGGCCTTCGAGCCGACGGTTTTTCTTGCAGGATTTGAAAACCTCTCTGCACAGGGGAGGTTTGCCGAATTTTTCAACTAATAGTGATGTGTTTGTTGTTTTGTAGAGCAGGACGTGTCGGAGGGGACTTGGAGCCTTGTGCAATTGGTATCGCCGCACGGTAAAGCGGTTGTTCCAAACGATGATGATTGCAACTTTGACCCAAAGATAGATGGGTTCTATCAACCTGAGGGGCTAGATGGGCATGGAAGTAAACAAAGACATCGATAAGGATGAGGGTGATGAGGTGCAGGATGCTGAGGACTTACGAATCCTTGAGGAATGGCAGATGGAGCGTGATAGAGTTGTAGATGACAAGTTCGATGTAGGTGATGATGATGATGATGGAGATGATGAGGACGATGGAGATGATGCCCGACACTTAAGTGAGCTCGACAATATTGATAGTGATGACGACAGTAGTGATGACGAGTACACGCTAGCCATATTGTTGTTCGTGGAGATAATTTCTAATTCATGTAATACTGTATTGTTTATATTATTACCTTGCAATTATGTTTCTTTACAAGTACTTGTCATTTACTTATACTAACTGTTTTAATATTTGTCATTACAGGTACTCGACAAAATGCCGGGCGGAAGGCGGCATCGGCCGCAACGAAACGTCCACTCGCAGTACATGCACCTCAACGACAACGAGGAGAATGGGGCCGATGCCGAGGAGGAGGCGTCCGTCGACGAGGAGTTGCACGTGCAGCTGTCGACTAGTAGGGGTGGGAGGCCCCCCAACGGGCGATGCACATCGATGAGGGTTCATGGAGACGACGACGACGATGACGACGACGCCGACGATGACGACGACAACAGGGGTGAGCCAACACCAGACGAGACGGCTTCCTCAGGTTCGCGCAAGCGCTACTAGCGCGAGCCCTCGCTCCCTGCACCACGGCCGCTCCCTAGCCGCCGCCCGCGGATTCGACCCGTGGTTGAAAAGTAAGTAACCATTCTTGATTTCACTTCTTGTACATACGACACGTTGAAAATCGAACTACAAATTAACAATTGTTGTTAATGACTCGTTTAGGGGCTAGGTTTTTGTGAGCAGCAGTAGCGGTGTATGCCATATCAATGGCATCCAGGGCTTGCTGATTAAGGAGCACTACCCTGGCTTGGTCACCATCAAGGGTGAGGAATAGCCGCCCTTGAAATGGAAGGACTTCTCCCTCGTCAAGGACTACTACGGCGAAACCCTTGCGGAGAAGATCAAGAGGGAGTTCTGAGTAAGTCTTTTCATCTGGCGCATTTCTCAATACTACGCATTCGTTGGAATGAAATGATGTTTGATGTCTATGTGGAGGACTTCTACATGTTGGAGGAGGGCCACGAGGAGCACGCAGCGTGAGTGCAGGAGGCGGTCTGCAAAGATTGTCTCAAGGACTTGTACCACGAGGCGCATCTCCAGGCCATCATCAGCTACCACGCCGACATGCTACACCTGGTGGCAGTGGCGGAGCTACAGGGTATGCTGTATATGCTGCAGCATACCCTGTGTTTCCACCATGTATAGGAGTAAATATACGTATTTTTATTTTTTTTAAAAAAAAAGAAAATCGGTCATCTACGAGACTACGACGGAACGATACCGAGCAGTGTGTGTTCACGTTCGTGAGCAAAGGAGCGAGCGACGCCACAGCAGGCCCAGTCACGGCCCAACCCAGGAACAAAAACATAAAGGTCTCGTACAGTCGTACTACGCACTAGAATCCCGCCGCCGCACGTCGCTTTGACTCGCCGCCAGTTGCGTCGCTTCCTTTGCCCAGATCCTGATGTTGAAGCCCAGATCGTTGATCGCCTGATGCCCTGAGGAGGAAGCGGCAGCCGATCATCAGCTCCACTTCGTGTCCGTGATCGTCGAGCAAGGATCAGGGAGCAATCGAGCAAGACAGCAAGTTTGCGTTTGCAGACGAAAAGCACCAAGCAACCGCAAAGTAAGTATAATTTATTAGATGTGACTTCTGATTTTTTTAAATTGCTAATTTGCAATGATGATCCATGCACATTTTTTTATTCAGTTTATTTAAGAAATTCGTAATTCATGTATGCTTTAATTACTAACTGCTTTGTAGTATCACACAACGTGGTGGAGGATTTTTCCCGAAATCAGAGTCGATTTGTTCAGATCTCGTATCATGTGAGTCGATTTACCGAATTGCATATGAAATTTTTTGAGAAGCATACCTTGACCTAAAATTCTAGATTCGCCACTGCCTGGTGGTGAAGAAGCCGCGAGTCAGGGAGATGATACTCAATAGGGAGACCGGTCTCACCGAGGAGTACTACATGCAGGTAATTAAGTAGGAAACATTTGTTATGATTCCTTACGTGAAACATTCAATTCAACTTCTGGAATATCAAAGTCATGCAGGAGGTTCCAAACTGGTGCGACAAGGACTGGGACTTTAATAATAGTGCCATTCTTTGCTACATCAGATTGTACATGTTTTTGTACTAGGTCTTTATCAGTTGTTATGTTGATACACAAATGAATTCTTTTCTGGTTTGAAACCTTATAAGGGAAGTATACTTGAACTCTTGGTGTTGGGTTGCATGCGATTTGGTGTTTCGCCACTGTTTTTAGTGAAGCCCATCTGGATATGTGGTCCAAAGGTCCATGCTATACGAACTTAATAAATAAGCTTGTTACAGGAGAGTTAATGAAATTTGTCATAATAGTTTCAGAAATCAAAATCGATGGTCATTTCTGAATTTTGTGCACACAATTTTGAAGAACACATCATCAGAATTCTAGAAAATGGTACTCCCCGTCTCCCACCTCTGTCTTCAGAAGAATTTATGTAGAAACAAAAAAGGTTCCATGGCTACGTACTAGGCAATTTACTCTCAGAAATATGTCCATAATGACTACAGGATTGTGTAATAATGTCATCACCACCACTTCTCAATGGAAGTTGGCTAAATTTTTTGTACTATAGAGCTGTACTTGGCAGACATCAACCAGTGACGACTATCATTGTGCCCAGACATAAAGAAGACCTGTATACCGCAGACACTACAATTAATAAATATGTGACATGATGTTCAATTAGAGACATGGATTAACCAAATATGTATTTGATATCACACCGCAATGTGGACACATCTCTAAAGACAAATCATTAGAGATGTTTCTCATACTCTAGTCCTCTCTATGATAAGATCAAGGGGCCCACATAATGTCTTGCAAATGTTTGCATCACATTAGAGATGCATGTATTTGGTTGAGGCCTTGAGGGAGATTAGAAATACGACCTTCCAAAACATGTCTCTAATCATCCTCATGTTTAGTACTGGCAGTAACCTGATTCGGTGAAGACACACATCTATAATGATTTCAACCATAATGGATGGCTCTTGTGTATCTATGGTGAGAGATACAGGACTTTTGTAATTAGGGCATTTGACATAGTGTGTGCCACAGTTTTCTAGCCTGCTCTTCTCACCCACTGTAACAGTGGCAAAGCCTGGATTTTTATGGAGCTTGGATGAGACACAACACGTTCCTAATACTAAGGATCCGTTTGGCCGGACTCTCCTGATGTGGAAGAAAAAAAATTTCCAGCCAGTAGTTGTGTAGTAATTTTTGTATATGGTTTGTGAGGAGGAATCGAGAGGAGAACATTTCTGTGGTTCCGGCTTATTCTCTATGAAAAAATGGCTCCAGTTCCTCCTGCTCCTTGCAAGGAGCCATTTTTAGATGGCCATTTAGCTGGGATCCTTACAAGGATCTTTGAGAAGCCAAAGCCAGAACCATGTCAAACAGAGCCTAACACATAATATAGATTATTTTATCTGAAAGCAAAATTTGGGAAACACAATAGTTCCAATCCATCTTCCTTGTACATGTTCCTATAGCTAGTGTGTACTAGATCCCGACGTCTACCACTAACTACCGCCTACAGAGCCCTGCTGAGCAGCAGAAAGTTTGTACTGCACTTCTTCGGTGGCTCTACAAGCTCGACCAATTAGCAAAGCAATCTGCTTGATGAGCATTGTGGCTTTGTGCTGGCCTAATGTGTTCACCAAGCGAGCGTGGGCACCAGCCTCGCGTGGCTGGGCCTTGGTTCCGACAATAAACTATGATCCATCATGCTATGCTCTTGCCAACGATGACCGTCTAGCAAGATGTATAGCAGTGGAAAATCATCAAACAAAAGCCTGCATGGTACACTGTATATTTCCTAGTGACTCCCATACCTACATAAGACGAGATTTCTTTGTCTATTTTCCTGCTACGCAAACTTTTCTTGTCTACCACCGTTGTGCGTTGCTCCATGCATGACCAACTAATATACACTACGTGAAAAAAAAAACACTACGGGAACGCTTCCCTTTTCACTGTAGGGGCGACTGGCTTTGGAGCCGCCCTTACAATGGTCGGGGTCACTATAAGGGCGGCTCCACTGTAAGGGCGGCTAGTGATTGAGCCGCCCCTACAGTGGTATGTACGTGTATGAGTGGTTTTAAAAAATTTAAAATTTTGTAAACGATGTCGAATGTAAAAACTTTCTATATGAAGTTTGTAGATCTCAAAAAGTTATGAAACTTTGTAGTTGACAACTTTTTGATTTGACTTCATCTTGTCATGCGAAACTTATGTTTTAGTTTCTCAAATTTAAAATTCAAATTTTGTAAACGATGTCGGATGTAAAAACTTTCTATATGAAATTTGTAGATCTCAAAAAGTTATGAAACTTTGTAGTTGAAAACTTTTTATTTGACTTCATCTTGTCATACAAAACCTACGTTTTAGTTTCTCAAATTTGAAATTTAAATTTTATAAATGGCCTCGGATGAAAAAACTTTCTAAACGAAAAGTTTAGATCTTGAAAAGATATGAAAGTTTGTAGTTGACTACTTTTTCATTTGATATCGTTTAGGGCCTTAAATAAGCAAATTACTTTCGGTTGGGTACAATATATGGGGAACCAAAACTATATGTAGACACATGTGATAGTGCAGTGTGGTGATAAAGGGAGGAACCACGCGAGGGTGAGGTTATTTTTTGGTTTTTTCTGATTTTCTTTAAAAATGCACTGTAGCCGCCCTTATAACGCCTGTAAGATCGGTTGGCCCAACCGCCCCTACAGAGGCTGGCCAGCCGCCCCTATTGAGCTTGGCTCACGTAGTGATAAAGGAAGCTTTAAAAAAACGTAATATAAGGGAATGCACATTGGTTGTTTTTAGAGGCAAAGTTGTTACTGTCTCTTGTTGTATCCTTAGAAGGTAAGTAGTCCATTTAGCTCTCTTCGCCCAACTTGACAGTCTGTCAAGTCTAGGAAGTTGTTTACGCTGCTTGCACGTGTAATTCTCTGTTCTCCATATTAATATATGCCGGGTTTCCGGATCTTTCTTCCTGTCATTGCAATATATGAGAATAATTATTATTTTCTTCACTGGTGCATCTCACCACTCTTATTCCTCCATTTTGTGCCTCTCTTTCTTTTTCTTCTGGCAATTTGAGGCCATATGAGGAAACAGATGGTGCCATCGAATATACAATGGCTCCCCTCAAGAGTCGTTACCTACACTAATTATTACGGTTGGCGTGCAGTATAAGTTTTTGGTACAGAACCAACCTATATACTCATGTATGGGTAGCTGTGTCTCATCCGATTGATCAACTCTGTCTGTGAAGATACATCTATAATGATTTCCATAATAGACAGCTCTTGCATCTACGGTAAGAATTATCACACATCTGTAACTAGCCCGGCTTTTGACATAGCGTGTCATCCTTTTCCAGCCTGTCTGCTCGGCAGAAACATACGTTGTGCTTGGTTCCATTGTCCAACTCACCTAGCATTGCTTAGCTCTCCTTACCATGCTCAGCCAAGCAAGGACATTAATTATATATTCCTTGTTCGATTTGCTAGATTGCTTATTTATTTCTTACTTCTCTTTCAATTCCACCTCCTCCCAAGTTGTATGCCTTCCATCGGAGAGAAGCTCAATGCAACTTGTGACAAGCTAGATTCCCTGTGGCGGGGAGCTGCTGGCATGAAGCTGGGTTCAGGCTTCAAGAAACTCAATTTATGCGATGGTAATTGACTTGATTCACATAGCGACATGCTTGATTAGGACAGGACAAACATGATCCGCTGGCGAAAGTTTAAAAGCTCGATGCTTGTAGTGACTAGTGAGGAGCTTGATGATTTTTTTTTGAGGAAACTGAAGGGGCCTAAGCCCCTGCAGAATTTATTGCCGTTAAGATAGAAACAACAAAAGTTTTACAAAGAATAAAGCCGAAAAAAATTGGAAGAAAGGGAACAAACTAGCTGAACTAGCAGGCTAACAGGCTAACAGGCCTGCAGGGTCTGCAGGTCCCTAGGGGACTTTGAAAGAATATAAAAGGATAAGAAATAGAAAAAGATCTAGAATAATTGCTGGATCCATTGATCAAAGGTTTCAGTCTGACTTGGTTTAACCCTTAGGGAGACCAAATTCAATTCTTGCAGCAGCATGGTCCTGCAGTCAGTTATGCTTATCTGAACGTTGTTGAAGACAACTTCATTTCTTGCTTTCCAAATCACCCAGCACATCAAAATTACTTTTTTTTTTTGAAGGGAAACAGGAGGGGGTTCCCCTACTGTGCTTTTATTGAAAATTTAAAACAGATAACAGTTCTTACAAATGTGTCTCACGAGACCCAAAAGGAAAGAAAGAAAATCAAAAAATTACACAATAGCCATTGAGACATGATGGTTGCTAAACTTGGCTTTGCTCTTAAGATAACCAGAGCAAATTCTTTCCTGAACATTGCTTTGCAGCTCAGAACTGAAGGTGGGATGAATCTGAAAATAACATCATTTCTCACTGTCCAAATTGACCAACTGGTCACAATAATTTCCATGAAGAAAGAGAAATTCAACTGAGTTTTGAAAGAGTCCAAAGTGCCAAAGGGATCATTAGGGAACTGTATAAAAAGCCCAAGTGTTGCCCAGCAAGCATTTGCAAAAGGACAAGACAAAAATAGATGAATGAGTGATTCCTCCTGAGCATGATCACATAGAACACAAGTGTAATCAGGCAAAGTCATTGTTTTCCTTCTAAGTAACTCCCTGGTGCTTAGCCTGTCGTTCAAAAGCAGCCTGGATGAACTGCTCTATTGCCAATAAGCTAAGAATATGCTCTCTTTGAAGAGAAGAAATTTGTAGCCCAGTTGTAGGACCAAGTATCATGACTGTCTTGTAAATCAATTGATGTAACTATCATCAGCATCTGATTGTACTGCTCATAAGCTTCTTCAGAGAGGGGTAAATGGAACAGATCATGCAATTGGCTTGTGTTACAGACCTGCTGAACTATAATAAATTTGTTTTTCACAAATGAAAACAGGTGTGGTCAGGAGGTGTTAAAAGGAAACCCATTCCAAGAATCTAACCAAAAGAAACAGGAAGCTCCATTAACCACTGTTGCCATTGCCATGCCTTTATAAATGGTAAAAGTTTCACTACATCACACCAGCAAAAGAAGCCTTTCTTATTGTTGATTGGTGGCCTACCATTGCCATATCTTTTTTCCCAAACCAACTATACCCAAGGGATATCCATGTTATTGAAAATTTTATGCAGATTCTTGAGTAACAGACTCTGATTATGAACTTCCAGGTCCAGTATACCTAAGCCACCACTTTCTTTAGGGATACATGCCAAAGGCCAAGCAGCTTTTGGGGTTTCTTACTGTTCACATTTGAACCTTTCCACAAACAATGCCTCATGAATTTGTCAATTTGCAAAACAACATTTGTTAACTGCAGTCTATCAGCTTCATTTAAGAACTTAAAAATGCTGGATAGTCTCCTTTCACATCTTGAAACAAGGGGCCAATAATCTGCAACAGTAGGTCTTGTCAAGGACAAAGGCAAACCCAAATAAGTGAATGGTAGGGTACCTTTAGCACAGCCCAAAGTTCTAGATAAAATCTCCAATTTTTCATCAGGGACATTAATAGGGACCATCATAGACTTGTTGAAATTTACTTTGAGTCATGTTGATTCAGCAAATGAATGTAACAGAGCTTTCAGAAAGAACAGCTCCCAAGCATCAGCTTTCATGAAGATCAATGTGTCATCAACATATTGCAAAATTGGAAAATCTTGATCATGAGGCAAATTAAGTGGCAAACAATGTGGCTGGATTCACCAGTGCCGGAATGGATGTGTTAACAATGTGGCTGGATTCAGCACAATATTTTCATGTTCTGTTTTAGAAAACATCTATATCATGAGCCTGTGGATGAGGATGTCTGGGATAGAGTGACACTCCAAAACATTTGGGCTGAGGCTATTCTGTGTGGACTCAAAATTGTTTCCCTGGCCTTCTAGTACGATTGGCCCTAGAAGCTCTCATGATAGGAGAAGTTGCTCTAGCATATTTCCCTCTGCTCTCCATTCCAATCCAATGCATAAACATTTGCGATATTTTTTTATATTCGCTCTTTTTCCTCCATTTTATGTTAGCCCTAGACTTTCTTCTCCTGGAGATAAATGGAATATGGCGGTGCTAGATGTAAATGGAACATGGTTGTGCTATCACCAAATATATAATCCTAACTTTCAAGAATCAGGCCACTTGTTATTATTACTTGACGTGTGAACGGTGTCCTTCAACCCTACTACATATTTATTGTACCATGAAGACTTTAGAATTGGCCATTTTTGTTCAGCGACCAGACAGAGGCGGGCCTTGCGGCCTGGACGCGCCGGCTCCTACGCAGCCTTCGCCAGTCGCTTCTGGGCCATCCTGTGAAGCTACTGTGGCCCATGAGGCTAGCGCATCCGTCGTCAGCAACAACGCCCTACCGAACGACAACGCGTCCCAGCAAGCTCGTGTGAACAACTTCATCTCTGCATTGGTGTTGGAGGCGGAGCTTGCTGTGCAGCCATTGTTGAAGCCATCGGTCTTGCCCCCAGCTTCGCAGCCCATCGACACGGCCACCTGTGCATCGCCTGACGAGGGAGATGGCGCAACGTCGGCGGATTTCGCGGTCCAAGAGCCCTGCTCGATGGAGGATGACCCACCAGGCTCTGAGGTTGATCCGTTGGGCTCTGGGGCCGCAGGGGGTTGCTGCCTCGGAGATCACGGATGGTGGTGTGGGAACGGAGGGCATGGAGAGCGGGCCCAGCTTGGTGTATGCATCTGTCCTAACCCCATGTGCTGTCGTGGAGGACGTCGTGGATCCCATGGTTGCCGCCGTTGGAGGGCCAAGCATGGTGCATGGTTCTGTCATAACCCCGTGTGCTGCAATGGAGGACGTCGTGGACCCCGTGGGTGCAACCGCTGATGGGCAGGCCCCTGATGGTGTCGTGGCAAGCAGCAGGGAAGAGCCTATCATTAACGCCTCGACCGAGGCTTTCATCAAAACTTTTAAGAAGTCGTTGCCTCAGTCGCTGCTCTCCACGCCGATCCTGCGAACGACGAAGGCGGTACTCAACGATGACACGCTCGAGTGGCTGCCCAAGCGAAGCGCCCGCCTTGCCGCCAAGACCAAGGACAAGCCTGAAGTGCAGGCGAGGAAGGTCCTCATGAGGAAGCTTGGGTACGAGGTCGAGATAGAGCGTCCAGATGAGGCATCGTTCGAGGAATTCCATGAGGCGGCGTTCAAGGTAGCGTTGGCGGGCGAAGCTGAGATGGCCATGCAGATTCTGTTACATGGCAAGCGGCAGAGTGCGCGTCGTGTGGGCGCGGCCGTGTGAGAGCTGCTAGTTCCTTTTTCACATTTTATGTCGCAAAGCGGTGAAATCATGTAATAACAAACCGTGTATCTAGTAGATAGGGCTTAGCTATGTGGTGTTGGCAACTTGCCATCATGACATAGTTTGTAACCTTATTTAATCTCTCTTAATGAAAAAGGGTGAAGTCCCGGTCGCGAAAAAAAGAATTGGCCATTTTTGTCGATAAATTGCCCCTCTTGTGAATTAAGAACCTTATAAGGAAAGTATATGTACATACATTTTTATTGCACAGCTAGCTAACTGTGTAGGTAATGTGTACCTCGTAAGCATATGGACACGTGCTGCGCTGACAAGCATGGATAGCACAATGGCCGCTTGGGGAACCACCGGTTCCTCTATATAAAAATTTTCTGAACCATGATATATTAAAACAAACTAATTAAATTAAAGTTAAGCGTAGTCTAGTAACTGTAACGTAAGTCTCTCCCAGAGCACCCATCCACCCAGCGGCCAGCGCTCGGCTCATGGGGCCTCACGCTTCTCCCCGTCGCTGAAGATCCACCGTTGCCGCCTTCCTCATGCACTCCCTCGAGCTTTGCGCTTCATCTATCTGCAGCCGCGAGAATAGGACCCCGTGAAATACAGTTGGTCCAGCTGGTCTTGCAACTGGAATGTTGTTTCCGGATTTATCCTTCGTTCATTCCCAAGTGAAATACAGCTGGTCTTGCAAAAGCATACGTATCAGACACTGATAAGAGATTCACTAAAAGAAGAATGTATGACAGGTGGAGGTTTCCATATTCCAATAACTGCAGAGCACAAATGGTAGACAATGCAGAAGTGACAAATTGACAGGGTATAGCTGTCAGTTTTGCAATAAACACCCATGCTCCTGTAAGGCAGGCTCTAACTATGGGTTAAGAGTAGAAGACAGTTTAAGGCGAGAGTGACAATGAATGACCTGCTGCAACATGCATGCATGTGCCCATATCCTTGTGAACATTTCGCGCACTCTTGACAGAAAAAGAAGATAACTAGAGCTGAAAGTAGAGAAACAGTTTATAAAAACAGATCAACGCACTCTGATTCTTTTGTTGTGCCTGGTGTCACCATTGCCGGAATAGATCATCGCAACAAGTTGGCTGTATCCAGCACAAGAACTGTCATACTCTGTCTTAGAAAATATATAGCTCAGGCCTTGTTTAGATCACCAATTTAGAGTCCAAAAAGTGCCAAATTCCACTATGAAAAAAAGGTTCTCCGTCACATCAAAATGCCGGCACATGTATGAATATTAAATATAAATGAAATTAAAAACTAATTACACAGTTTTGTTATACTTTGCGAGATGAACATTTTGAGCCTAATTAATTAATGTTTGGACAATTTTTACCCCAAATACAAACAAAATTGCTTTAATGCGCTACATGAATTTGGTGTGCCCCAAATTTGGGAACTAAACAAGGCCTCAATAGCCTGTAGCTGAAGCTGACTTGGCTTGAGTGACACACCAGAAGTACATCTGGGCCGAGGCTATTGTTTGGGGACTCAAAATCCTTTCCCTGGACAACTAGTATGATGGGCGCTCCTAGAAGGTCTCATGATAGGAGTTCCTGTAGCATATTTCCTTTTGCCCTCCATTCCAATCCATAGAAATTTGAAATATTCCCTTCTTCTACCCGCTCTTCTCTCCTCCTTTTTTTATGTTAGACCTAGCCTTTCTTCTCGTGGCGGTCAATGGAAGATGGTGGTGCTACCATATGGTGAACCAAGATGGTGGTGCTACCATCGAATATATAATGGTACCCTTTAAGAATCAGGCCATGTACTCATTATTATCGTTTGGCGTGTAACGTAAGCTTGTGATACTATACGAGTCTACAATGTTTTCTAGAGGCATAACGGAGGTCTGTCACTACTACAGATTCGCACAACACTGCCCACCGTATCACCGCCGGAAATGGTGAAACCGGCGGTGATGACTCATCACAGCCGGTGCCAAGCTCGACGGAGCCTGACTCGCGTCAGGCAGTGAAGGCACCGGCAGTGATAAGGATTTTACTGCCGGGTCGTGTCTAGCGCCGGCAGTGATGATGGTATTACTGCCGGCGCCTGTCTAGAGCCGGCAGTGATAAGGTGGGCAGATATCACCAGAGACCGGCAGGCATGGGACCGGCAGGCGCCTAGCCAGAGACCGGCAGGCATGGGACTCATTCGCCGCCGGTGTCTGGCGAGAGCCGGCAGTGGCCGCCTTACAGCACACCGCCTGCTTCTCCTTCCTCCTCCCCAAGAACAGAGGGCAACACTTCTAAAAAAAAACAGAGGGCAACAAAATAATAATAAAATAAATAAAACGAAACTCGTAGGAATAAAAATTCATTATATATATAATATGATAAGATTTCCATTACATAATTAAAATTTCTTATAAATAAAAAACAAATAAAAAAATGGCGGCGGCGTTCGACGTTCGCTCGCCGCCGTCCTCGCCGCCGCCTAACGGGGGCCCGCCGCCTCGAGCTGGCTGCGAGCAGCCTCCTCCTCCTCCTCGGCAGCCGCGCGGGCCGTCTGCTCGGCCGCTAGCGCATCGCGGAGGATGGCGGCCTCCTCCTTGGCCGCCGCGCGGGCCGCGCGCTCCACCTGCAGCGCCTCCTCGGCCGTCCTGCGCCAGCTCCGCTCTTGGGCAAGCTGCGCGCGCAGGGCGAGGACTTGGTTCTCCGGCACGCGGACTTGGCGGCCGGGGGAGGAGGTCGACGGGTGCAGAGGACGCCGTCCCCGGCGTCCGGCTCCGTCTCCACCACCGCAGCGGCCACCACCGAAGCCACGGCCGCCGGACTCCATGACGGACGAAGGAGAGAAGATCGAGAGGATCTGGAGAGAAAGAGAGGAAGGTGTGGGAGGAGAATGCAGCCGAGGAGGCCGATTTATAAAGGCCACCGGCGGGGGACTCAAAGGCCACCGTCGCCGGTGGCCTATCAGTTCACACCGCCATCAATGCGCGGCAAGGAAGACGAAGCGGGTATTTGGCCGTTCGTCCCCGCCAACTTATCACTGCCGGTTCTTGTTACGACCCAGCAGTGATGATGGAAACCACTATGTGCGGTTAAGTAACATATACTGCTCCACTCTTTCGATCTCCCCTCTTTGTCCCAGCGGTTAAGGCCGCGCGCTCTGGAACCTACGACCCGCGCTCGAGTCCAGGCTGCCTCAAAATTTTTGAACTTTTTTTATATTTTGGGCATGACTAACGCACGCACGGGGTGCTATAGTCTTATAGCACGCACAGCCAAAAGTGGAAAGATAAAAATAGTATACTTTCCATTCTAGGAAAGCACCGTACGTGCACCCCCTGGAACCTTCCCCATTCCCATTTCTCCCATTTTTGCATTTCCCTCTTTTTGCATTTCCCTTCTAGCACGTAACACAGGACGTCCAAAGTAAAAATTCACAAATTCGTCCAACACAAAACATCAAGGTTACATAAATCTCCCCGTGCTTTTCCCATTTCAGCACAGGAAACAACACAATTACACAGACTTGACAAAATTGATAAGAAACAAATTCAGTTCTTTTGCGTAAGCGATTTAGTTCTTCCGTATAAGTGATTTAGTTGTTTTGCTTAAGCAAATCAACTAAAAAATAGTGCTAGAGTACATGTTTCTACTTCTAAAATTACTCTTGTAGCTGCTGGACATCGTTAATCCTATTTTGATATCATAAGATGTTCATTTTGATGATTGATGGTCACACACCTACAATAAAATAGATGTACCAAGATAAGCACATAGATGATAGTGAGAAAACTGAGGAAAAAAATGACTACACCTCAAATTTCAATGAACTACTAGTAGATTGTTACTAGAAACCAATTCCAGTTGTTTTGCATCACCTGAAATAAGGTAGTACTGCAGTTCCTATTACATTAGCAAATCAGATATAACTAATAAGTAATTTAGTTATTTTGCATTAGCAATTCAGTTTTATTGTATAATCAATTGCAATTCCTACTTGATATAATAACATGTTCTTCCTCTGCATGTAGGCTACTAGTAGACTAGGAACCAGCATGTTATCGGTAATCAGCAAAAGCAACCATTTCAGTAATCAGCAGTAACACACATGTTGAAAGTTGAAAGCTGATGCAACTATCTACTAAGATGCAACTATCTACTAAGATTATGAGATACAAGAAGACGCACTAGCCCCCCGTTGAGCTCAACAGCAGCATCCCATTAGGATTCAAAATGTAGCTCATCTACTGAATATCTCAACTGATGCAAGTTCACACAAACAGATTACTAAACAAGTAGCAGCGATGCAATTTGCTAAACCTATAGAAGCCTATGTTTGTGTCTAACAGTCTAAGCATTATGATTGCGGGGTGTTTGCAACCTAGCTACAACTTATCACAAAATATATGCATGTAGCTTAGCTTGCCCATTTATATGTCTAGTATGTTTGTCTTTTATTACTAATACTCCTACCAATCAAGGTGAATTGTAAGGGTCAACATATGTAAAAACCTGTGCATACAAAAGAAAAAAAGCTAGCATATTTGGATAGACATTTACCTTAGGAACCCTGAAACGATGAAGCGGCATGTTGTTGTCTACTAGTCATTGCCTAATACAAGCAATGCCTAAAAAACCATGTTGGATGAAGGGTTCAACTCAATTGCCATAAATAGAGGTAAAATCAATAGGATAGACAAAGAAAGTTCAATAATTCAGAAAAGCAATTCAATAATTTTGGAAAAACAGTTCAACAAATTCAGAAAAGCAGTTCAATGTTTTTGGAAAAGTAGTCGATATAAAGTACGTTGTTCATCTGTCATTCAGAGTAATAATATCAGCTTCCTAGTGATCTTGCACCTCAAGAGTCACCATCCTCCACGGCAAGCTCACTACAGCAGCCACCACGCAAGTCGTGGAAGCTACTGAGGTGCTACACGCCACTAGCAAAGCGTTGAAAGCTAGGTTGCAGGTTTCTAAAACACCTGTGTTTCTGAATTTCCCAGTAGCACGCCACTACCAAGTCTCCAAGCCAGTAACATGAAGGCAAAACACCATATGACAACTTATAATCTGTATAAAAGCTGGCATGCATATGCACAAATTGCATGTTGGATACTCCTATTGAACTACAAGTGAAGAGATACTACGCATGAACTGATTAATAGCTAATTTATAACCTACCAAGAGCCAGAAACATTGCATCGCAGGAATGTGTAGATGAACAAAATTTAGTTAGGTGAAAGGCCATGATTGTCGTGAATTCCTCCGATTCACACTATGAAGACATCCTGAAAAATAGCCCTAAATCAGATCAATATATAATGTACACCATGCGGCACCACCAGCAGCAACAGAGCTTCCTCACCGGCAACGGCAATAAAAGGCTACATTGCCTATACAGGATTAATTCATGTTACTGGGAAAGAAATCAAGTGAGTCATAAAACCAGCAAATTATGAACATGTAGGATTGGGTTGGATGTAACACTGCCATGTGACTGTACATGCTCATTGTAGCATGCAACAATTTTTCAGTTCAAACTAAGCAATTTATTGGTCACAGTCTAGCAATTTAGTAATCTGATGTAGGCAAATAAAGTTGTACTTGATTAGTTAGTTACACAATTTTATGTAGCAAACCATTTCAACAAATGAAAACATAGGTTGTAGATTTTGTGCAGTAAGAAGTATGAACCATCAATAATTAGTAAAGAAAGGAAACCCAACATACTCGATGTGATACCGGCAAAAGCATCCACATGAATGTTTAATGGACGCATAAGGTGAGATTTCATTGGCCCCAAATCAGTCTCTATCCCAAAGACAATTTACAGATCCAAAATTGACAAACATTTTAAACGATTTCAGGGCACTCAGATCTACAAAATGTATAGGCAAAAATCAATAACAATCACGCTGCATAACTTTTGAATTCAATGGATCATGATTATCACAAGTAATAAGCACTGGAAAAAAGTACTAAATTCACACCGCAAACAATTCCAAAAAGTCCTAATCAAATCTGAAAAAAGTGATCCTAGCCAGTCCTGCTAAGCTGCCAGTAGTGTGCAGCACAGTTGCCCCCCGAATACTAGTAGAGCAGTAGCAAAATTGACGCAAATCCCCAAGTAGAAGGGCAAAAAAAAAAAAAAGCACGGTTCCTGATAACCCAGCGCCGTATACAAATCACCGTGGTGGGCATGGTTGTTGTGCAACAAATCACACAGCCGTGGTTGCCGAAGAGAGTGACACCAGTGCACTAACGCATTCATAAAACAAAAAAAATCACTGTGATGGGCGTGGAGAGCAGTGAGGTAATGATGGTGATATACATTTCCTTGTTGGCGCAGTTTTGGGATCACGTGACCTTGTGGATGAGATCCACAACGGCCATCAGCAGATTGGGCCACTCAGCGACGTGGGCCCCCTCCCTTCTCAGAAGCTCTGCCATCTGCAGTCATCCCAAGGCCGCACTTGAGTCTGTGGAGAAGCATCAGCAGTTGCATAATGAAAATGGAGAGCACACACTGATCGAGTCTGAAGGGGGGCAAAATAGACCAAAAATCGGCTCTGACTATTGCCAAACAAACGAGATGACTCACTGAAAGTAGTTCAATAATTTCATAAAAGTAGTTTAATAACTCCAGTAAACTAGTTTACTAATTTTAGAAAAGGAGTTCGATACAAAGTTCACTGTAGGCTGCCATTCGGAGTACTCATTTCAGAAAACCAATTATTGGACTAATGTACCCATTGCCTAACACAGGCAGGGAATCACATATGTAAAAGCTAGGTAACCCGGCAAAAAGTTGAGGCATTTGCAGCTAGTTAGTGCAACATCAGTTCTTAGAGTGACAAAAAAATTTCAAAAGTAACAAAAGTTGATGGTTTCAAAAAAATTCTAAATGTGTGCACTCATGAACGTAGAGTGACAATACAAAAGTAAGAGGATCTTTCCTTCCAGCTATGTTTCTAGCATGATACATCAGTTCTTTCTCATTCCAAAAAACAAAAAGATGTGAAACGAACATCCATATGTACAAGGCTATTGTCTAGGTCCTGTCATAATAGATTTGTCTAAAAACTATCTGGTTCATTTCTGATCAACCATAAAAGATGGAACCTAAGTCGCTACACCCCAATTTGGGTCACTTGCACACTGGACTTAGAATCACCCCCTAGACGTAAAATAACATCACCAAAAATTTGATTAAGCGAGTATGCCGATTCAGAGTACAAGTATGTGAATTTCAGGACACTGCACGGTGCCATCAATGGGTTGTCATTTCAGGCAACTCACTCATCTATAAATATGTTTCTTTACTTACTAATTAGCTAAGTCAATTTCACTTATTTATATGTGCAAATTGGATACAAATTAGCAGCCTACAGTTGTATTCAGTGATCAATGCTCACCATTCAGTTTGTGCTTTATGTATGTTCGCAAGGCGCAAGCTCACGTACATTTGGCACTGTTATTGTTGTGCATCATTTGCCACTTAATTCTCAAAAGCCACTTGTTTGTTCCCTTAATTATCATTTGATCGTCGAGTTCCTCAAAACTGGAGTCTGAGAAAGCAAGAGCTCAGGCTGCTAGATGGTTAGCTCCACTGTTAGTGGACTATAGAAACTAAAAAACAGCAGTGAGCCATCCAATTTGGTTTTTGTTATGTCATGGGAACAAAGCTCCATAGTAGTAAGCTACTTGGGCAGCGCGGATGAATTATTCTACACAAATGTGTGGATTCAAAAATCATGAATCAGATGAAATTTTGTTTCGATGAACCAATAAACCAACATGGCACAAGAGCCAACAAACCCGTGCATAACTGAGGAAGCTATATAGCACTATCAAGACATACACAACCAAATTTGAATGTTACAAAAAGCTCCAATATTAGACTTAGCAATTTCTGTAGCTATGAGGAAAGCCATCAACTCTATCAGTCCCAATATGAATAATATCCAAAGTAAAATAAATAGTCAAATGGACTGACAACACCAGCAGCGGAAGAAAACAAAAAACAAAAAATAGTAGCATGTGTATTAATATACTCTCTACAGAAGACCAGTATCTTTCTCCTGCAGCCTGGTTATACGTAGACATTGCTGCAATAGCTCTAAAAGCAAGTTCGAACATACAACAAGTGAGTTGAATACTGAAACGATTCAGAAACAAGGCACGCTTATGCTGGTTTTGACACATTGACTAATCATCAATAATAAAATTCACTAGTTATGATTAATATAAAAAGGAGAACCAAAGCTTGTTGGTTTCCACTAATCATCGCTCATGTGTTGGCTGGCAGGTATAGTAATTATGAACCTGAACTTTAAACGGAATGATTCAACTATTCTAACTAATACAACCAGTACGTAGTTGGCACCTATCACAGCAAGCCAACATCTTAGTCTGGAAACCAGAGGCAGCCACTCAGATTCAGTCAAGTAGATCAATCTGGTACAGGCATCCTAAAACCTATAGAATCCTATTAAAATATAGGGACTACCATTTCCCAAGTGGCCGGAGAGATTTTCTCAATGGGAAATGTGCAGTAGGTGACACCATAGAAATGAACATCTAAATTGCAAAAAGCACCAGGAAGTAATGAAGCAGGTTCCGATTCAAGCTAGTATGATGACAATCAGTCACATTGAATTGCAAAGTTTTCCTGGTCTGGAACGCATCAGGAGTTGATGAGGTGCTCACCGAGCGCCTCGAAGTGGGGCCCGAAGTCGAAGTCCTCGTCGGCGAGGAAGTTGTCGATGTAGTCAGTGATGGGCTAGTCCACCTCCTCGATGACGACGGCGCTCGGTACCTCCCACATCACCCCCGTGCTCGCGACCGCCAGCTTCCATTCCTCTTCCCCTTGTGCAGCGGGCAACAAGAGGGGAAACACTCCATGGATCCGCCGCCAGATCTGCCATGGACGCCACGCCACCAGATTTGCCATGGATGCCACGCCGGAACCCTAAGTTCCTCGCCGGAGAGAGGAAGTAGCCGCGCAGGAAGGAGGTGGGGCACGGGGACGGGAAGGCGTCGCCGCTGCCTGCACGGACACGGGGACGGGGAGGCATCGCCGCTGGGAACTGGCCGGGTGCCCAGGGACAGGGAGAAAGAGGACGAGAGAAATGAGGTAGAAGAGCAGCAGCCGAGTGGAGACAAGAGCATGTGTAGGGTGGATGCGGCACGGAACGGGTGCTGGCTGGAGGCCGCTGGCGGTGCGTTGGATCTGTGCGTGCGTCCGATGAAACAATGACACGCATGCCGGAAAATAGTCATTACCTTATATTTTTATACATATCACTGCCGGGTCTTATTACAAGCCGGCAGTGATGTGTATTTCAAGATGCCTATTTAAACCGCCGGCCAGGGAAAAATCCGGTGCCTCCTCATTCTCCCTTCATCCTATTCTTCCACACTCTGTTCATGGCGTCTGACGGCGGCGCTCCCAAGGACGGCAGTGAGGGCGGAGCATCCGGCGAGAGGACCCGCCAATTTTTTGCCAGGATCTCGGCCACCGGAGCCCCCCCACCGGCGGAGCGAATCGCCGGCCTACGCGCCCAAGTCACCGATGAGCGGCGTAGGCGCCGCTCTGCCGAGGTGGAGGCCCTCAATCTGCGGCAGAGGCTACATGCCGAGCATGCGGCCCGAGCCGCTGCCGAGGAAGAGTCGGTGGAGCTGCGCCGCATGCTCGCCGACGCTAACGACCGTGTGGCGGCGCTGGAGGCGGCACTGAAGAAATTTGGTGTGGATCCTTGATCCGCGCGGCGCGGTGGTGGAGCGGGCGTCGACGCCGTCGCTATTTTTTTATTATATAATATAATTTAGAATAATATTATATATGTAATTTCTACTAATTTTTAGATCAAGATATGTAATATCTACTTATCTTAATATTATTATATAATATAATGAATTATGGATCAAGATATGCACAAGCCGTTCGTGTTGTCAGAGCCAACACGGCCGGCTAATTCTACGAGCCGGCAGTGTCGTGTATGACAACACTGACGGCTCGAAGAATCAGCCGGCAGTATTGGCCCTGACAACACTGGCGGCTCCTGGAACGAGCCGGCAGTGTTCGCTCTTACAACACTGTCGGGTCTTAAGAAGAGCCGGCAGTGTTGTCATCGAATAACACTGCCGGGGCATTCTACGCGCCGGCAGTGTTGTGTGCTCATCGCAGCCGGGGTGAAAATTCCGGCTGTGATGCACCACACACAACACTGCCGCTTGCTCACTGCCGGTTCACTTTCCGTCAGTGATGAGGGTTGCGAACCGGCTGTGATATGAAAATCTGTAGTAGTGTGTGGTGGCATCAATAGGTACTGTTGTCCTTCAAGCCTACAAACTAATTGTACTATGAAGACATTAGAAGTGGCCATGTATATTATGTCGAGAGATTGCTCCTTTCGTCAATTATAAGACCTCGACGATGTGGCATGGGCACTTTGTTCAAGTTTGAAA
This sequence comes from Themeda triandra, assembly GCA_018135685.1. Lineage (NCBI taxonomy): Eukaryota > Viridiplantae > Streptophyta > Magnoliopsida > Poales > Poaceae > Themeda > Themeda triandra. Next base: position 39,553 of record JAENPR010000758.1, on the reverse strand, counting down.
TAAATTACATGCACATACCATTAGAGCAAGTTTAATAAGAGCATGGCTAAGCGGGTTGTATGAATTTGCCACGTCATATGTAGCCAACTAACAACCCAAATACACAGTGGTTTAGTTGAGACACAGACTGAATCATTAATGTCAAGGCCCACCTCTTCTCTCACAGAGTACATTGGAACATGTGCATTAGTTGGCTACTCCTCCAACTCAGCACAAAAGTGATGTGACAACTATGATACTTCAAATAAACACTCTTAATTTGTATCTAAATTACTCATCTCTAGCGTTATAAAAATAGTAAACTATGATACCCCTCAATATAAATACGTAGGTATATCAGAATATGATATTTTTTTGTTTTGCACATTATTTGTGTCTGTATGGTTGTCACTGATAATATATCATTCCAAAAGCTCATGTGTGTTTGTGCAAGCAAAGACACCTTTTGGACACACAGTCGCAAAACAAAGCACAATATGGTGGATTTTAGCAATATCATCCTGTTATCTCTTGCAGCCTGTTCGGTAGGCCTGGTTGGTGCTGGATTGGTTGGTTGGTGCTGGTGCTGAACCAGCCAGCCAAGAACTGCTGGCATCTCCCAGCCAGCCACTTCCAGCAACTTTACAGGCATTTCAAATTGTTTAACTAACTGATGAGAATCTACTTTCCAAAAGATGGCGCCAACACCAGCATGTATTCAAAAAAATGGCGCCAACACTTCTGACAATGAAACACTTCTAGCCAATTCAAATTGCTGCCAACTCATAACACTACATAGCTCCTTCATCCCACAATTGCAATCAACTTCAAATAAATCTTGCCTTAGTTATCTAGCAGTTCATCAAGCTTAACTGGTCCCTACAATCATACATCAACTTTTAGTCCCTTTCTAGTTCATAGCAAACATGGGATGAACCTTCAGTTCTCCCTACATACAAACTACTCATGACACTCCATTGTCTAATCTTTACAACAAAAGAATCCAATAGAGCTAATGGGTCAACAAATTAGGCATATATGCAACATTTACAAAACTAGTGGACTTCCTAGAAACCACTAAGCAAACTGCACAGATACGTTGCAATCCGCTGCTGCACATACACCGTCGGCCTTGATCAATCTTCCTGCAGGTAGTTAAAAACAAGTGTCAAACCCACTTCATAGTAGACAAACCTGACTTCAGATGACAGATTGTAATAATACTGCACCTTTAGTCAGCTAATGTTGCACTCCACACAACCGTTGAGATCCACTCCCTCAACACTTCAATCCCTGTGTCACGATTCGCCTCCACCCAGTCCGACATTGGATATGTCGGTGGATGCTTTCCATGCGTGCGCCGCCACAAATAATTATCCAATGCAAAACATGATATGATAATCCAGGCCTGCTTCTCCCTTGCGCAGTACGGCACCTTTTCTAGAATCTGCCACCTTTCTTTCAAAACCCCAAATCGACGTTCAATGATATTGCGCAGTTTTGAATGAATTAAGTTAAATTTCTCCTCACGGGTTAACGTCGTCAAGTCAACTCCCTTGAACTCATGATCATGGTACCTTGTGTGACGGTATGGCATCATGTATCCGTCCCGGAACGTGTATCCACTGTCTCCTAGGCAAAATCGACCTGCATCAATTGAAGCCATTAGCCCATGACATATTTAACAATGTCACATGCAACATAAATTTCATTTAAAAACCATCACAAACCTTGTGGTGGATGTGGGAACCTTTCATGGCTCTCACAGTCCTCTAGTACCGCCTGGTCATGACATGCCCCGGCCTTCCCGGCACCGACCCAGGTGAACTGGCCATCCATATTCACAATTGCGCAGACATTTATTGATGTGTCCTTGTTCCTATTAATGAAGTCAGCTTTTGCTTCGTGGTTCACCTCAACTTCTATGTGAGTTCCATCTATAGCCCCAATGCACCCATCAAACCATGGGGCATATTTCAGCAGTCTCAAGCTCACTCCTACATAGTGCTTGTCGGGTGGAACTAGAATAGTTTGTGCCCAGTTAAACATTACATGTGCTACTTCAGTTACCTTTCTACTAACTGTATCCAAGGACCGCTCAAATCTATATTTGCATTGTCTTGCTGCAGAATGGTGGGCACAAGTCCACACATACATACCTAAAGCTTCATCTGAATCACACTTATCTGTACTAGGCAGACCAAACGGACGCAGCATGTCATGCAACTCCATGAATGCATCACGGGACATGCGAAAGTTGTCATGACATGCAGTTGGGTTATTCAGAGTCAGTTGCATCCACTGCGCGCCTGAAAGCTTCGGTATCGGGCAAGGAGGATTTACCGGGACACTTTGTTTCTTCAGCATGTACTTCAATTTTGTCACCAGTGCCGTTGCGGACACCAAGCCCAGCAACTCCTTTCCCTGAATAGAACTTTCACTACTTGAAGAGTCCTCAGAGCTGCTCATTTTCACAGTTCACACAGCGTTCTGTACAAATGCCAAGCTGTATGTTACAATCTGAATCTTAATATAAACAGCATGTAAACATTTTCGATAAGAACGTACCTGTACGAACTCCGCAACCAAGCAGGAGAACTCTTTTTTGTAGCAAGGCCACAGTCTGTACCGTGGACCTGGATTAATAACAAAAGAAAACATGAAACATGGTTGTCAATGCCAACTAAAGTCATGTCTGCAATAATAAAACATGGTTGGCAAGTAAAATTATTTCTGAAAGCACACAACTGAAATTATTGAACACTCAGTTTGTTACAACCGCAAACATAGTACAAAGAAATAGTTCACGACAAAGGTTCTTAGTACAACAAATAGTACATGACGATTGAGAACTAAAAACACTAAAGCAGCATAAGGAATGACGATCAGCTTCACTTCGAGTTGAGGGCAGCAAAGTCCCACGACACCTTCACCCAGTTCAGACGGCCATCCTTAGTTTTCAGATCCAGAAACGCGCGGCGGCGATGCTTGTTCAGACAAAGGTTGAGGGCTTGCATGAAAACTACATCTTCCTCCCTGTAACCATCTGCCTCCAAAATTTCCTTTACTTGGGCTATCTCCGCTGCGTACTGGGTGTCTTCATGGCCTTGGCGCTTCTTAACACTCCTGATAACGTCGTTCAGACTCTCAATGGTGTCATCAATGGAAGTAGTCTTGCTGCTCTTCTTGCGTGGACTAGTGACAGAATGGTCCCGAGAGACTCTTTTGGAGGACTGACCACCACTATGGTGAGGTATGGGCTCATCTGATAAGTTTTCAGGAGTCTGAGGGCTAGAACTTGGGGGCGTATGGTCAGGTTCATGGCCACCGGCAGCATACAACTCCCCTCTGTCCCGTGGGATGCGTCCCAGAATCTCTATCAGTTGCTCACAACATTGTGGACGTTTGAACATCTCAGTAGTATGTTGGCTACTTTCCTGCACGTGATACAGTGCTGGGCATGTTAGTAATGAGCTAGTGAGAATCTAGCAGCTTACAAAAGAGGCAATGAAAATGACGAAGTTAGTACCCCGGGTTGTTGTGCAAACCAAGTGGGATCAGCAGCCACCTCACCAGTATCCGGGTCACGGCCTAGGCCAGTATGTATCTGACCATCACGCCATTTGAAATACCGTCGTTTCAGGTCATGGTACTTGTTCTGAAGCGTCCTCTTGTCGTACCCGAGGTGTGTGGCCTCGTTGAACTCACGCACGACATTGGACCACCCGATAGTGGATGGGGTGTGGGTCTTATGGTTCCAGTGACATATGTCTTTCTGTTTTCGGATTATGTCAAGTAACAGGGCACAGGTTGGGTCATCATACGTCTTTCTGGTGTTGGGCATCTGATGCAATGTACGAATTTATTATGTTGGTTAATTTTCCAAAATAAATGAAGCAATCCAATCTTAAGGGTACATGGACAATCTGGTGGTGCATATGAATTTTGAATAGCTTTCACACATTTCAATTTTAGACTGGTCACCACATCAACATGAAGAATATTTGGTGGGGAAGTAATAAGAGACTCGCCTTTTCAAAAACCTTGCGGCGTTTTGAACAGTGCTTGTAGTGCCTGGCTTCAGGTGGAGAGCACAAAGACGAGGATGACGATGCCAGTGTGGAGGTGGATCCGGCGAGCAGGGCGCCGGATCCGCGCAGCTGGGTGCCGGATCCGTGCAGCTGGGTGCTCAATCCGTGGAGCTGGTCCGAGCGTGGGGAGGGGGAGACCTGGAACACGAGAACGCGAGAACGTGGGAGTCACATCGGGGCGCTTGAGACAAAGGGAAGCGTGGGATCCGGGGTACCTTGGTGCCGGCACTTGGGGTCGCTGGCTGCGGGCAGTAGGAGCCGTTGCCGATCTCACTCTTGCTGCGGAGGCTGACGACGGCGAGGAGCAGTCTGCACGGCAAGGAGAGGAGGGAGGGGAGCGATGAGATGGGCGACGACGCGGCCCGGCGACGCGTCGCTCACGGCCGACGCATCGCGCGGGCAGAGATGCGGAGGAGCGGCGCGTGAGGAACCCTAGGGCGAGGGCCGCGAGGCTGCGAGGCGAGGAGATGGAAGGAAGAGGGCGAGGAACCGCTGGCTGGCATCACGGAAGGAAGACTGGTTGGCTGCCGATGCTTTTGTTCCGTTTGTTTTTTCTGGGAATCTTCCATCCGTTCGGCTGTTGCTGGGCTGCCGAACAGCTGGACTGATCGGCCCAGCAAAAACCAGCCCAGCAAAAACCAACCCAGCCTACCGAACAGGCTGTTGGTTTTAATCTCATTCTTCTTGCCCTCATCAGTTACATGCCAAACAATCGTTGTGAGTGTGATTACTCCTTTTTTTTTGGGGACAATTTGGTGCTACCATAGCGAAATTGTGTTTAAAAAAAAAGAGAAACTTGCATGTTTTATATGCAAGCTATGTTGTTGAAGAAAATTGATTGGTTTGGGTGTGATTTTGGGGGTTGATGCGGCATGCATCGGTTTGGGATGATTGTAATGGGTAAGCTCTTTTTTTTTGACAAGAAAAACTGTGGGGAGTTCCCCACAGTATAGAGCTTTTTCATTAATTTAAAATAGAGAGGGGTTCATACATACATGATTAACTGAAGGCATCTAACCAGACACAGAAGGATGACCTCAGGTCCTCCTTAAACCTAACAGACTGTAAAAGACACTTACTCTTAAAATTACAAAACCAAATTACAGGAGTAGGATCTCGGCGCTGAAAAACTTTGCTCTTGCTATGGACCTAATTTATTCTAAGAAAAAAATGGAGAAACCACAAAAAAAAGGACCTTGCTTCTTGTGTAAGTTCTGTTCATGGTTTCCTATTCATTTGCTTCAGCGAATAGCTGAAATTATATCATGACTTCTTCAACAAAAATCCAGCCAATTTGGCTAAAATTATAAGAAATGAGTACGAGATTTGTTTTAAGTGCCCAACTTTTTTAACATGGGTAATATAGAACGCACCAATCTGTTGAACGATAGTGATTATTATTAATTAACAAAAAAAAGTTCAACTCAGGTCGTAGCGACTTGTTGTGGCCACGTGGTCCTGACTCCTGAGAAGACTTCTGCCTTCCAGGCCAAGGAAGGCAGACCAAGTCGAGCGGTTTGCGATTCTTCTTGCCGTGACGCGGAGTGCCTGCCGTTGGTTGCCTTTCCTTTCCTTTTCCTCCGGTCCTCCCTCCCACTCGATCCCTCTCCTCTCTGCCCGCTCGCACTCGGTGTTGGAGATCCGCACTTTCCTCCCTCCCTCCCTCCCTCGATCCATCGTTTCTCGAGATCTCTCTCTCGGCAGGGCGACGCCGCCCGCCGGCCCGCCATGGACGTGGAGTACGACGTGATCGTGCTGGGCACGGGGCTCAAGGAGTGCATCCTCAGCGGCCTCCTCTCCGTCGACCGCCTCAAGGTAACGACGCTAGCTTACCATCGAACATTCGATCTCTTCCTGCAAGGTAACTTCTCTCTGATCTCTCCGCCGTCGCCACTTCACCTTCACGGTGGGATTATATATGTCTATTAATCCAAGATCGCGCCATGGATGACGAGGGCTAGCCTCTTATTCTGATGCATTTCCCGTGCGTTTATTTTTAAAATATTGGCCGGGATCGCACTTTACTGAAATGCAAATTCTCTTATATGAATTTATATTAAATAAACAAGCAGGTGACGACACCGAATCATTTCTGGCCATCCACCGCTCACTAGTGATTTTTTTTTTCAAATACGTATGAGTGTGCATATCTTTGTATTAGAAAGGAAGAGTGATTTACCCTAAAAGGTCTAAGCATCACCAAACTTTCTAAATTTCTTATTGCTCATAATAAACAGTTTGGTCATCTTTTTGATTGATATGATATCCTGCAACGTTAGTACAAGCCATACATGCATGTGGTTCATTAGCTGCCTGACCCGTGGCTATATATTTGCAAGCATTATCTGCCGTTGCACGGTATCCTCACGAATGCACTATTAATTTTGCAATTCTGCATGTCATTGTCATCAGGTGTTGCACATGGACAGGAATGACTACTATGGTGGAGACTCCACATCGCTCAATCTCAATCAGGTCAGACGCCGACTAATGCAAGCCTGAGCCGCCTGTTCACAATATTTTCGAATACCCCGCCTGCCCGTCAGCCCCACATTTTTCTGTGCTTGTGGGTGATGGGGATCCATTTTAGCTAGACTTGCCTGTATCAAACTGTCCAAAAGCTGTGCTGTAAATAATAAACTGCTATTTGCAGCTCTGGAAACGGTTCAAGGGTGAAGAAACACCCCTGCACAAATAGGAGCTAGCAGAGACTACAATGTCGATATGATTCCAAAGGTTAGGTCTTTTCCAATTTTTTACTGCTATGTGTTTTTTTAGATTTCTTTGGAAGATCTACTACCATTGTTTTGTTATGTAGTATACTGGACTGAGATTATAAGGACTCAATTGCAATATTAATGATGGCCACGTACTAATGCCCGTTGAGAGTAGCTTTAAACATGTAACTTCTACAACATACTTACATTTCTGACTGACTGTGTGATGCACTTTCATCATATATGTATTTAACAAAAAAGAAATGCTTGGACGTGTTAATTTAAATGTAGCCTCAATTCACATGATCATAGAAAACATAACATAAATGAACAATTGTTATAAATTTATTAACTTTAGTCATGAAAAGCCAAATAAAACATTGTATTAGAAAAATGAGCGGTCGTGGGAATCTGCCCTCATTGTTCTCAAACTCTCTTTTCTTTTCTTTAATGTGGTGTGTGTAGAGTGTGTGCGAGTGTTTGGGTTCTTGTCCCATATTTTGTTCTTAATATAATAAAGCGCATCTCTCCTGTGTTTTTGAGAAAAAAAAAATGAATGATAGGGTTCCGGCCTATTTCTTCCAATAACATGATCAGTGGCGGTTGGGTTGAATACCTTACCCAGTTGATTTATGTAACCACATTCTGACACATAATACCATTGCAATATTTTGAGTAGTTTATGATGGCAAATGGTGCTTTGGTTCGTGTGCTCATTCATACTGGTGTCACCAAGTATATGTCCTTCAAAGCTGTGGATGGAAGCTATGTTTTCAACAAGGGAAAGGTTCAATCTGCTTCATAAAGAATAAGCACTCTATTTGTATCAACATTTTCACCGTTTAGGTCATGTGTTTACCTATTTTCTTCGGCTCCAGATCCACAAGGTTCCTTCTACTGATATGGAAGCCCTCAAGTCTCCACTGATGGGATTATTTGAGAAGCGAAGAGCTGGGAAATTCTTTCTTTATGTCCAAGATTACAAGGAAAATGACCGAAGTACTCACAAGGGTTATGACCTTACTAAACTGACGACAAAAGAGCTCATCTCGTGGGTACCCATTTCACTTCTATGTATTTTAACATTTTTATATGATAGAATTAGAATGAAATGGAGTATTTGTTTATATACTATTTGTATTTTGAGTTCCGTATGATCTTGGTCCTTCTAGCTACTGTGGCTCCATGTTACATTTCTGGTGTCTTGGTTACCAATTTTCGCAAGTACAAAGAATTTACATGAAACCTTGATTATGGATCATCTGGTGCGCAAATAAAATATAGTTTTGGAGTGATCGACCAAGCATGAAGAGATTCCATAGTTCCACCTGTTTATTTAAATGCAGTTACTAAAGCTACAAATGTTATATATTAAGGCTGCAACATGATATTCCATTTTAAGAGTTGGGACTATTCAGTCACATAAGTAAAAGGCATTAGAATCAAGGCGATTCAATTACTGTCTATGTAACTATGAACATATCTTTATTTAGGAGCGCTCTGGTTTCCTATCCCTCTGTTTCAAGTAAATTTTCTGTTCTAGTGTTCAATTACGATTCAGTTTACTGAAACTCCTATGTTCTAATTTGTTTTCCAGAAAATATGGTTTGGATGATAACACGATAGACTTCATTGGGCACGCAGTGGCTCTTCATAGAGATGATAGCTACTTGACAGAACCTGCAATTGACACTGTAAAACGGATGAAGGCAAGTCTTTATAATGATATAGCAAAAATTTGTCTGCACAATTAAGGTTTCTTGTAGAAATTTTTTATATTGAAAGAAACAGCTATGAATGCATTTTTTTCTTAATATTTGCTCCTCTAGTAGTGGTATTGTCCCAGTTCACCGAGTTGAGACGTTGTTTCGTCTTCTAATAATATATGCAGCAATGCTCTTGCCGCCCTTTCAGAAAAAAGAGAGAAATACTCAAATAGCTTTGACCAGAATTTCTAGGACCTTTTCTTTCAAGTGATGTTGTGTGCCCTGATCTAAAAATACTATCTTGAATTAAATTGTTAAAAAAATCATATTGTTACGTTAACATCATAGTACTATTACTATAATTACAGCAGGTATCCTAGTATATGTGACATGGGAGAGTTATGAGGTACCAAATAGATACATCAAAGAATTGAATAAAGCGTTATAGGTCCATAAACTTGTAGCGTTGTCTCAGCTGGATCCGTAAACTAGAAAACCAACTAGAAAACCAGACATCCGCACCCTTATACTTTGAAAACCGTTCATCTGGGTCCATCTGCCAAAACCATTCCGGTTTCGTTGACTTGGCGGATCCACGAGGGCTGGGTCCCGTGCCATTTAACAAAAACACCCCGCCCCCTTCTCCCTTTCTCACTGATATACCCTCACCCGAGCAGGCAAGGGAAACGACAGAAGCGGCGGCGCAGCCTCCTCTCCCACAGCTCCGCCACCACGCCATTGCCGCAGCGATTCACTTCCTTTTCCTTCTCGGATTCGACACTTGGAAAAACTTTTCCCCAAATCACCACCACCGGAAAAACTCTCCTTTTCTTATCTTCCTTCTTGGTCATCGCAGCCGCAACAGATGGATCGTGAAGGAGCTCCCGGTCTCCTCTTCCCCCAATGTCTCGGTTGTGCTCGGCCAGAGAGGCAGCGACGACGCTCGCATCCAGCACGCCGAGGCGTCACAGGCGATGCCGGGCAGGGGGCGCTCACGCTCGCGCTCGCCGCCGAGCGGAGCTCGCGCTCGCGCTCGACCATGTCGGCCTCCCTCCCCTTCTCTCCCTCCCCACGGGGTTGTCCGGCGGTGCCCATGTCCGCGAGCGAGCATCAGCTCTGGGGCGCGGTGGGCGGAGCCCCCGCACGGCGGCAAAAGGAGCTGTGCTTGCCGGCGGGAGGGGGGCGCGCACGCCGGTGAGGAGCAAGGTCGAGGGAGAGGCTCGTGCCCGCGGTGGGTGGCGCCCACACGTGTGGCGGAGCTCGCGCCCACGGTCGGCGGCGTCCCGGCTCGCGGCGGAGCTCGCGCCCGCGACGGGCGGCGCCCACACACGTGGCGGAGCTCTCTCCCGCGGCGGGCAATGCCCCTGCGCGCGGCGGGGCTCGCGTCCGCGGCTTGGGGCGTCCCGGCTCGCGGCGGAGCTCGCGCTCGCGACGGGCGGCGCCCCTGCGCGCGGCAGGCTCGCGTCCGCGGCCTTGTGCGTCCCGGCTCGCGGCGGAGCTCGCGCTCGCGACGGGCGGCGCCCCTGCGCACGGTGGAACTCAGCGCCCGCAGCCAGTGGCGTCCCACGCGCGCTTCTTCTTCGTTTCCACCTGACACCTCCCTGCCTTGCTCCCTCTCCGTCTCCTTCTCTCCCTGCTCGCGGTGGTGGGCGGCGGCGGAGCATGGCGAGTGACAGAGGCGCGCGGCGGAGGCGGAGGAGGAGAACTCGCGCGGGTGAGATAGGGAGATGGAGAAGGGGCATTTTTGTTAAATGGCGCAGGACCAGCCCACGTGGATCTACCACTTCAGCAAAAACCGGAATGGTTTTGGTAGAAGGACCCAGATGAACGGATTTCATTGTCTAAGGGTGCAGATGTCTGGTTTCCTAATTTACGGACCCAGATGAGACAATGCTACGGACCCAGATGAGACAACGCTACAAGTTTACGGACCTATAATTTGATAGGCGCACACAGATATTGCAGTTGAAGTTCCTAAACCATTTTATTATATAGGCAGCTGCCAACTGGACCAGTGTTCGGCTGCACTGACTTGCCGCATCATACATGCCATGTTATTGCCACATCATTATGTGAACCCCACATTCAAATGGTTTTTTTATTCTATTTCTCTTTTCCACATTCAAATGGTTATTGCCACATCTTATTCTTTATGAGTAGACCCTTGTTGCTGTATTATTGTTAACGTTACTTACATTTATGTGGATTTAAGTTATCCCTTCACATCCGTTTATTGTCATTAATTACCTAACACCATTTTAGAATATTTCAGCTTTATGCAGAATCAGTGTCTCGCTTTCAAGGAGGGTCACCATATATTTATCCCTTGTATGGTTTAGGAGAGCTGCCACAGGTCAATACTTATAACTTTGTTCAACTGATTCCAGCATTTATAGGTATCATAAGTAGGTGATTTATAATTTCTCATATTTCACACAGGGTTTTGCAAGACTAAGTGCTGTCTATGGTGGGACCTACATGTTGAGTAAGCCAGAGTGTAAGGTACAAACCATTTGTGTTATAGACTTATAGTAATAATTTTCCACATTGTTGCTTCACTTCAGTGACTTTGGCTCAGCAATTACTAAGTTAAAGAAGTGGCAATACTTTCATGTTTGGCATTAGTATATTGAAACTAAAAAAATTATGAGGATTGTTTAAGTATTTATGAGGAAGTTATTTGATATAGCACTTTTGTTAAATGATGTTCCTATGTTAAGCAACATTCACTTGAGAGAGTAGAAATATTGCTGCAGGAACTAGTATAGTTTAAGCAAAGAGCCTTTTTTTTTTTTTTTTTTTTGTGCGACACCATTCTCTGCATTTTAGTGTTTTTACGGTTTACAATCTGACATAAACCACTGCATTCAGGTCGAATTTGATGGTGAAGGCAAAGTTTGTGGTGTTACGTCAGAAGGGGAGACTGCAAAATGCAAAAAGGTTGTCTGTGATCCTTCCTACCTACCTGACAAGGTAAAACCCTTCCATATTTTTCATTATGAATGGTAATATTTATTATGTAAAGATATTTCTCACATCCACGACTTAAGTTTCAGTATTCTATTGCTTTCTTCGAAACTCAATACAAGCAAACCAAATCCTTCTGACTATATGATGTAGGAGCACCCGAGATTAATTTAGTCCTTCCCTTTAAAGAGTATCTATGAGAAAACACCATTAACCTTGCAAAATTTCAGAGGACTCAGTAACAAATACAATTACTGAGTATTTTACATGCTGCTAATGATAAATTATTTGCCAGGTTAAAAAAGTTGGAAAAGTTTTTCGGGCAATTGCTATCATGAGCCACCCCATCCCAAATACTGCTGAATCTCACTCAGTACAGATCATAATACCACAGAAGCAGCTTGGCCGCAGATCAGACATGCAAGTACTTCTTATATCATCTCCCAAATTTATCCATTAGTCGGTTGTATTTCACCTTCACATATGTTTTGTTTCTAATGTACAAAGCAATGCTCATGTGTGCATACCAGGTACGTTTTCTGCTGCTCCTACTCTCATAATGTTGCATCAAAAGGCAAATTCATCGCATTCGTCTCAGCACAAGCAGAGACTGACAATCCAGAGAAGGAACTAAAGCCAGGGATCGATCTTCTTGGGACAGTGGATGAGTTATTTATGGACACATATGACAGATATGAACCTTCCAATGACTCATCAGCTGACAATTGTTTCATCTCAACAGTAAGCATTTTCTGACATGAACCTTTTGTAGAATTTTCCATTATCCTTAATTCCATTTCAATTTACTACCTTTTCAGAGTTACGATGCCACAACTCACTTTGAGTCCACAGTTATGGATGTACTTTCCCTTTACACAAAGATCACCGGAAAGGTATATATATACTTGTATTTGTCCAATTGTCCTCTTAAGAACTTTTTGGAATTTAACCTCCAGGACAAAACAATTTTCTAGACCAGCCTATATCCATTTTAGTTACACTAAACCAATGTGATTTGACCAGTATTTCTCTGGTTTCCTGATATAATTCTCCTGCATTTTTTTTCAGACAGTTGATCTTAGTGTGGATCTAAGTGCTGCAAGTGCTGCTGAAGATGATATCTGATAATTATCATAGAGCTATGTGGTGTAGTGTGGAAAAGATTTAATTAATCTTTGTTTTCGCAACTTTTATTAGGTTCACCTTTTTTTCAATTGTTGTTAGTAGCTGAGTTCTGACAATGATTAAAGATTACATGCTGTAAGTACATTTTTTTAATCAAAAGTTGATATAACGCAGTCATACGTGTTAAGATTTTGGAGAAAGAGTAAACTATACTAGTGGTCTCTAAGCTATCAACACTAAGAAATTGTGTATCTAGGCCCTAAACTATTGAAGTACCCTAATCCCAGTCAAAAGCAGTGAACAACACAGTCCATTTGTGAGCTCAGGCAGTGGTGCTCCAATGTTGAACCACTCATAATGACTATTCACACTTCTCTAGTCCACCATCTCAACCTAACAGCTATCCTGCGCAAAAGAGGACCATAATCCTTTCAGTTTTCTTGGCATTGACTTCACGACGACAGCAACAATAGACGTATACTTGATGGCGTGATCTGCAACAGAATTTTCAATGGAGTGGGCCCCGTTCATAAGCAGAAAAGCCTCGCACCTTGATAGATGGGGCAAAGCTCTGGTAAATGCCCCACCTCACCATACTCTAGGAAATTTCACTGACAAAATTGTTGTCCGTTTCTGTTCTTGTAGCACTCCCCTCATGTTAACCATGTCTAATGCTCTGATCATGGTTTAAGTTCACTTGCATAGAATTTCCGGCTGATCCTTCTCAATTGGTTCAGATTTGGACTCGTTCTATTTTTCTCCCCTGCCAAATTTCTTTGTTCTCTATATTAAGCTCTTCCTGTGTATTCTAATGAGTAACCTGATAGCTGGGATATTCCCCTAGCCATTATTTTCTTCATAAATCTAGTTTCATTTGAAATTATCTGGTGATTTTTATTAAAATATGAGATATATAGACTTGTTTTTGGAGGGAGGGAGAGAGTAAAAATAAAAAACATGTTGCATAGGACCAGTTTTTTTTTTTTAAAAAAGAAACTGTTGAATGGGACCAAAGCAAATAAAATGGAAGTATCTGCACATTATTTGGTTGTTTTTTGTTTGTCTCAATTGATTTTTTTAACCAATAAAAATAGGACATATGCACATGGGAGCCAATAAGTACAAAAAAACATAGGAAAACCAAATATTCGGTTGATTTTCCAATAGACAAATTTTCTGCCCAACAAAAAGACAAACAACATCATCAAAAATAAAAGAACAGGATAAATATTTACTGAACTGATAACTAAACTGAACAAAAACTAAAGTCTATGTAACCTAATTTTCTAAAATCTTGGTACTCTGAAACCTGAACTCATTTGTTATTGTAGATAAAACTTACTCTTTTGTTAACCTTTTTGTTATCAATCTCTCATTTCTTTTTTAGATTTTCAGGGGAGGAGCCTTGTAAAATCTTGGTACTCTGAAACCTGCTTATATGGTCTTCTAGTCATTTCCTCCAAAATCCAATTCATCAGAAATGACCTGGGCTGGCGATGCACCATAGGCACGAGGGGTTTGTTTTTGGGTGGAATACAGCAATTTGAACCCTTAAATGTATTATTGTTGCCATCTTAGGTGATGTTTTCGCTGCAAAGAAAACCGGTAAGAAAAACTAATATGTTCCTTTAGTTTGATCATGTATTCATGTTCCTCGTCCCTTTATGTAGGTTGGCACCTTGACAGGGCGTACAAATAGAGTACCCTTAAATGGATAGGTGAGCTTGTTGTGATTTGTTTCCTAATATCTATGGCTCTAAAATCATAAATTTTTCACCACTGAAATGACGGCAATAGACATCAAGCAAAGGTTTCATAGTTTGTTTATAAATATAAGCACAATGGATTAATGTCAAATTCTCTGTTTGATATCTAAAATTCATGGCCATGTAGCAGTTCTCCTTCCATTTTCCTCAATAATTTCTTGAAATGTGCAAAGATGCAGAGATTTAACACTACACAAAAAAATCATGATTTGTGTGTGATCATCAGTGACATCTTCTACCATATCTGTTATGAAAATGCAACTAATTAGTTTCTATATATACCTGCTCGACGTAAGCCTTGATGCATTCCTCGTAGGTTTGGGATTCTTTCCATATCAACTTCTACTTTAATATCTCAGGTCAGAACATGAATAAGTGAATATGCTCGAGACTGGCTTGATCCCATTAGTTTAATGGTTGGTGTGAAGCTGATACTCAAGTCTTTGATGCACATGAAAAGAGTTTGCACCCACTTTTTAGGTGCTTTCGTCGTAGCGCATGGACATAGACTGATCGACTTAATTAAATGGCACAGTTCTCATGTATTATGTGCTTGATCCCATTCTCTATTATCCTGATAGCAATTTGATGATGTTGCTGTCGTTTCTCAAAATCAAGTGTTCCTCTTACCGGGCTCTGATTTGTTAGTTGCTTGATTTGGTTTGATTTTGGGTGCAGAGAAGGAGCAAGCAGGTCAATGAGAGATTAAGGTATTGCAGAGCCTGATGCGAAGCATCAATAAGTTCAGTGGAGAGTGAGCAACCGGAGCTAATTTATTTTTCCTTTGTACCAGCGGTCACATTATATTCCTGTAATTTATATAACTTCGATATTGTTGCCTTATCAGTTTGATCCTTGATAGTTAAATTAAATAATGGTAGGGTAAAACAACCAAGAATAGCTCCATGGAAAAGGAGGTTGGGACCCATCACCTTCTGCAAAGGAGAAGGGTGAGTCCTGATCCGGTGGCGATGGGATGCTGAGTTGTTGGCAGAGTTTTCGTCTGGTACCGTGGGCTGCTACTTTCTTGGCAACTAGTTATTGGCGCGCGCCCATGCGCGCGGGTTGATGCCACTAATATGGTGCTGCAACGAAGCAGCAGTTTGACCAGCGCTATTTTCATTAGAGACGTGCTATGCATAATGAACAGGACAGATAGTTGAAACAGCTACCTAATATTACAGAAGAACATCCAGCATCATCTAGAGATACATGGGCACGCGGGCCATAGGCCGCGGTTGCATCTGTGTAGTGAAACAGGGTTGACGAAGACCAGATATGGTAGGCATGTCTACAGCATATTGATCAGGTAGCACTTGTATAAGCAGTATATAATTTTCACATCCAACAGTTAACTCGGGAGCTGGCACAACATACATCAGTCCTAACCATAGGAGGCAGCAAAACATAGAACGATGCACACCACAAAAGTAATAGTAGCAGATGATGAGCTATGGTCCCTAAGGAAACTGCCAGCTGCCTGAGAGGCTTCTCTGGTTCCCAGCATTGGTAATAAAGCTTCCAGCTTCGATCTGATTTGTAGCTGTAGACTGGGAGCAATCTGTCTAGATCATTGAAGTAGAAGTCAGTGCACATGGTAACATCTTGACAGGTAAATGACGCCTACTAATAGGCTCAGATGAACGCTTCATGTAGTAAACCTCACATGGGCTGCTTTAGAGCCCATGATGTTTAAGAAAACAAAATGATGTCATATATAATTTGTATGGGCCAGCAAGACAGGTAAAATGTAAAGAAGAAATTACATCAAAGCAGACTATGCTAGAGAGAATCAAATGGTCTCTACTCTCTAACATGATGACTGAGAAAGAATGTGTAAATAAGCAAGCATAGGCACCATAAAACTAACCGCTATATCTGAAATTATTTTGAACCCAATCCTCTTTTCAGCAGCCCAGCACCCCTAACCTGCAAGAGCAGTAGAGTATAATAAATTATTTAAGGACAGTACATAAACAAAGATTAGAACTGCACATATATTTATGAAGGCTTATTTCAAGGGAACATATGTATAGACATAACCATCAACACATATCTTTGGGCATCAAAATATCAATAAAACCCTCCTAGTTCTCTAACTTCTTTATTGAAAGAAAGGTCTTCTCATATACATTATGCCTCAAGTTGAAAATTGGTAGATAAAATTATGACAAATTGAAATGCCAACGCTACCATGCTAGACAGATGTAATACTAACGATCCTATTTCAATTCAACTGTCCAATGGAAGCAAGCTAACCATTAAAAGTAGCAGGTCCAATGTGACTGATCGCCTCTCCAGCCGTAACCAATCGGCTGAGTGTATAGGCTTGCTGTGTGTTTTAATCCTATGATTTCTCGGTACAATACATAGAAACATATCATATTGTGAAATGAAACTCAAACTTAAGCTGGCCATGCAACAGAACATAAGATAAGTGCCTAGGTGTTGCAGCCTGAAAAAAGTTCATTATCTAATTGCACGCAGCTCCCTCGGTTGGCAATAGCATACCGCCTCGCAAATAGATGGACATCCGGACAGACATAGATAAACAATCACAGAGCAACCACCGAAGAACATAGGAACAGAGGGAAAGAAAGAGACCACTATTAGCATCAGCGCACAGACAGGAGGAAGGCCTCCCCTGCTAAGCGAGGTGGAGGCAACTGGCGTTCCAACTGTATCTGTAAGAAGTAGCAAGAAAGCATTGAGAATTCAGGAAGAACAAACCAAAGAGACGGTGAGCGTACCGAACCTCACTGCCTACAAAGTAAGCCTTCAAATTTTTGCCGGCTGGTTGTCTTTCTTCACTACCTACAATGTTTTAGCACAATCATTGGGGAAATGCCATCACCATGTCGACCTTGTCTTACTTGTGTTATAATGAACAAACCTGCCGTGACAAAGACCAATTCTCTGTTGCTTCAAAGTCTGTATAGCAAATGTTGGAATTCCACTTGATCTGCCATGTATCTGCAGAACTGAACATTACCTCTCATCTGCCACTCCGTCACCTTATCGTATACCTCCCTGTCGCATCCAACTTCCTCGGCTTATATACAAATAGGCCAAGAGGCAGAAGCAACTGTCAAGGAATTGAAAATGTGACCATTAGCATAAAAATAACCAAATCCATCAATGTAGCTATTTCCCACCGCAACAACTAAATACTAACCTGAACCCAATTTACAGTACCTAACCAGCAGAAACAATGACAAAGCAAATATTTTCATTCAGCTATTTCAGTCATGGTTGGATTATAAACCAGGGAAGCATGTAAGGCTGAATGGTAAGGTAAACATAGAGGCATAATCTTCCATATAATTTTACTATTTTTTATATGAATCGCACACATTCATAATGCAGAAAATCGGGCACCAACACCTTAGTTCTCTTCTCTGAATGAATTAACTAAATGCTTCAATTACATGGAACCCAAGCGAACAAAGCAAGCCAAACAACATAGCTAAACCAGGATTTCGTCAGGTTTAGTAAGTGGACAAGGCAAGAAAATTAAGACCAAAAAAGAAAGGAAATTTCATAAAGTTGTCAAGCACGTTTGGAACATCAATCTTATCGGGAGGTAGCAAATGCGGACGGGGGACTTCGACTCCGGATCGAGCATGTGCTCTAGGCGTCCAGCCATGAAGCTACCGAGCACACGTCGGCCGGTAAGTTGGCAGCAACCAACGGAGAGGAGAGTGGGGGCGATAGAAGAACCTGTCAAATCCCGGTCGTGGAGTCGCTAAAGCGCACGCTGGACGCCACGGCCAAAAAGGCTAGACGCTATCGCCGGTGCCCACCTGCGCCGCCGCACCGTTGTGTCGGGGGCGCCCTCACCCCGGCCTGCACCCGCGCCACTGCACCGCTCGCACCAACCATCAGGGCCCATCTGCGCCGTCGCGCCGGGGGTCACCCTCGCGCTGGTCGCCCTGCACCCCCAACGCCACAGGGAAGAGTAGCGTGAGAGAGAGAGAGAGCAGGAGAGGAGAGGAAAGGATGAGATAGAAACCTGGATGTGGAGTCGGTGAAGCACAGACTGGAGCACCTCGTCGCACGCGCCGACCTCCGAGCCAGCGCCCACCCCTAGGGCCCACCGCCGCACCCACGCCGCCGCACCACCGTTCGCACCGACGCGCCTGGATGGGGAGACCGGGACGGACCAAATCGACCCTCCCACTCGCGCGAGCCCGCCGCCGCACCTGGGGCTGCCCTTTCCCCGGTCGCCTGCGCGGCACCATGGGCGCCCCCCGCTCCGCCGTGCCGGGGGCTGCCCTTTCCCCGGTCGCTCGCGCCGCCGCACCTGGGCTGCTCTGCGCCGAGCCACCGCTTGGAGCTTGCTCTAGCCGGACGCCTTGACATGCTCGCGCGCAGCTCCACGGCGGCGGTGCAGCGGCCCCGCCGTGGCTCCGCACCCATGCGAACCGGCGAGGGGCGTCCCGCACCGTCGCGCCTGGGGGCTCGCCGACCCGTGGTGGTGCCGCACCGCCGCACCTGGGGGCGGGCCGCCGCCACCACAAGGAGAGGGAGTGGGAGAGGGAGAGAGGAGCAAAAATGCCGATCTAGGGTTAGGGCCGCAACTCAGCCGGCGCGGATGTGGACACGCGAGAAAGCTAGGGTTGGAGCCGGTTTATATATTTAGCATGGAAGAGCAGCAGCACCGTCGGATTGAGGATCCAAGGGCCAATAACATTTTGAATGACGTGGATAGCCTGAGGCCGGGTTGTGGCTTGCGGTTCTAGTCTTTTTAGATCTGCCTGAATCGGAGTCCAGGCCCATCTTCAGTCATGTGCCCTGCTCTGAATTACTTCCTCTGCATGGCTAACGACACCTTAGGACATAACTTCCCTCCAAATTCCTCTCATTTCGTCCTATATTGAGGCTCAAACCACATTGTTTTCTAACTGATAGTTTGTTATGGTGTGGACATTTTCCCTTGTAACACTGCTGAAACATCTTGTGTAATGAGATTTCATTCTTTTCCCCACAAGTAATTGCTATTTGTTGCTGCTGGTGGAGAGTTAGCCATGCCGCCTATCATGTGCTTTCATAGGGATGGTTCTTGTGCCATGGAATACATGACTAGAGCACTCAATTATTTTTGTGTCGGTTGCAATAATCTAATCATTCTTGAATATACATGTACCTATCATCTGCTCCATTCCTGTGTGGTTGCAAAAAATTTGATAATTTTTGAACAACTTACGAGGAACACATATCACCATGGATAAGCCGCTCTCCGTGTAATATTTCTAGATAAACTATAATTCTTTTATATTTTGCAACTTGTTTTTGGAGGGAGGGAGAGAGTAAAAATAAAAAACATGTTGCATAGGACCAGTTTTTTTTTTAAAAAAAAGAAACTGTTGAATGGGACCAAAGCAAATAAAATGGAAGTATCTGCACATTATTTGGTTGTTTTTTGTTTGTCTCAATTGATTTTTTTAACCAATAAAAATAGGACATATGCACATGGGAGCCAATAAGTACAAAAAAACATAGGAAAACCAAATATTCGGTTGATTTTCCAATAGACAAATTTTCTGCCCAACAAAAAGACAAACAGCATCATCAAAAATAAAAGAACAGGATAAATATTAACTGAACTGATAACTAAACTGAACAAAAACCTAAGTCTATGTAACCTAATTTTCTAAAATCTTGGTACTCTGAAACCTGAACTCATTTGTTATTGTAGATAAAACTTACTCTTTTGTTAACCTTTTTGTTATCAATCTCTCATTTCTTTTTTAGATTTTCAGGGGAGGAGCCTTGTAAAATCTTGGTACTCTGAAACCTGCTTATATGGTCTTCTAGTCATTTCCTCCAAAATCCAATTCATCAGAAATGACCTGGGCTGGCGATGCACCATAGGCACGAGGGGTTTGTTTTTGGGTGGAATACAGCAATTTGAACCCTTAAATGTATTATTGTTGCCATCTTAGGTGATGTTTTCGCTGCAAAGAAAACCGGTAAGAAAAACTAATATGTTCCTTTAGTTTGATCATGTATTCATGTTCCTCGTCCCTTTATGTAGGTTGGCACCTTGACAGGGCGTACAAATAGAGTACCCTTAAATGGATAGGTGAGCTTGTTGTGATTTGTTTCCTAATATCTATGGCTCTAAAATCATAAATTTTTCACCACTGAAATGACGGCAATAGACATCAAGCAAAGGTTTCATAGTTTGTTTATAAATATAAGCACAATGGATTAATGTCAAATTCTCTGTTTGATATCTAAAATTCATGGCCATGTAGCAGTTCTCCTTCCATTTTCCTCAATAATTTCTTGAAATGTGCAAAGATGCAGAGATTTAACACTACACAAAAAAATCATGATTTGTGTGTGATCATCAGTGACATCTTCTACCATATCTGTTATGAAAATGCAACTAATTAGTTTCTATATATACCTGCTCGACGTAAGCCTTGATGCATTCCTCGTAGGTTTGGGATTCTTTCCATATCAACTTCTACTTTAATATCTCAGGTCAGAACATGAATAAGTGAATATGCTCGAGACTGGCTTGATCCCATTAGTTTAATGGTTGGTGTGAAGCTGATACTCAAGTCTTTGATGCACATGAAAAGAGTTTGCACCCACTTTTTAGGTGCTTTCGTCGTAGCGCATGGACATAGACTGATCGACTTAATTAAATGGCACAGTTCTCATGTATTATGTGCTTGATCCCATTCTCTATTATCCTGATAGCAATTTGATGATGTTGCTGTCGTTTCTCAAAATCAAGTGTTCCTCTTACCGGGCTCTGATTTGTTAGTTGCTTGATTTGGTTTGATTTTGGGTGCAGAGAAGGAGCAAGCAGGTCAATGAGAGATTAAGGTATTGCAGAGCCTGATGCGAAGCATCAATAAGTTCAGTGGAGAGTGAGCAACCGGAGCTAATTTATTTTTCCTTTGTACCAGCGGTCACATTATATTCCTGTAATTTATATAACTTCGATATTGTTGCCTTATCAGTTTGATCCTTGATCGTTAAATTAAATAATGGTAGGGTAAAACAACCAAGAATAGCTCCATGGAAAAGGAGGTTGGGACCCATCACCTTCTGCAAAGGAGAAGGGTGAGTCCTGATCCGGTGGCGATGGGATGCTGAGTTGTTGGCAGAGTTTTCGTCTGGTACAGTGGCCTGCTACTTTCTTGGCAATCTGCCTGAATCGGAGTCCAGGCCCATCTTCAGTCATGTGCCCTGCTCTGAATTACTTCCTCTGCATGGCTAACCACACCTTAGGACATAACTTCCCTCCAAATTCCTCTCATTTCGTCCTATATTGAGGCTCAAACCACATTGTTTTCTAACTGATAGTTTGTTATGGTGTGGACATTTTCCCTTGTAACACTGCTGAAACATCTTGTGTAATGAGATTTCATTCTTTTCCCCACAAGTAATTGCTATTTGTTGCTGCTGGTGGAGAGTTAGCCATGCCGCCTATCATGTGCTTTCATAGGGATGGTTCTTGTGCCATGGAATACATGACTAGAGCACTCAATTATTTTTGTGTCGGTTGCAATAATCTAATCATTCTTGAATATACATGTACCTATCATCTGCTCCATTCCTGTGTGGTTGCAAAAAATTTGATAATTTTTGAACAACTTACGAGGAACACATATCACCATGGATAAGCCGCTCTCCGTGTAATATTTCTAGATAAACTATAATTCTTTTATATTTTGCAACTTATACATTTGATTCCACAGGACCCCAAGGTACTCAAACAAGATAAATAAGCTAGACAATTTGCTTCTCAATCTTGAACTTCAAGTCACGAAAAACAGTGTATGTGTATGAAGTATATTTTGAGCGCTCCAAAACATATTAAAAAATTTAAATCCATAAAGAACGCACAAAGACTTAACTAGTCTGTCCAAGATAAAAGAAGACTGGCAGCGGAAGGGAAGCTGGTAAAATTGACTGGGCCGCAAGTCCACAGAGCACGCGACCCAGGCAGCACGTCCCGGAGGCCTGCTGGCTGCTGAGTGGGCTGGGTTATGGGCCCACCTTTTTTTGATTTTTTAGCAAAGTTTCCCTTCGTGTACCTCATCGACCCATTTCTCAAAAAAAAAAAAAAAAAAAAAAAAAAAAAAACCCCTCATCGGCCAAGCCCGCCGGCGGCCTCCGCGCCTCGTCAGTCGCCGTCAGCAGCAAGCACCGCGGCGCCGCGCCCCTACACTCCACCTGCACAGCGCCGTTCCCCCCACCCCCACCCAGCCATCGCCTTCCGACGCCGAGTTCGCTGGTGTCGATTTGCGCCGGCGGCGGCTCGATCTGGCTGCCGCCCGTGTCGACCTGCTCGTCCAATCCGGTGAGCGCCCGTCCTTCCCCGTCTCTCCCTTCTCTCTCCAAGAGCGGCCTCTGACGGCCTGTTTACCTGCGGATTGGGGAGGAAGGTTCCCCTTCCGTGTAGGGGTGGGCGGCTGGTTTTGGCGGATCAGAAAAAGTCGTTCTCGTTGGTGTGGGGATTGGGGTTCTATTGGAGGCACCGAACCCGCGAATGGTGTTTTTTTTTTTTTCACTGAATTGTTATTGGGTGTGGTATTCTCACTCTGTTGGGGAGGGGATGATCTACATGTTCACTGTTTGCACTACACTGCATTGTGAACGGGGTAGTATAAACAATAACAGTAATATATGAATCGGTGGGCACTGCAAAGGCATGAAGCAAATTGCCACGAAATAATTGTTGAATGACATACTCGAAATCAGGCAGAAACAAGAAAGAGAATACATCTCTGTCCGATTCAATTATGGTATACCATGCAGGGCAATAAAATACCATGCTGTCAACACAGGCTGCCTTGAGTTCTCAGCAGAGCTATGTCTAGGGGAAGGAAGTTAGAACATTGCTTGTGGGGAGTGGCAGGATGATCCAAAATTGAATTGACTCTGAGATCTTCTTTCAGCAAGTAACACCACATGTGATCTGTGTTAGGAAATGCCTAACTAAAACTGGTTGGCTAGGACTTTCCTTTTCTTCATGTTTGAATGAAACTAAACACGTTGCTACCAAAACAAGAGATAGAAATAGAGGATGCTGGTTACTAGGTGAATGAAAAATGGCTTTATCCTTATTATTTTTATGGTTGAATCCTCTTCATGAGGTAATGCCTACTTGTAGTCTCTTGGAACAAAGAATCGAAGATGTTGGTCTTTCATATTGTGGTTGGCGTTGTAAGTTATCAGCCCATTTTACTTCTGTAGGTTTAATATATGGTGCATTATGTTGCTTTGCTCAGTGTGTTTTCCCTTTGTAACCCTGCAATCTTACATCATGCTATGCTTACTTTTTTTTTTTATTTCCTTTTCAGACATAATGGATGGGCAAGGCACAAAGCACAGGATTCTGATGGTGTCTGACTTCTTCTTTCCTAACTTTGGTGGGGTGGAAAGCCATATCTACTACCTGTCACAATGTCTACTTAAGCTTGGCCATAAGGTCCTATTTTCCTCATAAACTTTATAGCTTTCTGTTTGCTTATCGATTCTTCATGATGTTAGATGCTCTTAACAAATATTCATCTGGTGAACTAATGATTGTTTTTCTCTCAAATCTGCCACTTTCGTCAGTTTCTTTACCCTTATCTCTGTTATACATCTATACTAGACTTCTAGGATATTACATGTATACTGAGATGCTGTCAGACTGGATGACATGCATAGTAGAACATTAACTGTGAGCTGCAAAATGTTGAGCAAAGTTTTTAACGAAATTTATGTGTTTTCCCTAGGTTGTTGTCATGACACATGCATATGGAAACAGATCTGGAGTACGATATGTCACAAACGGTTTAAAGGTCTATTATGTACCTTGGAGGCCATTCCTGATGCAGAACACACTTCCTACATTATTCTTGACCTTTCCAATTGTAAGGACAATTATTATTCGAGAGAAGATTTCTGTCGTGCATGGACATCAAGCCTTTTCAACACTGTGTCATGAAGCATTAATGCATGCTAGGACGATGGGGTACAAAGTTGTCTTCACAGATCACTCACTTTATGGTTTTGCTGATGCTGGAAGCATTCACATGAATAAGGTGCTGCAGTTTACTCTTGCAGATATTGATCAGGCAATATGTGTCTCTCATACAAGCAAAGAGAACACTGTCTTGAGGTCTGGGATATCTCCAGAGAAGGTTTTCATGGTTCCTAATGCAGTTGATACTGCAATGTTTACTCCCTCCCCCAAGCGCTTAAGCTGTGATGAAATAGTTATTGTTGTGATCAGTAGATTAGTGTACCGAAAAGGTGCCGACCTTCTTGTTGAAGTCATTCCAGAAGTGTGTCGTCTATTTCCAAAGGTGAGTTTGATCTACATCACAATATAAGTCAAATAACCCTGGTGAATTGTGTATGTACACACTATGGAGAGTCTTTGTTACACAGCATACAACAAACCTGATCACCAAATGTTTTGATTGACGTGCATGTAAAACAAGTCTATGGCAGTACATTTTTATTGGACACTTGAGTTTGGCCGTTTTCATGAAGTCATCTTGCACCATTATTTTCTTATTGTATTTTTGTTTTGGTTTAGGAAGTTGGTTGTATTTTGTCAATTAATGACTGACTGCATGGACTTGTCAGGTTCGCTTTATTGTTGGCGGTGATGGTCCAAAACGTGTGCGCCTTGAAGAAATGAGGGAGAAGTTCTCCCTTCAGGATAGAGTTGAGATGTTAGGAGCTGTACCTCATGCTCAGGTGCGATCGGTTCTGATATCTGGACATATATTTTTGAACAGGTAAATTCTTCTACATTTTCATCATTTCAAGTTGAAAAATCTTGTTTCTACTCTCCAGTGTGTTCATTCCTCTTTTCTTGATGGACTTCGATCTTGAGCCATTTGAATATGGGATACCTTTTCTGTGCTTGCAATAGAATTTTGACATTCATGTATCAGATTATTCAAGTTCTCTTGAATATGTGGTCCAAAAACACAAACTAGGAATATGACTTAATACACGTTTATCCATGGATGTAATGGGTAGTTTTCTTCTGAATTCTAAATAGTAAATACCTTTTAGATGGATCAGGAGTTAACTGAAGGATAATAACTTTTTGCTCATGTTGCATCACATACCTTCATTGTCAATTATGACATAGTGCTATAGAGAAACTAGTTGATAGGAAAATTGATCTCTGGGACAGATGGAAAGGGTTTGACCTTTGTTCTTTTTAGTTCACTTACAGAGGCATTTTGTATAGCAATTCTAGAAGCAGCAAGCTGTGGACTGTTGACAGTGAGCACTAGAGTCGGTGGTGTCCCTGAGGTATGTAGTTATGATCTTCTGTTCTCTTTTACAAAAAAATCCCAACCTTGTTTAGATGATTTTTTCTTATGCAAATCATTATTTCTTTTTTTCAGGTTCTTCCAGATGACATGATAGTACTTGCAGAACCAGCTCCTGGAGATATGGTAAGAGCTGTCAAGAAAGCAATCGACATGCTACCTGGCATAGACCCCCAAATTATGCATCTTCAGGTGAGCCTGAACTCTCAGCATTCCACACCTTATCTGAACTCTGGATTGTACCATTTCTATTGTGTTCATTTTGTATTAGCTTCTATTTAGTTTGAGTTTTGTATACAAGGTCCTTGGTATTGATTCAGCTTGTTCTGTTTTGGGCCTTAGATGAAAAAACTTTATAGTTGGGATGATGTGGCCAAAAGAACTGAGATTGTTTATGATCGTGCAATGCAGTCTCCAACAACAAATTTACTAGATCGCCTTCCCAGGTGAGTAAGCACAAGATGTTGATGACTTATTTCTTCAATATATTTTGCTAATGAAACAACATATATCTGTAATCTGTTTTTTTGTCTACCATTTGACTATAGCAAAGTTTATTTTATCATCCTCTTCTGTTCTTGTGCTAAATTAATTTATATGTTATTTGTGGCAAATAATGCTTAATCTTAGTCAATTTATGATCTATTATCTCCAAATTTTCACCGACATCCAAATTGAAATACAATTGTTCATTTGGTGCCTCTAATGGTGTAGATATCTTACCTGTGGATCTTGGGCTGGAAAACTGTTTTGCCTAGTTATGATCATCAATTACCTACTGTGGCGCCTTTTAGAATTCATACAGGTATTTGTTTATCCATGCATTCTCTCTTCTTTTACCTTTTCTTTTTTAGATTTGATGATGGAATCCTTACATAAGTTCTCTCCTGCAGCCTGCTGAAGGTATTGAAGAAGTCCCAGATATAGGGCCACTACATGCTCATTTAGGTTCAAAGAATGAATTTTGTGAGGCCCAAGAGAAGTGAAACTTACATTTTTGTCAGTTTTGAAATGGATGGGGACTTGAGGTGGCAATCATGGTATCTTCTGCTTGTGTCAGCATTCATTCTGATCCACATACCTTTTTGATATGGTTCCCACGCCACATTGTCTCCTGAAGCTTCCTGTTTCTGCAGTGGGAACTGACAGAGTAGAGTGCCCTGCTTAGGAGGATTTCTTTGTCATGCTGGTTAAAGCTATGGCCCAAGTCTCTGTCATTGCTATCTCCTCTTTTTCTGCAGAGTGAGGTGATGGTCCGTGTCCTTATCAACTGACCATTAATCATTCAAACAGAGTACCTGCTGGAACAATATCTTTTGCCACCAGACTTCAGTCTTTTAGTCACAGCTGGGTTTGACTTGTACTGTTTCTTGACGCTCACCAAAAACATTAGGATATCACAGTATCCAGTGCTAACAGTCTTGATTGGCATGTTCTCATAACACCTTGTGATGTCTTGTATCATGTCGGAGCACCAATTCCAATCAGCGACTTGTGCGAATCCAATCTGAATGGCTCCAGTTGAGTTGATAATACTGAGCATAAAAAAATTGCAATCCCTTTTGCCGCTCTTGGGAATTCAAGAATTTGGCCATTCGTTTTGTGTTTGTTGTTGCTTGTGTTACTTGTGGTGGGGTACATGAACTCGTGTCCAATTAGAATTTCTGTGTACCTCCATTCCACGGTCTGTTTTCCCCAGTTTAATTTAAATTAAAAATGCAGCTTGTGCGGTACGCGTTATGTGCCAGTTCCTTTCCACTTTTCTGCTTTCTAGTGTGCGGCCAGCAACGTGTCGTGCAAACGATACTGTGAAAAGCCTTCTTATAGTTATATATAGAGGTTGCCAGCCTGAGCGAGCAAGGTGGTGTTCTGTATTCAAATGAACTTCAAAGTCTTTCTTCGTGAAAAAAAAAAACAGAATATTCGGAAGCTCTATAATAAGATGCCAAATTTCTTTTTTTGCTTTGATTCCTCTCTTTTGTGGTTCAAACCTGTCTGTCTAAAAAAATTCGACCGGAGGGCAAGACAAACGTCCGTTTTGTCTTGCTAAAACGCATTTCCATGATGCTTAATAAGAAAGGCATCTTATGTAGGTCGAGAAAACCTCATAAACCTTTATCCCACCTATACACACCACCTATACACAGCAGCACCGGCTCAAGAAGACCGGTTCAAAACTCTGTCTAATTTATACATCATATTATTGTATTTTGTAATATCAATAAATAAAATAATTAAATTACGAGCATTAGCAGTCTAGCACGACCCATCTTGGCGATAATTCGTGCAAACAAAAACCCAGGAAAAAGTCTACACAAACACGAAAAGCTTTGACTATACTTTGATTTTGTTTGTAGCCAAATAAATATTTCAATTCAAAAGATTGCTGCTTTTCACTTCACTGCTGCTCCTATTCTCTGTTTGAGAAGATTAGAAATTTGAAACCTCGAAGATCCTGACTGATTGTACTAAAAAGCCTTTTCTACAAAAATCCATCTTCTTGGTAATCGAGGGGAAAAAAGAGATTGACGTCCTCAGAAACTGCGGGGAATCCTGAAATCCTCTTCCCACTTTCCCAAAGAACGAACCAAGAAAGAACCGCCCTCGTTCTCCGGCCCCGTCGCCGCGCCTCCCGAAGACTCCCACAGCGAGGACTCCCACAACTCAGAGCGCGGCGCAAGGCGGAGCCCGGTGGCCGGCCGGCGCGCAGAGAGCAAGGCGAGGAGCGCGCAAAGGGGGCGGCAGGGCATGGCTCGGCGGCCGGCGTCGTGGGAGCAGGGCGGCGACGAGTACGACTACCTCTTCAAGGTGGTGCTCATCGGCGACTCCGGCGTGGGCAAGTCCAACCTGCTCTCGCGCTTCACCAAGAACACCTTCGCCCTCGACTCCAAGTCCACCATCGGCGTCGAGTTCGCCACGCGCACGCTCCAGGTCCCCATCCCATCCCACGAATTATTCTACACCTCCTGTTTGTTCTCCCTGTCTCCTGCTGCTGCAGTTGTTTCTTGAACGTTCCTTCTACTGATGGTGGTGGTGGCAAATTTTATCTTCTACTGGTGCATAATAGTATGTTTGACTTGTAATAATGTTCATAGGGCAGATTCCGCGCTTTGCTTGGGTGCTCTGTTCAAGAGATTCTTGGCTTGCAGCCCCGTGGGATTGTGCCTTGTTCGGATTTGGAATTTGTTCAAGGTATTGCTTGTAGTGGCTGATTCGGTTCATTCAGAAAGTACTAGGAGAACTCTGCGATAAATATTGGTGTGGTCGCCTCGCCTGCAACAAACGGTGGTACTTTCTGATGCATGTTTAATTAGATGGCAGTTACTTCGTTCAGCCCACGGTAGTTGAGGACTGACAGATAAATTGAATGAAGCGGTTACTGACAGATTTTTACTTCTTCTGGTTTGAATTGAATTACTCTGTTTAGATCCATGCACACACATCATGCCTAATCGTCTTGCTTTAGTTTGCTCCTATTGATTCCTCTCTCCAGCACCACTGTAAGCAATAAAACAGGGGTAATTTGGTGGTAAATGTTGCCTCAGAAACTCGAAATGACAGTTAAATATCACGGTTGTGCCTTGGGGATTGACTTTTCAGTTCATTTTTCCTGTTTCACATTAATTAGGATAATGCTCTGCTTTGTGATAATCTTTGCTTGTGCCTCCTAGTGAAATGTACAGACATTTCTTCTGGTTCCTCAATCCCAGACCTTGATTGAGGGACATGAATTGTTACGAGAACTCTGCCACTTAGTGATCAATAAATATTGGTATGGTCGCCTGGCCTACAACAAACGGTGGTACTTTCTGAACTTTCTCCGCATGGGAAGTTGCCCAGGGTACGCCCGTGGATTTGCTGGTGGCCACAAATTATGGATGGATCATCATGCATGTTTAATTAGGTGATTGTTATTTCTTTCAGGCCATGGTAGTTGAGGTCTCGAAATGAATGATAACTTGAATGAAGTACTACTGACATATTTGCTTCTTCTGGTTTGAATTACTCTGTTTAGACTCATGCACATAGATCGTGCTTAACCTTCTGACTTAGTTTGCTCTTATTGATTACCCACTCCTCTCAGCAGCACCACTCTAAGCAATAAAGGAGGTGTAATTTGCAATGATGTTATATTACAATTGTTTATCATGTTTGCGTGAGGATTGAATTTTGATTTTGATTTTGATTTTTTTTTTCGTTTCACATTAACCAGAATACTTCAAGGCTCTGCTTTGTGATAATCTTGCTTGCACACCCTAGTAAAATGTACAGACATTTGTTCTGGTTCCTCAGTCCCAGACCTTGAGTGACATGAATCGTTACAGGCAATGAAGAATACAAAATCTCTTCTGATTAGTCATTGTGTTTGAAGGTTTGGCAGGAGTACTGGAATAGAAAGTTCTGGTTGTCTGTTTGGAATCAATTCAGTTTGTAATCAGATCAACGCTACATGAACAAAATAGCTAGTTTACAACGTATCAGTGTACTATGTATGTTTTTCAAATACGAAACACTATAAAGGTTTTATTACCGTTTGGCAGATTGCCATGATGAAATATGATTTACTGCTTGACTATGTTGTTAATATTAACATGTATTTCAGTAAATTTCATGCATCTGCTTAATATTAACGAATGCAATGTCTAAAACTGCTTCCATTTATTTTTTAATATCATATTAGTATCTTAAACTAGGAATTATAAAGAAATCAGACTATCAGAGGCCAAATATGACATTGAATGGGGATCTACTAGAATCTTAGTATCTACCATGAATGCAACTGCTTACACTTATGTATGGTATTAGTATATTCAGCTATGGATGAGAAGAAAACCTGGGACAAAACATAAAATTTAGGGCCAGTTTGGCAGGACCAAATCCCAGCCCATTCCACATGGGTGGGTCAGGATTGATCTAAATTGTTGGCAGATCCATTTGGACTGGGCAATGATTTGATCCAGCAACCATGGAAGTTCAGTATGTAATTTGATTGAAACAAATGGTCTGAAGAAAGTTCCTAGTTAATTTTATTATTCAGATACGTTCATCATTATTTCACTTATATGTGATGCACGTTGCATTTACTTATGAATTACTTTTGCCTTTTATTAACACAATAATAATATTTTTCCCACTGCTACTGAAGAAATAAGTTACAAGATTTGATTTCTCTGATTCAGGTGGACAACAAGACTATAAAAGCTCAAATTTGGGACACTGCTGGGCAGGAGAGGTATCGAGCAATCACGAGTGCTTACTATCGTGGAGCTGTAGGGGCATTGCTAGTCTACGATGTTACTAAAGTAATGACATTTGAGAATGTGAAGAGGTGGCTGAAGGAGCTCCGGGACCATGCTGACTCCGAACATAGTTGTCATGCTCATTGGCAACAAGATCGACCTTAGACACCTGCGTTCTGTCGCGGTTGAGGATGCTTCAAGCTTTGCAGAGAGCGAAGGTTTGTTCTTCATTGAGACCTCTGCACTTGATGCAACAAATTTCGAGAAGGCTTTCCAGACTGTTCTAGCTGAGATCTACAGAATAATCAGCAAGAACCCCTGTCTTCCGAGGAGTCTGGTTCAGGGTCTGGTAACCTTCGAGAGGGACAATCCATTCAAGTGTCAGCCACAAATTCTAATTCTGTTACATCACGGTGCTGCTCTTCTTAGAGCTGCTCACCAGGATCATCTAAAGAACAATTCGTCGAGAAGGTCCACTTTCGAGACATACTTTGTCGAAACATTTACTCTTTGTTTGAACAATAAGTGTAGATTTTAAGAATGTGAGACTTGGAGACGCTGATTATATATTTGACCTGCATAGTCATGTTACGTCGAGAGGTGCTGTGGGAGAAAAGTTGTATTGCTCTCAAGCAGAGAAAGAAAGCTGTGTATCACACCCCGCAAAGCTCCTTGTTATTAGCTCATAGCAGGGTCTCTGTAATTTGCAGCTATAATTTTGTTGGGGCTATTCTCATGACTTGTATCAACATGATGCTCGATTGCTCCCAAGCATAGATGCATTCTATTGTTTTCCCTCAGGCCTCAGCATATGTGCTAGCATGTATTCTGGAATTCGTAGTATTTTGCTCTCCATTGGACATCTAGTTTATCTGGTTCTTCTTATTTATTTAACCTCATCAACCAAGTACTTTGGAATTTATCCTAGCAAGCGACATTTCATACTGAATTGTACCTTGTTGTAGTGTCACATTGTCATGGGCAGTGCTTGATGCATCAGATGGTGTCAACATGCATCTAATTTGGCTTTTGAAGATCAACTTTGATGGTTCCTTTTTTGCAGGTTCCAAAACAGGTGCTTGGATTTCATCTTTGATGGTACTTTTTTTAATGTTCCAAAACAGGTGCATGGGGTTCAGTAATACGTGATAAAAAAGCAGGACAAGCTATTTTGGAAGGGGCACCTTATCTTTAGGGGTTTCTTCCTTCAATTTTATTATAAGAAAAAACGAACAGGTTCTTACAGCAGAGCTTCAATCATCCTTCATTTTGACTTGACTGGATCTGTTGACAGAAATATTGTAATCTCTAGTCGCTTGAGAAAAAAATTATATCATTTAAAATAATATCACCATGTCAATTCTTCAAATGACAGTTGAGTATGTAAGATGCAACGCCTTGATATGTCTATTTCTAACTATATTGAATATCTTATCACAATTGGTTATATCAAAGATAAATTTAGTATATTTATGTCTTTTTGTAAGTTGGATTAGAAAGAACAAATAGATAGCTTGGCTGTAGATGATTTATTTACGCATAACCAAAGATTTAGTTGAGAATTAATTTCATTAGGTACCTAAGTGACGAATATGGAAACATCAACCCACAGTCCCTTCCCAAAGGGAAGTGTCAGTGCACACAAAAATTCAGAGACCAATATTGTGCAGACATCCTGGAGGTGTCAGAGATGCCGATGATCTTTTCATTTTCTTTGTGCCGTGACACCAACAAGAGCTGGCTGGTCGAGCACCTTACAGCTCTGTTCCAGAGCATACTCTGCGCCCAAGGATAGTAGGATCCTCAGCATGCGTGCATTTTGGGGTACACGTTGTGGTTTCGGAGGAGTAGCACTCCCACCTTCTGCATAATGGTTGATTTTATTGAGTGAATTCTTAAAATGGGCATTACACTGTTGTCCAAATCATATAATTCAATTGACAAGCCACCTGGAGACTATCGAGATATATTTCTATCTCTATCACTCAGGTACCTGAAGAAATTAATTCTCAACTAAATCTTTTGTTATGTGCAAGTCATCTACAGCCACCATCTATTTGTGGTTCCCTTAATCCGATTAAAAAAAAAGGCATGAAGATACTAAATTTATCTTTGATATATCCAAGTGTGATAAGATATCAATGTAGTTATTAGAAGGATGATTGAGTCTATGTGACATGCTTATTAAGAAAGCCCCGCCGTTTTCCTATGAATTCAATTGATCTTCTACATCAGATGGCATAATCATGGGGAAAATTTGGCACTTAATGATCCACATGTCAGGATAGAGAACTGCTAAATCATGGGAAGGGAGGTCGCCATTGACAAAACTACATATGTCAAGGGACTCCATATCTCCCCAATTGAAGGCAGTTGATGCTTGTGGGCATTATGCAAGCTACCTTTACCGCAGTCGCATATAGTGATATTAATGAGGGAGCTTAGTGCACATACGTATAAATCAAAGCAGTGGATGATAGATATATGTTTGGGAGAGTTTTTTTCCAAAAAGGACAGAAGAGCTTTCCCATTCGACATAAAGGTATAAGAATAAGATCAGCCACCCTGTCTCAGCCCATGAGACTTGGAACTAAGCAGGGGAAAAAAACAACTATAAAACACTTATGGGCCGGGCGAAAACAACGCGACCTTACACTACGTGAAAAAGGCAACGTAAGAGCGCCTGGGCATTTTGTAGTAGGGAAGCTCATGGTGCAGCGCCCCCTGCGGTGCTGTAGCGGGCGGTGGCGGCCACCTCACCGGCCGCCCCTGCTGTGCCTTTGTAGGGGTGGTGGTGATCAGCAGCCCTTACTACGAGGCCATTTAGGGGGCGGCTGGTGATCCGGCCGCCTGCGTGTTCTGGCAATAAGTGACTTGTCCGCCCTTCTTCCTCCTCGAGCCACTCACTCCAACTTCGCAAAAAGGCTTGGGAGGCCTTGGGCACCTCCTAAAATTGTTTAGGAAGGGGGAGGTTTCAACTCAATTCCTTTGGTGGAAAGCTTGTTTAAGGTAAGGAATGCCATTCTCACCCTCTAATCCAAGTTTCATTGGTTGATTAGTGAGCAATTTGCATTCTTGTTTTCTCTCTCTTCAATGGTACTTGAGCCATGTATTGCCTAAATTGAAGCTTATCTTTTTTTCTTTTCTTTTTTTTTTATCTGGCCCCCTTTGCTCTGCAAATTGGCTAAATTGGAGCTTATCTTTGATGGTACTAGTGTTGATTAGGTAGAGACATGACCTTGCACCCTCTCTTTGATGATATAGCTTGATTTTAGTGGTGATTAATTGTAGTTTTGATGTAGTGCATGTTTCTAGATCTAAAGGTGGTCTTTTTTTATATCATGACATTATTGGAATGTGTGGTTGGCATATGAGTACTTGTTGGTAAACTAATAGTTGTTGCTAATTGTTAGCTAATAATGGTAGATAATAATTGTTGCAAAAATAATTGTTGCTAATTAAAATTGTTGCTAATAATAATTATTGTTACTAATAATTGTGCCTAATAATTGTTCTGCAAATATTTCCCAACACGAGTTGATGCTAATAATTGTTGCTAATAATAGTAGGTAATAATTGTGTTACTAATGATTATTTGGCACTATTTGGAATTATTGGAATGTTACTAATAAGTGTGTTACTAATAATAGTAGGTAATAATTGTGTTACTAATGATTATTTGGCACTATTTGGAATTATTTGGCACTATTTGGAATTATTGGAATGTTACCAATAAATGTGTTACTAATAATAGTAGGTAATAATTGTGTTACTAATGGCGTTCTCAACTTTACTAATATTATTTAATCTCGTTCATAATTCTTTTTAAGGATGGAGGAACCCAGGGCTACTTGGATGTATTGTTTGCCAAGGCACTTTCGAATGGCTTTTCTGATGAGGTGGACAAGTTTGTTGAAGCCGCGGTGAATCATGCGAGGCGTAATCGGGGCTAATCGTTCAATTCTTTGTCCCTGCAAAGATGCAACAACGAAATGGCAACTTATAATGGGGGCGTGATCGGATCACATCTGGTTGGCGAGGATTTGTTTCGGACTACACGGTATGGGTTCACCATGGTGAAGTAATGGTGGATAGCGGCAGCGAATAGCCACGATCTTATTGTGACCGGTTACCCGCCGCCGACGATCGATGTGGGTTTAACGTGCGGATGCAAGATGATTTGGCCAATGAACGAGGCGTGGTGATGATGGCGGTGGTGTCGACAATGATGATGTTGATGCTTACGGTGTCGACACATGATGATGGCGGAGCAGTTGATGAGGTGATGCAGAAACTTTGACCACTTAGAGCAAATGCTTCGGGACCTTGGACCAGAAATACTACAGCGGAAGAAGGGTCTAGAAAAACTATGAGCGGGTGAAAGCGTCGTCGAGGCGGCTTGTGTATGGTGTTGATAAGGGCTGCCCAAAGCAGTGGACACTTTGCTTTCCGTTTTTGTGCTTTCGAGCTACTACTCACGAAGGCTAAGTACGGTACGGGGGCTAACTGGCTTTGGCGATCACATTGCATCTTAAATATCGCTGCACCCACTTGCCAAACCTAGTTCCCTCCAACACATACCATGCAAAAGAAGGTCATAAATCCATTGACAATGGGTGTTGAAAAGATCGATGCATGCCCAAAACCATTGTATCATTTTTCATGGTAAAGCGTTCGGAGGCACGGATAAATGTCCTCGTTGTGGGGCAAGTCGGTACAAGGACAATGACGTTTACGTGGCGGAGAAGCCGTCACGGGAACAAGAAGGAGTAAGAAGAAGGTTCCAAAAAGCGGTACCACAATCTCAACCTCCGGAGGACACCCCGTTAGGCAATGGCAAAGGAAGAGGAAAGTTCTGCCTTGGTAATGTGGTACACACGGTGACCGACCATTGAGCGTATCTTCCTAAACCCTAAGGAAGCCGCGCTCATGACATGGTGGTATGATGAGCGCCCGGTCGATGACAATGTGATTGCACACCCGGCCGATGGCAGTCAGTGGCAGGACTTCGATACAAACAACCCGTGTTTCAGTGATGACCCAAGGAATGTACGGTTCGCCTTGAGCACGGATGGAATGAATCCCTTCAACGAGAGGACTAACAAACACTGTGCACAGCCGGTGATCGGACGATGTACAACATCCCGACGTGGTTGTGTATGAAGAAAGTACCTTTTCCTCCAGTTCCTGTTCGGCCCACAACCGGGCTTTGATATGGACATGTTCCTCGAGCCCGTGATGGAAGAATTCGAGAAACTATGGAGGACCGGGGAGGCGTGTACGATGCGTTCCAAAGGAGACCTTCACATTAAGAGCAATAATATTTGTGACCATCAACGACCGCCTGCGTTGTATGCCTTGTACGGGCAGTTCAAAGGCAAGACGGGATGCCTAATCTGTCTGGATGATACTAAATGGGTGTTCCTAGATGGATCCAGGTGTTTATCATCGAACAATAGCTTCCTAGAAGCAGGTCACAAGTACCGACAAGAAGGTTGTTAAAGTACTTCGGTGACATCGAAGAGGATGAAGACCGACCTCCGGTGAGGCGTCATGATGGAAAATATGTGTTCCAAATGGTGAAAAACATAAGCGTCGTCTATGGAAAGAAGAAAATAGATGGAACGCCCAGAAAGAAGCATACCTCCTATGAGAAGGCGTGCCTTTTAAGAAAAAGTCAATCTTCTTTGAGTATCTTAAATACGGCACAAATTAGAGTCCCCATGCCATTGATGCTATGCACGTGCGAAGAATGTCTTTGAGAGTCTCAAATCGCTACCTTGATGGACCTGACCAAGTCAAAGGATAGTCTCGAGCACGGAGGGACATGGAGCAGCCAAAGTTATGCCGAGCTTCACCGATACATGACCCAAAAACCGGAAAATACACCATCAATCGGGCTAGCTTCAACCTAGAACGGGAAGAGAGAGGTATATGCATACATGAAGGGACCAAAGTCAGCTTGGGTTTTTCGGCAAACCGAAGAAGCTAGTGTCGATGAAGGACCTGTCATTCAAAAACTGCAAGGCTCATGATTGTCATATGATGCGACGGTGTTCCTACCAATGCAGCTCGGGCTATCAAGCGAGTTCTTGAAGATGGCTATCACCCATGTGCTGCGCCACGGTCGGGATAACGTAGAAGAAGATTAGCAAGAAGGAAGCTGAATGACCTACATGATTTCGTGTGGAGACCCAGGCCCAACTAGAGATGTGTTTACCTCCCGCTTTCTTGACACAATGGTACATCTCATGATTCACATGGTTCATCGAATACGGGCGTTGGGCCCTTGCTACTTGCATGAAATGTGGGCGTCACGGTTCATGTCGGTTCTAAGCCGTACGTGCATAATCGTGCTTACCCGAGGCTCCATGATAGAGGGCTACACTAATGAAGAAGTCATCGAGTCTTGTCAAGAGTACCTAAAAGTACGAGAGGGATTGGTATTCCCGATTCTCGCTACAAGAATAAATTTGGCCGGGAAGGGCACAAATGGTAGGAAAGTCTTCATCGATGAAGATTACCAAGAAGTGAGTCGGGCGCACTCTGGCTGTCTTGCTGGGAAGCTCAAAGCGTGGATCCATGCATTGTTAGTGAACACTTGGAGATCATTTCGTTGGAGTCACACGGTCGTAGAGGTGGCTGGTCATGAAACAACACGGGCAGCGTAACTTCATGGTTGAAGGACAGAACATACAGCTTGGAGAAACCAAACTCCATTACCATCGATAGCTAACGTGGGGCCATCAAGGCAATTGACATCTTGGAGTTCGTATGAGATCAACGGGTACATTCTATACCCGCACAAAGGATAGCAAAAGTGTGAACCAAAGCAGGCGGTGTTCGAGTAGTGGCTATCCGGCGGGGGACAAAAGGTCGACTACTTTGGCATAATTGAGGAAATATGGGAACTTGACTATGGGATTGAGGAACTAAATGTGGCCCTTTATTTCGTGTCGGCTTTGGCTCAATAAACACGAAATCAATGAAATTGGATTGAGGGTTGTGGACCTCGAAACATAGGCTTCAATGATGATCCATGGGTGCTCGCTTCACATGTTATGCAAGTTTTCTTTATGACTGCCAAACTCGGTATACAACCCCAAAGAAGAAACCTAAGCATGTGGTTATCCCAGGAAAACAACACATTATCGGAGTGGATGGCGTCGAAGATGTTGATGCCTACAATAAGTTCGATGAAATGCCGCTTTTCACAAGCTTTACAAAAAGATCAATGAAGTTGAAAAAAACTACCCAAAAACATATTGCCATGGGCGGAAGAAAAGGCTGTCAAGTGGAAAGCTGTCTCGGGGAGGACTAGTTATGATAGCGTAATTACATTTATGTATGTGTGTGTGTGAGACTACATTTATGTATGTGTGTGTGAGACTACATTTATGTATGTGTGTGTGTGGTATATTTATGTATGTGTCGAGACCATATTTATATGTGTACTACATTTTTGCAACGCACTTGGTGAATGCCAAAAATGACCTTTGAATTGTTCGTCTTGGCAGAGTGGATAACAGTATTCAGCATGACTTTTTGAGGTGATTCCGCCCTGAAGGTGGCTCCATGTCCCCAACCCGCAGAAAAAGCGAAGTTTCCAAATTTGAGTGGTCCAAACAATCGGATAAAAGGTGACAGCCATTGGAGGAAATATGTATCTTGATGAGTGGATCAAACTTGATGTTCATCACTTTTGCATCCGAGGCCATCTAGGTCCGGTCAACGTGTATTTTCTGAAAAACCAGAGGTTTGACTTGGAACCCTAGATCAAACGAGGTACCAAATGACCTCAAATGAAAAACTTTTGAATACACGAAAGTTTTGTCTCATCAAGATACATATTTCATACATAGAACACTTTTGCATTTGGAAAAATTTTAGTAAACTCTTCTCACAGGGTTTGAAAATCCAAGGCGAGACTTGGTCAACCCTAATCAAACGAGGGACCAAATTACCTCAAATGAAAAACTTTTGAATACAAGATAGTTTTGTCTCATCAAGATACATATTTCATAGATAGACCATTTTTGCATTTGAGGAAGTGTTGGTAAACTCTAGTCACAAATTCTTGAATCCCACACGTACTTAATGAAACTTCATGCGGGACGAGTGGATTTAGAACTACACTTTCGCAACGCTTCGTCGAATGCAAAAATGACCTTTGTATGAATTGTTCGTCTTGATGAGTGGATCAAACTTGATGTTCATGACTTTTCGAGGTGGGCCCGCCTAGGGTCGAAATCCCGCGTCAGCCGCGAAAATTGAAGTTTCAAAGTTTGAGTGGTCCAAACAATCGAGATGAAAAGGTGACCATTGGAGAAAATATGTATCTTGATGAGTGGGTCAAACTTGTTGTTCATCACTTTTGCATCTCGAGGCCATCTAGGGTCCCAAAAACACGGCCAAAGTGCCATTTTTAAAATAATCCAAGATTCAATTTTTTTAATTCAAAATTTTTTATTTTTCTTTTTACTAAATTTGTTTTACTGAATTTGTTTTTTAACATTTTTTTGATTAAGTTTCCTATTTTTTAAGTTAATACTATTATTTTTTGATTTTTATGAATTTTTTAAAAAAACAAAAAAAAAAAGCACCGTAAGGGCGGGCGCGGGTCGTCGCGCCCGACATAAAGGGAGGTCCC